>QOCX01000219.1:0-246610 GCA_005959815.1 Sarcophaga bullata
AAAAAATTTTTTTAACCATTTATCCGTATTACAGACTCAAACACACCTGAGAAAATCCCATGAAATTTTACCAGCTCTTAAACAAATGGTGGATAGGCTTTAACCGTAACGCTTTGCTAGTTGTAAGGCTTTAGTTTTAAATTCTATTTATGGTTTATAATGTAAATTTGTTATATTTTGTTACTTAAGATATTTTAGTATAAACATAACTTTAAAAACATAATTTCATCAATAGTTTTATTAAGTAAACACAATTGAACATTAATAATGATTCTAATCGCCCACTACAACTTCTGAATCAGGATTAGAACAACACTTGTTGCTTAGCCAAGTGTGACAGGACGTACAGTTTAATGCAGACTTGCAACAATAGAACTGAGAAGCTTCTTTATGTCATGAGATGAAGTAAATATTTCTTCATATTTCTGTTTTTTCAAAGTTAAATCTAACGTACTACTCACTAGGCTACAGCGACCACACTACAATACAACAATACGAAAAAACGTAATTGCGAATAAACAAATCATGGTTTTTGTAAAATGGTGACATAACTACGCGCTTCAGGTAGTGGTTGTCTATAGTTGTCGAATTTGGCCTTCAACGACTCTACTCTGTTGTCAAAATGCTTTAATGTCTTCAAAACCCTATAGCAGTTTTTAAATCCGATAATTTGTAATTAAGAAATGTGACATCATCATATGTGATTTTATTGTTTATTTACAGAACCTTAGGCTAAACTTACTTAGTTTTTTTTTCTCATACACACTTAAATCTCATATAAATTTTCATTTTTTTTTCTGTTGGAGTTTGGAATAACATTTATTTTAAAAAATAGTGTCACACACATACATATACACTTATGTTTAGTATTTATATTTAATTTAAATGTATGTTTAAAAATCGTTTTTGTTGAGCCTCTTTCATTTTTATGTAAAATTTGCCTTTTAAAAAATAAATGCACCAGAAAATGCTCGAAAGCTTTTCAGTTCTTCGGTAAAGTTTATTTGGTTGCTACTAGAGGTATGGCCTTACTGCTATATTCATCCTGGAAAGAAATTAAAAAGTTTAATATAAGTTATCTCAATTAACTGTTTAAACATCCATAAGTCTACGATTATACACCCGATGTCCCCCCCGTGCAGCAACTTCTGTAGTTGCTAACATCTTGTTTTTTCAATGATAACTTTTAAATGCTCTTGTTTAGGCTTACCTAACGGAGACGATCGATAAACTTGAGTTTATGTTACGAATGCAGATGTGAAGAAGCACACCCCTCTCCCACCCTCTAGGCGACACGACAAACGCTTTTCATTGTTGTGAGCTCCTGACACACTCTTCGCCCCAAGCCATCTCCATACAAAGGCGCGCGGACCCGAGCCAGCTCGTCACCAAACTAAGCAACCCAAACAAAGAAAAAACCCTTAATAGCAAGGAAAAGGGTCACAGGACTAAGTCTCTGTTCGACTATGAATGATGAGCAAATGGGAGAGAAGAGAAGAAAAAGAAAATCATAAAGGAAAGAGAATAAGAAATGGTGAGGTCATCCTTTCCTGTCAACTGATTGAGATATAACAGGTTTCTTTTTCGAGTGTTTGTACCAGTAAACCAGGGAAGAATGCTTAGACGTTGTCTTGTTTGATCACCTTGGTCGTTCAGTCGCAAAAATGTACCCCAGCGTCGATCATATTAACACCATTCGCCGGCTCCATTCCTATAGTCATCTTATTTCGCAACCTCGTTGCCCCGATGTGTCACAATGCCTTGGCATATACACGAACAGAACTATTTGCTAAAATCCTTTCCATTCGCCCTCTCTACAGAAAACCAACTGGGTCAATGGATTTATAAAGTGTTCTTATTGTAGGCAATTCTTTCTGAAAAAATAACAGGTGTAAGGTGAAATACAAAACCAACCTCACACGGTCCTATGTTCAATAAATATTCTGACAATATCCACGGCAGCAGCCATTCAAGATGTCTATGTTATCAGTAGTTCGACGATTCCACATCTCCTTGAAAGTATTGGTCGGCTCTTGTATGAAAGAGAGCCGCATTTAATGAAATGCCATTCAAGGAAGATAACTCAGCTCCAATTAGAATAAGATATCGTAAATTGTTTTCACTATATTTACCGTTATGTACGGGTCACGGAAGACAGAACCGGATTAACTTACTAGTAAAAAATAAAAGTACGTCGAGAGCATCTTAATTCATGCTTTGCTATTCTTCCTAAACACTTATGGTGTGAGAAGCTAGAACGAAATTTTACTTAAAGGGTTGTAATGACCCATTGTGTGTGTAAGTACTCTTCCTAAACTAATGTTGTTAATGTGGCATAGTGTAGTGTTTTTCAGCTTTGCATTATTGCTTGTCAAGTGTAATAGGTTAGAGAAAAAAAAAAGAAAATATGTAATTTACCTGGATTTGATGAACCCGTAGCTGTGGCAATAGTTGTCGCCAAGCCATTTGATGGCTCACGGCGACGTCGTGAGGTAATTTTCTTCCAACCGCGTGATAAAATTTGATTGCGATATTTGGGTGTTGTAAACGTATACAAAAGCGGATTAACAGCCGAGTTAAGAGGCAATATAAAAACTACAAGCCAAGCATAAATATCATCTAAAGATAGGATAAAAGCAAAAGCAAGAAAGTTAATGGAAATTAAATTAGAATACCGCAGATAATAAATAGAACGAATGACGCACAATAAAACTGCTTACCGAAATGTTATAATTAAAGAAAACCCATATCTTAACAATTATAATGGGTGCCCAACATTAAAACATCTGTGAGGACAATAAAGAAAAAACGCACAGCAAATTCACAATCCAACAACGATAAGGGTGTTGCTTTACGAGTGCGCCATATCGATATTAATAAAGCCGTGTAGAGCAAAGCAATCATGACCAATAAAAAGAGATTGACACCCAAAAACATAAAAGCCGAATATTGCCAACCCAAAGCATAGGCTTCTTGGATATGTAAAGGAAAACAGGTGCCAGAGTAAGTGCCATAAAATTTTGTGCTTGACTGCCAAAGTACGGCAGGGGCAACAGCTAAGCCCACACCCATAAACCAAATTGTAAGTAAAGCTATGAAAATATTTTTAGCACTTATACGATGATGACCACGAAAAGGATCTGCAATTAGAAGAAAACGTTCCAACGACATAAACGCCAATATAAGCATAGAGACTTCAGATGAACTGACAGCCACAACACCAATAGCAGCACAGTACCACGATGTCATCCATTCCAATGCTACACTGAAAAATTAGAAACAAAAAAGGTAAAGAAAAGAAATGTAAAATCAGTGAATATGAAATGTAAGACTGAAGTAAAAGTTAAAAGTATGAATTAATCTATGGCAAGACAAAGAAAGGAGGTTTAATTGTACAATCATCTCATTAAAAGATTTATTCATAAAGTAAGGTAACCTTTTGAACTTAGATCATAACATGCACTCGTTTTAATTTTTCTATTTTATTGTTACACTGGTTTAGAGCTTATGTTCACGGTTGTAATTACACAAGTATGACATACTTTGAGTATTTTTTACAAGTACAACGTGTCGAAAAGTATTAGAAAAAATGGAATAAAATTAATTATGAAAGGTAAATCGCTACATTAGCATTATTTAGTAAATGTTAAAAGAATTTAAAAATGTGACTGGTGACGAATCGGGGGTACTATCGCAACCAAAACTCAATTGTTAGAAGAACCTGTAGAGTAATTCTTATCATAAAATCGTTTGCAATATTCATAGTGATCCTATTGCCAATATGACACTTTAAAAACTTTATTTTCAGTCTCATGAATGTGGCGTGTGTACATTGAGAACCAACCATACTCTTACAATCATACCACATACAACTGGATACATTTCGAGACAAACAGGTTCCTGAAAACTGCCTTCCGAATATCGTCTATTCGTTTTTAAAAGACTCTATCCAATATACTTATCCAGTAGCTGTATGTATCGTGTTAAGATCTCTGAGAACACTATCCTTTTCCTCCTCCTATTCATAAATACTCCCTGTGATAATATATTTCTATAGCGTAATATCCTTATAAACTCGAGAATCAATAATAGGAAACCCCATTAAAATATTCGGCCAAAGGCTAATTGCAGTATACCATTGGTTACAGGCGAATTTTTCGTCCGTATATAAAACGACCCCACAATACCCATTAATATTGCCAGTTATCGGTTATAATAGCCATTATCGCATGCTGAATATGCGGTAATACTGTTTACTTAGAAAAATCGTTAAATAGATATGATGATACGCCGTCCGAATTTGGCTTACACAGGCGTACATTCGGTGTCATCGAACAGAAATAGAAGCGATCATATATTATATATTTTAACTTGGGCATCATTTTTATCGTATCGAATTCGATCATATCGAAACTTATGCCAGTTAAATTTAAATACGAAATATTAAGCCATTGCATAAACGACCTTTCTATCCTTAAGAAAGTATGGCCTAAAGATCTGGAAATAAAATTAAAAATTTCAATTTTAAATCACTTTCATGTGCGTGTGCCTGAGTTAGTTATACAAAGACTTACAATGCATCCAAGTAATGGTTGTTTAAGAAAGTATCACCACTTAAGTGCTTTAGAGGATTATTAATTAGGCGTCTATTGAAGAAATAAAGAAAATATTGTTAAAAGGTTTCGATACAAACAAACAGCAAATGGGCTCGAAAATTTGAATATTTTGGTAAACATTTTTCGCTTTCCCTTTTCTTTTAAATAGGATTACAACTGTTTTTCATATTTAATCTCTCCATTAAAAGTGCGTCTTTTGCCATTCCATGAGAGTATATTTAGAGTAGTAGGTGCCCGTGGGCGAATGTATATGTTTTCATTATGGTAAAAAAATATCTTTAATTTAAAATAAAATTAATTTAAGAATGGCTACTCTACTTGTTCTTGGAAAACAAAATTAATAAATATTTTTCCCTTTTTGGCAAAAAGTCGTTCAAATTGTGTTGAGCATTTTTTTTGGGGCCAAGGTTCACAAATTGAATTGCCAAATTTGTGGTATTCTAGACGGTATCCATCTATCAATGATTTGTACTCAGTCATTGGACAACCTAGAGTAGTGTAAACAAAAATGTATGGCCTTAGGATATACAATGTGTGGCTATTCGCCACATAGATCAGGTATCCAGATCATCCAATTCAAGCAAAAAGAAGTTGGTAATTATCGACCTATACTGCTCGCTCTTGACAGTGCAAGTCAACATCGTTCTCAAAGACAAAAATCTAAATCAGCCAGTATTTTTATGGGCTGCATTGGACGCTTTTGGATCTTATATGTGCATCTAGATATAGGGTAAATTGTCAGCTGCTCCAGCGAACACACATAGTTGTGTTTGGTCGTCCGTAGTGCTTTGGCATAAGAGTGTAGATAAGCGACAACTAATTTGACAGATAGAACTTCAAAAAGATGGCCGTTAGCAACTGTCAATGATCGGAATTCCATGTTGCAAGGCCTTATAACAATTTACTACAAATTGTTAAAAAAAATATATCCTGGAGTTTTCATATAGGCAATCGATTTAGACCTGGATTCGTGGATTATTTAAAAAATATCTTTCATATTATCCCTGCTTTTATTATCGTGTATGAATGAATGCCCAAACGTTGTACTCAAAGTGTCGTATGTCTACAGGCGATTTTGTACCAGCCACGACCAATGATTATAACGAAAGTTAACACTGGTCATAAAAAAATATAATTAACCACAAATTTATTGTACCTTACCCTTTATTTTTCTTCTCTTATAACTTACTTTTCGAATCATTCAGAGAATGAGTTCAGTTAAAAAAAATGCAGGCGCAACATACTCTGGGAAAAGGATAAAAAGTTTGTCACATACATCTTTCACGTCAGCCCCGGCGGATTCCGTTAGATAATAGGCAATATAAAGTTTTGGCGGCAATTTATATGACAAAAAGACAATGACATTGTCGAGTTGCGTCAACTGGATGCATTGTGAAAATTATATCAATTATCGATAAATATGATTTACAACTAATTATCTGCAGCAAATGCTTTTGGGATCATATTGAAAATATCTGTTTGTATTTCCTATATAAAGATCAAGACATTATTTACCAATCTGAAGTAATTCAAAAATGACTGTACATAAAACTTCAAAACAAGGGAAAGATGGGTTTTTAGGACTACAATTATTGTATTACATAAATTGATGCAAGTCCTAGTGTCTCTAACAGTAGAGGTTTTAACTGCTGGTTGTTGATTTTTTTTTATTTTTTTTAAACAAAACTTTTATTAAAAAATTAGCACCACAAGAAACAAAAATTTATTGAAAAATTACTTGTAAAGATTTTTCTACAATATTTGAAACAATCTGACTTTTTTTCTATCCCCTTTTTCTAACCACTACTACAGCGAGTTGCCTTTTCTTAATGCAAATCAAAGTACATATATTTGTTTCCCCTAAAATCCCCCAATAATTTTCTGACGCAAGTAATTTCTTAATTTGGTTATAATAATGCCAACAAATAATAGCTACAACAACAGTTATAGCGAAAAAAAGGCCAATGAAATCAAAAATGACAAAAACAACAAAAATATAATTTTTCCGTTTCGTTGTTGATGTTTGTGAAAAGAGAGAGTATAAATTATCATAATTTGTAAGACACAAAATAAATATTTACACATGCAACAGCATGTATGTACATGCCACACACGTTTTTGCCCCAAAAACAATCGACTAAATTCCAAAGTATACAGGCAATAAAAAATAGAAACATAAAAATATAACAATTCACGTTATTTTCGAGCGTCCAACCATTTCGGGGAAATGTTACCAACCCTCGACTATTATGTCGTAGATGAGGTGTGAGAAGTAATAGTTAGCGGAATTGATTTTCCACTTTACGAAATCACCATGGACGACAAAGGCGTGTATTAGTCGAAGGGACTTTGAAGTAGTTAGTAGCAGATCCTATTTGTCATTGAAAAATCAACTTTTGGCGAAAAATCTGTCTTTCTGGCATATTGCCAAAGCTAAGGAATTTGCTAAAAAGAATCCACTTTTGAAGTTGTACACGGAATATTGTGTCACATGCCGGGTTAGGGAAGATTGCAACTACGACTCTATCATAAGGAATTGCTGAGACAAATAAACGTCGATTAGTTCAGTAAGTTCTTCACTATTGTTTAGTTATTCGTTATAGTCTCGTTAGCTTGGAAACTTTTGGGGTCTATGTTTCTTTACATCTGTAGCACTCTGCATAAAGGTAGTGCAACCACATACGGTGAGCAGCCATTTTAGCATTTCTATGAAGTTGCATGTGAACAAGATAGATAAAGGCGGCTTTGGGAACATAGGTTTTTCTTTTTTTTTTTTTGAATTATTTAATAAATTTGAATTATTTAATTTAATAAAATTTGGAAAGGAGAAATTGTATATTCGGACTGTAATATCTACTATAGGAATTGCGTATGTTAGAGCTGAGGCCAATGAAGAGCTGAATTAATCAAATCTAATGTGGTGCAAAACACAATACATTTTGTAACACCCACGCAACTTCTCATAAAACTGTATATATTGAAGAAAAGAGGGCACATTGTTAATCCTAGAACTTCTCGAAATCATTAAAATATGTTTCATTGTAATACTATTGGATCTTTCGTTTGTATATACAATATTTGTTTGTTTGTTTGTTTGTTTGTTGATACTTGTGTATATGTTACTATTGACATCGTTATCAACATCATTAATAAAAATTGTGGCATTAAGTAGTCTACGTGATAAGTGGTGGCTGTAATAGAGTAACACTTTGACCGTAAAAAAAAAATGGCCATAAAAATGTTAACAATACTAACAACAATAAATATTAAATCAAACGCACATAAATATATATTTATTATAACGGCAAAAAGTATGATGAGACACTCTAATTTTATATGAATGAACATGGTGGGTGTTAAATTTATTGCATAAATTTGTATGAATTGTAGGTTTAAATAGAATTTTAATTTAAAATTTCGTTCGAATAGTATTAGGCCAGGAATATGTAATTTTAGCTTAAAAGGACCACAATAAAAGTTATAATGATGAACAGAACTAACATACGATTTGGCACTCGTTCTTATATTAATAAGACTCCAGATAGTTTGGCAGGTTAGAATTCGACAGAATACGAAAAAATATTCGTCATGTTTTTTAATTTTACAATTCGGAAAGCTTCAATTACCTACAATATAATTCATCCAGGAATCGCAATCCCCTGTTTGTCTGAAGCAATAAGTAAGTTTGGAAATATTTTTGTAAGGAATAAAAAGGATTGAAAACTGACTCCTGGTTAAAGCAATCAGCGGCTAAAAAACATAAAAAACTGTATCTGTCTTGCGCCACTATTTTTATTTCGGGGTTTTATCTTCAACTGCTCCAGGCGTAAGCAAATTTTTTTTATTTTTTTTTGAGATAGTTTTGTTTCATCTCACAGTGAGACAATTTGAGAAAACTCGTAAAAACCACTGTGTGGTTAAGATTTAAATAATTTTTTTTAAATTTTGTTTAAATAAATAAATAAGAAACAATAAGTAATAACCATAGAATAAAGGATTCAAACTTAAGGGAAACTGTAATTATAAAATAATTTTAATAATTTGATTCCTTAAAAGAAATCTTATTCAATTGTTTAGTTCCAATGATCATTTATTAAAGAATTAGGAATTGTTTTTTATTTGTCATTTGGCCAATTCTTAAGAAATGCAAACTGAAAAAATAGGTAACAAAACCTTAAATAAACAAAAGTCAAAAGCAGGCTTTAGTCTAAAAAATTAGGATGATAAATATCAAAATAATATTGTAACAAATACTTACACAAAAAAGAAGAAGAAGAAAAAAAGAAAACAAAACAGCAAAAACGAAAGTAAAAACATAGCAACAGTATTATACCCAAAAGTGTAAAAGTCATGACCTTATAACCATAGTAAGGGGGGGGGGGAACAAATTGTCTAGTTTTTGTCTACTTTTTCTTGATACAATGATTTAAAAAATAAAGTAACAGTGACCATAATCAACATAATCATCATCATTATTTAACAGAGTATTATCATGATGATTATAAGGCTTATTTTTCTTTTTCATGTTGAGAACCTAAGTAATTTACTTTTAAAGGGAAAGAGTTACTGCTTTTATCATGTTTGTGCTTTTTTTACGCCTGCAAATAAAAAAAGTACTTTTGTGCACTGTGTCGACAATTTATCTCCATTGAATGAAATAGAAAAAATAACTACACGAAGCATAAAATACAAAAAAAGAATCGCACAGTACGAATTGTTTCAATGAAATTGTATTACACTGTGTGTTATTTTTTAAAGGTTTTATGGTGAACTACGTTTAAAATTTCTATGCATATAAACTAACAAGAAAGAAAAGAAAGGATATATAAACTGAATACATAGTTTTATGGGAGAAGTGGTAAAATTTCGATAAATATTTCACAGAAATCTGAAATTGAATATAAATCAGTCATTATCATATGGGTACCGTGAATATCAATTAAATGTCTGAGAATTGACTTTAAACTGGGACAAATTGAATCTCGCAAATTTCTGACAACTTACATCTTAATACAATATTACCACTGGTAGAGTGTTATTGGCAAATAAAAAATATTTTCTTTGACTATAAGACAAACGTCCCATATCTTCTTCTGTCCTTCAGCTTCTAATCTTTTAGCCTTTTTAGCCTAAAGAAAATTAAAATAAATTCAATACACACAAGAATCGCCCAAACATTTGCATACAGAAGAAAGACTATAAAAATAGAAAAGAATTTTAACAATTCCTTTTTGTATTATTATTTTTATGCTCGTACTTATTTAACATCTAGAAAAGAGAAAACGAAAGATTACCTATAATACACAAATATGCATACATATATATGTATGTATATATACATATGCAATCAGTACATATTTTCAAACCTAAATACCGGCAGATAACATGATATTGTATATGTAAACTTGACCTTGATTTTAATAACAATATGAGAAATCAATTTTAACGAAATATATTTAGAATACGAAAAAGAAACAATTTCTGCTTATAATCGAAAATTATATGAGAGACCTTAAGATTAAATTTACGCAAATAAGGTCATAAAAACACAATTTCTTCTTCTCTTGTTTTCTTCTCGTTTTTCGTATTTAGTGTAAATGGGAGTTTCTTTATTTAAACCGTTTACGAAATGACCTAATCTTGGTATGTGACAATGAATGAGGTAAACCTTTACCTTAAAAATGACCTCAAATGGGTGAAATAACAAACAGAGACGATGAGACAATAGTTTATCAGCTACCAGACAGCGATAATGATTTCAATATTAAAGTAATGTTAGGAAAAATGTTCTTAAGCAGAATAAAAACAAATTATAAATGAATTCAATCGACAATCAATACGAGTTTCACATTTCAATTGGAATACGTTCATTTATGGGCTAATAATAATGTGAACCTGTATTTATATGCAAATTATTTGTAGCTCATACACACACACACAGTCACAAATCATTTTAATAAATTATTTGCTTTAGTGTCAGTAGGAGATGTTCGCACGTTTGTTTCTTTATTTAATTTCGGTGGTCAAAATATGAGGACAGTTGATGAGAAAATATATTAAATTTTAATGCAATCGTTATCGTTGTACCTTCTAATCGAAGTATATTCAGAAACTGTACTGTTTCGGCTAAAGTGCAATCTATTTTTTAAACAGCAGCTCTGCCTTCTTATACAATAGAGCTTAAGCTATTAAGTTCCTTTATTTATTATTTATCTTATATCAACTCTATACTCTATAAGGACACTGGAGCAATCTTATGAAAAAAAACTCAATACTAATTTACTGATCTTTTTTTCTCCTGCAACTCACTTTCAAATATTCCAACATAATCGCCTGAGTATATAGGCGATCAGTTGAGCTTTACGAGTTTGTCTTTAGAGGGAAAAGATTCAAGATTCCACGATGTACATATGTGTGATAGCAAAAGGACATTCATTCCTTTTGTAGACAGTATAGAATCACGAAGATTAAATCTAAATTTGATAAAGTTAAAGGCAGAAAGTGTTCTTCTAAGGATATAAACGTCAGAAGTTCGAGTTGTAAACTTCAATATAAATATATACCATATATTCAGATATACCATATATTCAGATGATCGTGAAAGTATAAGAGCTCTACAGACTACCCAAGCAGAGTAGACGTGATTAAAATGTTTGTCATTTCGTATCTCAAAAAACTTACACCTTTTACCCCACAGAGAGGATAATGTCAATAAGGAGAATCATAGGAAGACTATGCAGTGTTACCTTTTCGAACTTGGGGTAGGCGAAAAAAGGAAAAGAAAGTCGAATACAAAAATTTTTGAGGCGTACAGGATATAGAGCGCCTAATTTTTTTTTTTTTTTGAAACTAGCATAAATCCTGAGCTGTTTTTGGGTATGGCGAATATTTCTATGCCTTGAGGCCCATCAGTTACTCCTATAACCGTCAATCGCTAGTCATAGGCCAAAACTTATTATTCTAGGGTCTGCTCCGCAGTAGATATGCAACAAAACTAAAAAAAAAAAAAAATAATAAGAAGACGGTTCAGATGCTTTAAGACAGCTCTGTATTCTGAAATAATATGAAAGAATGACGTATTGTTAAGACTTTAAGAAATTCCTTTTAATAAGTTTGCATAGACTTAAAGTAGTGTAGATGAAATATACTTTTTTCATTTCTCTCCGTATGGTTTGCGAGTAATTGAAACTCAGTTGAGTTCATAAACAATAACAGAATCATTTATTTTTGGTAATGATAAAATAATTCCCAATTATATTTACATAGAAAATACCTATTTTGGTTTCATTCAAAGTCAAAAACAATGGAAATTGTTGTTAAACAGATAGAAAAAATGTTATTCACAGCGTATGAGCGATATTATTGGTGTGTTTTAGTTTAATAACACGTATACGTTACCGAGAACATTGATACATTCATTACGATTTAAAAAAAAAATTGTAAACTAAAGTATGATTAAAGTATGATTATAAATAGATAATTTCTATGATTTTAATTTAGTTACAGACACATTATTTTTCTAAAAATATTTGAAATTGTTTAAAAAAAAAAATTAAAAAAATAAAGCAATGCATTCCACTGAAATAAGATGAGTTATTAAGTTATGTCAAGAAGAAACGTTTGAATATTTTGTCAACATTAATAATACTCAGTCAAGAATGTCAACTCAACTCAACTCAAGTCAAGTCAAGTCAAGTTTTTGTTTTATTTCCTTTCTTTTTGTTTATTCGTTTGTTTTTTTTTTTTCTTCTTTTGTTCGTCTTTATTTGGGTATTTATTGCTTTTGGGCCAAGATGAATGTCTCTATTTGTTTAACTGTATACAATATAAGGGATAAATGAGTATAAATATCTTGAATATAGACTTCCCATAGCCATATGAAATGAATTCAAAAGAAAAAGTATTAAGGCTAATGGGCAAACTTATCTAAATAATCTATTTGTAAAAATTTTTCTCTTTAAGCATGTAATTTGTGAAAGGAAATATTTGTTATGGAATTCATTCATTTCATGTTAATGCGGTAGGGCGAAAATGGGGCATAAACGAACGAATAATCAGTTGGGGATTATACTACGTCATCAAAGGTGAAAAGATTAAATTAAACAATTAATTTCCAATAACTTAAGTGACAATTTATAAAGCCGTAATATAATTGGTAAAACCAACAATTTAAAGTCAATTTTAGCCAACTACAAGAAATAATTTAAGATTTTCAATCATTAAAGCATTGAATCAAAAACGCTTGATTTATTAATATACACAGGTGTAGCTTTTATTTCTATAAGGAGTTTAGAACGTCCGTAATTAGTTTATTTAACTTGAATAGCTGTTTTGACTTCATCAGATTCTGGAACTAGACTAATACAACAGGTCTTCCAGACTGCACATGCCTACGAAACTACCCACTATCATTAGTCTGCGCAAAAGCCTAGTTGGCTTCAGCTGTCCCTTAGTTGTCGAAAGTCTAATCGCCGTAATCCTACTGGTAGTGTATTGGTTTTATACCCTAACTCAGACATTGCGCACAAAATAAAATGTAAAAAAAAAATATTTCCTTCGGTGACTTTATCTTAGCAGTCTGTGGCAATAACTCTTAGCGTAAATAAAAGTTTCTCATAAATCTGTCGTTCGGAGATGATTTTAAATCTTGGTTCTTGTCATTGGTAGATTAAATCGATACGTGCAACATAGGTGACTAAAGGATTGACCAATTCAGTAAGTGTCCCCAAGTTTAAAATAATGAAAATCAATAAAACGAGAGGGATAGTCGTCGTTGAACACTGGAATGTACTTGACAGCTGTAGGTGTAGATTCGCCACCTCACTGTTACTTCGAAGTACTGCTGTGTCAAAAAGCGATTGAATTAAAAGTTGCTTCACTGTTAGCACGGTCAACATTAGTGGTGTGTTATTACCGGCCCATAGAAGCTTGCTATAAATACCTTGGCTGCTTTCAATGTTATTTTTTTAGGGATTTCCCGAAGAATTATTCAAAGAATTTTAAATTAATCTGTAACTTAAAACATCATTAAAATATGGAAGAGGAGTATACGAAGCCTCTTTTAGAAAAAAAAATTTAAAACATTCCCTATATCCCGAGTATGTGTTATAAATAGTCGTGTTCTCATTTGTTATTGTTTCTTTCCTATAGAAATCAATGTCAAAAGGAAAAAACAAAAATGAAAATCACACACCATAAACTAAAAACTAAAAAAAAATTGAAAAATAAAAAAAAAAAGATTTTATTTTTCAATAAAAAATAAATCAAACTTTTTCCCATTTTTTCTCGTTTATTGTTTTCGTCTCTTATCAACTGAAATCATCCTTACAGAAGTAAAATCCACGAAGGAAACAAAAAAGTGATACTTGTAAGATACACAACATCTGGACGGAATTTGGAAACAAATGTTTGACAATCTAGACATGGCATAAAAACTAAACACACACATGTACACATGTACATAAGTATGTACATATAAGACACATACATCGTTTGAAACATTATTTTAAATTGTTATTTAAAAGATTATCTTGCAGTACTATTTGAGGGTGCATTTATGTGAGTTTGTTTAGGAATGTGAAGCTATGAGTTGGTATAAGAACAACAAGCGTGAAAAAAGAACTGTTATAAATCAATGCCAAGAAAAGTTATTTACTCACATCATTGTTTACATACGAATGGTAATGGATATTTTAAAAGAAGAGCACAACAGTAAAAGGAAATTGTCTTCTAACTACAGTTCTAGTTATGCCCAATAAATTGAGAACTATTATTGGCATAAGATTCTGATTCGTTTTATAAAGAAACTTAATATCCATGGAAACAGGGAATTCACCACTTTTAAATTCAACATTTTTTAAAACAATAGAGTTTAAGAACCATCTTGGAGACAGTAGATGATTGTAGATGACTGTAGATGATTCTTAAATAATTAAAAAAAATATTCTTCTTCTGAAGAGTTGTTGCGAGTTTCACTTGGACTTAAGTCAAATTAATTACCTTTTCAATATTTTAAATTTTCTTTATCGTTTCAATTCGTTCTATACTTTAATCAGTATTTCTAGGCATCGAAAGTGCTTTTTCAAAGTTCATTTACTTTTAACCTGTTTCACTTGAACTAAAAATTTAAATTTGGTTTGCAATTTACTTATTGCGAGTCTTATCATTAGAACCAATGTTTTTCAAAGGAAAACTGCATGTTTCCAGACTTTATAAGATTCCAGATAAGTAAACGCACTCACATGTTAAATCTTTTTTGGAAATCTCAGCTCATATTATTTATGCAGAATAAACAAACAACAAAAGATAACTTAAAGCAGGGAAGATGCGACTATTTGATACGCTTCAATATAATGTATTTGTTGGCCTTCTTCTTATCGCACAGAAGGTCTTTGGTGCGTATTGTATGAACGACTGAATCCATTCGCCATAGCGATATTGCACCTTATCAGTAGGGTTTTAAACCTGGCAAGTCCATCTACCAGATACGAAAATCAAGCGTAAGACAGCGTTTGATAATCCGATAAGGAATCGAGTTTTTGTCGTAATGACTGAACTCGGAATTTCTGCGAAGCTGATAAGGCTGTGCAGAATGACGTTTACCACTCACTCCACCAATTTCATCAAGGAAGGAAAACACATCTCCGAACCTCTTGATACCGTGCGTTTTCAAGTAAGGCCATTCATATTCATTCGGCCGCCTTTATGCTCGTCATGAAAACTGATCTCCGGAAGTCAGGAGTTTATCGCAAGGTAAGATTTTCTACAAAACTATCCAGTGGCTTGCGAAGGCTAACATCATTTACATCATTGGGTGTACTAAACGAGATATTACAACTACAGTAAGAGCGAAACGAAGTATATATATGTTGTCGACAAATAAAGATGTGTGACGTATAAAATTCCAAATTACTGCTGATAATTGTACCAATTGTACGATCAACGTTATTAGTGAATTTATTTCTTTTGTATCTATCCATCGTTACGAGTAAAAATGAAGTCAGGGTGAAAATAGCTTATCGTTCATATAATTACATATTTAGATTGTATCATACCTTAACCTATATTTTATTAAGGCTTTCTGATGAGGAACAGTTTAGCTAAGAAGATCTCACTTTTTATTCACAAAAAAGGGGGCGTTCTCCCTGTTTCGGTTATTGTTTTTTTTTTGGCATCAAGAAAGACTGGAAGACTAACTAACAACGTAATATATATTAAACATATTATAGCTGAAACGGATTAAGTGCAAAAGGTGCATTAGAATTTTCAAACTTCAAATTAAAAACGTTATACTCTTTGGTTACGACTATGTATGGTATAATTTAAAATGGCAATGTACAATGCACAAAAGCTTAATAATTAAATTAATAGCAAGCATGTAACTGTAATTTTTTAAAGCTGCGCTTGCTACTAAACAGTTGTTGATGGCAACCATGGACGACCAATGATGCTTCAATAACGTGGTCGGTTGCACGAGTTTGTTTTTTTCAATTGTAGCGTGAGTGTATGTAGACGTAGTTGTATTGCCATTTATATTGGCTAGTATTCGTGTAATAAAGTTGAACTGAATGTTGTTTATAAAGATTGCATAGCTTAAGTGATATGTGGAGTCGTATGCATTTGTCACTGGTAATGATATACTTTGTCTGAGATGGTCTATCAACAATTCAACGTTTCTTTTATTTATGTTTCAAGTCTTTCGTTTATTTTTATGATAAACAGTTTTAAAAATACAAACAGAAATTGTAACATCTTGCAAGATGCATAAATGCATAAGGGTATGTCATTAAGGTGGTTCTTGTTAACGATGCTTGTAATACGTTTTCCAAAATTATTTTTTCTAATTTCTTTGATTATTTTCTAAAATTTTTTTTATTTTTTTTAAATCTTAAGTTTTTTTTCATATACAACTATTTGTACTACCCTAATGTAAATGCTTGACATTCCGTTTGATTTGTTTTTCAGTCTTAAAGCCACTTTTTTTATTGTTCATTTATTTAAGTGTTGTAGCTTATTTGATGGTAAAATCATTCTATGGCGCTATTAACTGTGGTATTTACAGTTAAGCACTACATCTATTACCGTTAAATGCTACATCCTTTTATAGTATAGCAAGTTAAATATCTTCTAAAACAGCAAGAGTATCGACTTACATGTCTCGTATATTTTCCAAACCCCAAAATGCTTTTGGATGGATATGAGTGATAAGATTTCCATTTAAATTCCTGCGAAATAAAAAGGAATGAAAAGGAGAGAAAACATTATTTAAAAATATTTAAAAAACACTCACACGATATGTTAAATTCAACATGAATATGAATAATTAAATGGAAATGCAAGAGGTTAATTATATATAAATTGTGAGTCCTTCATAGACACATTTTTTTTTATTAAAATCAAGTTTCAGATTACTTCCGCTACAAATGTGTCTTTGTGTATAAAAATGTGTGTTTGTTTAATCGAAATTTTAATGTTAAGAGGAAAAACTCTTAGTTCAGTTAGATTTTAAATGATTTTTGTCGTGGATGACGATTTTTTTCATTTCGATTTAAAAACGATTGATTTCAATTCATATGATAAATACAGCCATCGAGTTCAGCTGAATGCATATTTCTAAAAACTATGATCGAAAGTCAGAAAAGCTTTCTTTCTTGTATCCCTGAATAAATTTGAAAATTTTGGACCCCGTATTGCATCTGTCCTTTTTCGATCTCAAAAAACCACCCTAAATCTTTGATTCCTTATAGTTCTGGCCTGAAAATGTAATCGTTTTACCAATAGTGGTAGTAAAGAATCGAGAAAATATGTAAACCAACTAGGGAGATAATATAGTGGGAGATAATATAGTTTTCTGCTTATAAATGTTAGATTTGAATTTAAAGATATATGGAGGGAGGAAAGTCGTAATACTGTTGTGGATTCTGTTCACATTGTTCACAGGAGAGTTTTTTGCTGAAAGAGCGTTAACGTATTCAGAATTGACTGTAGACAATAATTTTTCAAAAATGCAGTGAGCGAAATTTGTAATCTTTATACATGAGATGAAAAAACAATTGATTGAATCTGCATGACTGAAAGATCTGAAGGGTATACGAAAGACATTTGGACGCGTTTTAATACAGTAAAATTATATCTGTTACGCATCTCTCACTGGATAACTCAATGTATGTATTATTCGCTTCCAATTAATTTTTGGCAACAACATGTTTATTTTTAAATTAGCTGCGGCCTGTTTACCGATTTATTTTTATTTATTTATTTATTTAGTTTTTTTTTGGTGCCCATCTCTTCAATTCTGATATTGTTTTCTTTTATGTTCATATTTATTTTTTCATATTAACTTTTATTTTTATTTTCGTTTTATTCATTATTTTATGATCATAAATATTCACACTTAAGATTTTTTTTTGAAGATTACGCTGTCAAAACAGAGGGGTTTATCTGTTCTTTATGACTCCAATTTTGTTTTTTTTTTTTATTGTTTTATCTTCATAAACATTTGCTTTTGGTTGTCTTAATAAATAGTTTACGAAAAAATTAATAAACTGAGATTTTTTTGGCTTAAGATGAATTTCACAGTTTAGGCCACAAACTGATGGACATAAATATTATGTGAAGGACATTTTTTTCTTTGTGCGTAACAACCGCACACTCTAGCCCAACTAATTAAGGACGACGGCAATATAAAACGTAGTATTGAAAGAAAATTTTTAAATTATAATTTCCCTTAAGATGTAATCTTGATTATTTATTTTATATTTTAAAAGCCATGGCTATCTTAAAAAATGGAATCACTTTTAAACATCAGACATCAAAATTTTATAATAAGATAAGATACTAAAAGAGTTAAGCATCAAACGAACGGTTCTGGTTCACGTACTTCGTTTTGCAAGAAGGAAGCGCTTGTGCCGAATACAGACTACGGTGTTTAGCGTACACCATCCGACCAGACAAAGTTAAAAAATTAATGACTGAAAAATAATAATGCTTGATCTGATTGCCTCCTAGCTAAACTTTTTAAGGTCAGAAACTGTTTGAAGATTACGTACTCGATGATTGGAACTTCAGCGCCGTTATTATTATACCCTTACATACTTACTTAATTGATCATTACAACTCTTTAGTCAGGATTACGACCTAGCTTGTCGCACTACGCATGTTTGGCGTGCCAATTTTATCCTTGACAAACGGAACTTACTTTCCACGGCAATTTTATTTATTCTCAAGTTTTTGCCGGAAGACTGCTGAGGGGAAATACACAAAAAAATATTGGGGTTTGAAGCACGGGATCGTGTCTAACATATTACCTTCTACACTACGGTGACTTATATCTATTCTATTACACAATGCAGACCTATTTTGTATGTACTTATAGTGAATCATCTAATCTTTGCACGAAAAACACTTTTTGAAAAAACTTTATAAATTATACAGTCTTGAATTAAAATTTATTTTATTTCAGATATGCCACGCCTTCAACTTCCAAACGTTCAATAGGCCTTGGATAAGTGCTGCTTATAAAGTCACAGTAAGTTCACAATATTTTCTTCTACACACTATTATTCAAAATGTTCGATAATGTTAAGTTTTCTCATGTCCACTGGATTGAAGACATTAGCAAGGAATTAAAACAATTAAAATTTATTTTCAAAAACGCTAAATATTTTAATTGTGTTTTACACACATTTTCTTAATGATTATGCCACGAATTAATACATATAGCTTACGCAATAGGTTTCTGTTTAAACCAATTTGTTAAATTGCTTAGCAGCCATATTTTTTTTTTATTAAAATTGAATTCAATTGATTTAGTAATTCATCAGTCTTATTATCATCAAAATACATTAAAAATCCTTTTCCGTTTTACATCTCAAAATAAATAAATATCCCCCGTAGGGATGCATTAATAAATTTTCTGACCATGTTATAAATTTCCTTTCCATCATATTATATAGCATTTTAGCATTTATTTTTGGTTATAAATTTTGTGGGCCAAATACAATGGACACGTTTAATAAATTATTAGAAGATTTCAAACGTTTGACTAGACAAGTGTTAATTTAAATTAAGTGCCGAACTTGATTAAACAAAAGAACCATAATTTTCGCCTCTTTAGGCGAACAAGATTTATTTTTTGTACATGTACAGTAAAAAAGAAACAAAAAAAAAAACAAGAAAAACTATAAAAGGAATTTTCATATTTTCTTTTTCATTTTGTTACTTTTTTGATCTTCTGCCTCATTTAATAAAAGCAAAAAAATAAATAAATAAATAAATAAATGAAGACAAAAAAACATGCCTTCAAAATTAACGAATTGCAATTGAGGGGGAAAATTATGGAAATTTTTCTCAGCCTAGAGGGTTCTTATAAAATAATTTTTTTAAATACGAAATTCTATTATAAGCGACAGATCTATTGAAAATTAATATACATACATATATACAAATATTTTCTATAAAAAAATTGTGTTATTGCTAAGCTCTCTATAAAATATATTGTTATCGATATGCTTTTTATGAAAACATTATGTATCGAGAGGTCATCTATAAAAAATTTTCAAAAAGTATTTTACAAAAAATTGTTATCGCGCAATTTGCTATATTTGCAGAAAATTATTTTTATCGAAACTATTCCTTATTTGTTGTCGAAAAGTTATCTATTGGGTGTTTTATTAAGATTTTGCCATTCTTAAATTTGAATAAAACGCTATGTGTGTGAGATATGCCATTATGTGTGGATCCTGTGTGATCCTTCAAATGTCCGTTACGGCTCGCTCCATCCAGAGGAGCAACCGAAATGTTAAATTTACATTTACCTCTGTAACTTAAAAAAAAGTCAAGAGAAAGTCTAATACACTCAAATTGCACGATCTCGGTGGAATTTCTTCTAAAATAACCATGCCCTCGAATCGTAAGTACAGAATTTCCAATAAGCATACAGTTCATGCCAAAAGATATTGGTAATCATCGACTTTAAGTACTCTCTCTTGGCAGCGATGGCCTGGCCGACCTTGCTCTCAAGGAAATATGCATCGATGGCGGCGCCAGTGAAAAATCCACACCATTTTTTGATTTTGATTTTTTCGGTAAACAATGGACTCTTTTGGTTTGTACAAAGTGTGAAGACATGACTTGTTCCCGTACTCATTTAATCAGAAGAGGATCCCATCACTGAAGACGACTTTTCAATGAAAAAGCGCTTGGTTCGTTGCCCGTTATTTGTTAAAATAATTATGTTGTTTGCGCGTGCTATTGCATGAATGAAGTCGCCGTATTAGACGTGACATCTCGAACAAAACGAAATTACGAAAAATATTTCTTCGCCGACTTCCTCTCGGCAGGTTTCTGGCAATAACTCTTTGAGGGTTAATAAAATTGCCATAAAAAGTTCTTCAAAAATCAGTCGTTTGAAGTCGACTTTAAACTTTATGTCATGCCATAAAATTAACGCACACAACATAAGTGGTGAGAAGCTAGGTCGTAACTCTGACTGAAAGGTCATAAATACGTATGTTTGTATTGAATGCTATATAAGTCGACAGTGATTTGGCAAAACAGACTGACAACTAATTTGACAAATATAGATTTAACAATACGACCGTAGTCAACTGTCAAATTTCGGGAGTCTTTGTTGAAGTACCCAATATATAAAGTTATTATTATCGATAAGTTTTCTGTAGATAATTATTTCAATTATGGAAAAACTTAAAATTTTCTTCTTTTTCTTCTTTTCTAAAATTTGTTCTTTTTTATTGAAAATTGTGTTAATTTTAGTCAACGATAAACGACAATACTCAGTTTCTAACATCTATCGAGAACAAAAACATTCTATAAACAGTTAATCGATATTAAGTTCAATAGGTAAGCATTAGCTAAGCTTACATGTTCTTTTTATATTAAGAAAATAACTGATCAAATAAATACTCACAGTAAATGCAAATTATTCAATTGTGCAAAAGTTTCCTCTCCAATGTATGGTATTCTATTATGGTCTATGTGTCTTTAAAGCAGCAGCCAAAAGTAAGAGTTTATGGTTTTAGAAAGATAAAGATGGAAAAAAAACAGCAAAATAAAGAAGAAAGAAGAAGGAAGAAGACTGTTATAGTTGAAAAAATATCGAAATATGTAGTGTATTACGATAACAAAAATTATAAAAATGCAGTATACAGAGTAAATTTGTGCTTCAATAAGCTTTAAAATAAATTTTAAAAGAAATGTCATCGCGACATCGAAAATACTTACAATTCGTAGAGTAGCAACATACGTGGAAACTTCATGTTGAAGAGCGTTAATAAATTCTCGCTTAAATTTAACCATTCCAATTGAGGTAAATGTATTGACATTTCCTTAACGGGTATTGTTTCTAGGCGATTGGAACCCAAGAATAGCCACTGTACCTTGTAAAGCCCTTGGAATATGTGTGTAGGTAAATGGGAAATTCGATTGTAGCGTAAATCTAAAGTCTCCAATTGTTTCAAGTGATGAAATATACCCAGTGGTAGTTGTTGTATATTATTTGATTTAAGTTTTCTTAAGGAATAAAAATATAAAAACCAAACCAAAACAAAATCAAAAAAGTTACACAATTTTCTTAAATAAACAAAGAATTTGTTTTAGATTTAAATGTTAAGAAAACTGAAAACTTACAATCTGCGTAGTTTATGAAAATGTTTTAAATCATTTGCATTTAATGTTAAATTATTTTCAATTATTATTAAACCAGTAACCTTGAAAGAATATGAAAGAATATATTTTTTTTATTTAAATAAATTATGTTTTTCTTGTATTATACGTAGTAAAAATAAAAAACATACTTCATTGCCAATTTCAGGTATTCGATTAAGTTTAGCATTTTGATTACAAAATAGTAAGAATTTCTTCAAACAGGTACATTGCTTTGGATATGTTGAGATTTCTATTAAAGAAAAATTAAAACAAAGAACAACATCAAGATTAATAAAGGAAATATGCTAATAATATTATTTAATTATTTATAAATTTTAATAATATTAAGTACATATAAGTCTTACATTCATACATAATTCGTCATTACAAACCTTCAGTCAACATTTTGACTTAACGTCTCATACCATTTGTATGTGTTAATTTTATGCATGAGTGGCAGATTTTTGGGAAACTTTTTCATGACAATTTTGTTTACTCTCCGACTAGAGGACTAGGGGACTTCTTAAGTATAAGTCTTATAGAATGAAAAACGATAAATAATAATTAAAGGGGAATGTCATCCTAAATTCATGCCAAACAAATCAAAGAAGAAGGTTTGGTTAAGACCTCCCATTTGAAATGGATGCTATTGTTCTTATAGCTGCTGCAACAAATTAAGTTTTTGCAGAGACTTGTGGTCTAAGTGATAAACTTTTTTCTTTTCTGTCTAAGACAAAATAATGTCATAACGATGATTGAGGAAGCAAAAAGTAACGCCCACCAAAAAAGCATTGCTTGGTATTTACTCTGTAAATGTTAAAGAAAAAGAAAATTATGAACTAAAGGTATGTCATCTACGGTTTTTAAAGGCTTTAAAATAATGATCAATGATTCTTCCTACATGACGTATATTTGATATTTAATTTTCTATTAAACATTAGCACTCATACGTGTAGTCTGACAGTAACATCACAATAAATTTTTATTTCCTCACTTGCTTCCAGTTGTTTCCTCTCTCAACTGAAATCTACAGAGAGTAACTTTTAAACATCATTTATAAATTCTAATTTAATTAAAAGAAAGAGCATGAAAATGAAAAGATAAATATAAAACTTTTACTCATACTTACGTATATACATACATACATACATACATACATACATACATCCGTACACATACATAAATATTTACTTACTCACCACAAATAATGGCACTATTATTAACAGTATTTATTTGTGTAGCTGTTGTGGTAGTAACAGTTTCTAATGTTGCTGTTATTAATGTTGATGATAATGTAGCTGGTGTTGTTAGTTGGTGTAGTTGCTGTTGCTGTTGCTGTTGTTCTTGTTCTTCTCTAAATTTTAAATCCTGCATTATTTGTATTGTTTTATTTACCAACGACGTTATTTCCGTAAATGTATCCGTTGGGTTTGTTGGTGGTGATGCTGTTGTATTAAATAAATTTGTCAGCTCAATTTGTTCATTCTCATGTTGATGTTGTTGCTGTTGCTGTTGTTGCTGTAACTGTTGACGTCTTTGCTTTTCAATGGCATTTCCCACAATTTTATTGGTCATTTCACGACTGCCATAAAGTAGGCCACACTCAACGGGATCTTCATCACTGCCATCACGACAATCTCTATGATGATTGCATATTTGCCGTTGTAAAACACACAATTCACCATTATCACAAGCAAATGTACCACGAGGACAAGGACCTTAACCAAGAAAGATAAAGAGATGAGTGTTAAAGGGAGAGTGTTAGAGAGCACATAAAAAGTTATTAACTTTTATGAAAAAAAAAAATAAATAAAACTGAAAAAAAACCTGAACTTTTAAAATTTAGTAAGGTTTAATGAAATTCTTGTGTTCTTTTGTAATTGTTATTTAAAGGGTTAAAGTGATTAACCTTTCTTAAATATTTTTTAATAATCTCTTCGTTTTATTTGCCAAAAGACCAAAAAAGGAGAGAAAAAACATTTTATACCTAAATTTTTAATTAATTTTAATAACACTAAACAGGTGTCTGTTGTTCATTCTCGTAAGAGCATGAAAATCTTTACTTGCAAACAATTTTAATTTTCTTCTCATTAAATTCGTAATTATTTCAAGTCTAATCTGTGTGTTAATACACTGAACTTTAATTCTGATTGTTTTCTCCATGCGGATAAAGCCTTGTAAAGTTGAATTAGTTTTACTTTTGAGCTTAATTTCAAATGGATGTTAATAAAATCAGCTGTAGAAAAGAGCCTTGACATAAAACTCTGTCTTCAATTTGACATTAACTTTCTAAGTATTCAAAAACCTTACTTCAATCCAATATAAATTTTTTCTTTCACTTTTGTATCACAATCTTTTTTGTTCATGTTCTACATATTTCATTATCACATCACTTTTTCAACTGTTGTTGTCACAATTGCTGTAAAATTTTATGAATTAGAAAAAATTTTATGAAACGACAATTATTCTTCTGAATTTATTTTAATTGAAATGATAGCAAACGATTTAAAAGCAGAAAAATTCATAAATACTAACGACCCAACTGACTAACGTCTGCCTTACTGAACTAAAGGTTAAGTATACCAAGAATCCGAAAAAAAAAAAAACAACAAGAACAAAATAATTTACAGAGATTTAGAAATGAATTGACGATGCTCATTTCAATCATAAGCAATTCATGTGGTTAGGGACTTCCTTAAGAAAGCAGTATGCAGAGCGAAAGGAAAAAGGCCAAGAGAGATAAGAGCCTGGAGTCAATTACTTTTAATGTTCAAAATTACTTTCGCTGTGATTTTTATGACCTCATAATGAAGAGATTAGGCTGTTCTATTGGCTTTACATAAGAGCTTATTAGCGTCGGTATGTAAGGTATAGTAATAAGAAATTCATTCTTAATCCAATAAAAGTCTTTAGTAATTCACATTCCATAGATGCTTTAAATAAGGCTAGTGTATGTTAAAAAGGTTAAAAATTTATTTGACAATGATTTGAGAGCACCAGCAAAGAGTAGATGTGCCATATGCTGCAAAAGGCTAATTACTGAAATGTCTCTCTCTTGAAATCCTGTTTCGTTTACCTAGAATTTAAATATCTCGCAACAAACCGTAACGGACAACAAGAATAAAGATTGATACACGAATGCACAATAAACAAGTGGCAGCTTTAGCGAAAGTTTCGATAGATCGAATATTGTCGTCTTAACATATGATAGTCTGGAACTATCACGGACAGAACTGTCGGCCTTTTGGCAGAGCACTTATTATTCATAATAGGGTTTGTATTGAGTCTAATACGCAGATTCTGTTACTAGCACATTGTTCTATCCATTAATGGATTCTTTGGAGCATGAATTCATCCCAGTAGGAAACACCTGGGTGCATATCAGATGCTATCAGATATTATTGTTGACACCGAGTAATATTCTGAATCATATCACAAGAATGGACTGGAAGAAGATATTATTATTATATTATTACAATAGATCGGATGGTTGCAGTACTAAGACACTTTTTCACAACAATTATGTCTTTCTTTCTTTATTTTGTTTGACTGTCTTGCAAGAGCTTCTCTAGTGCTTGTAAGGATGAATGGCTTTCAGCTCTATCGTTGGCTTTTAAGACTTCTGCTATTCTCACTATTGTAGTACCATGTGTTTTTATACCATCTTTAAATTCTAACTTAAAGCATATTGTTGTGCAGAGTGTTATGTAAACTAGTTTAAAAACTTATTTTTAAATACAAGCGTTAAGAAGGGGTTAATATCTAAAGTAGACCATTAAATTATGGCAATTTTAGCTATAATCGTAATACTATTCGAAATTAACTTAATATTTTAACAATAATAACAATAATTTTTTATCACTTAGATGCTTTCACACTTCACTTAAACCCCCGTAAAGTCTGCTTTACAATTTCAAATAAATATATGAAGAAGACACTCTCATGTCCCCCTTATACATAATCAACCAAATCTTTTTGCCACTTTAATTATGAGCCAAAATAGCTTAAAAACGAAATAGAATTGGAAACAACAAAAATGAAAGTTTATCTTTTAAATATTACAACAACAAAAAAACAAAAACATATTTTCTTATGGTAATTTCTTGGATACTTAATAACCGAATGAAGTCAACTCCTATAAATTTGAACAAAAACCAGATTGTTTTTTGGTTTTTTGGTTTTTTAGTTTTGTTTTTTTTTTTTGTTTTTTTCAATAAATTTCTTATCAAAAGGAGAATAAAATTTAAGCACATTGTTAAAAATTAAGACTGAAAAAAGTAAAAATAATATTCAAAAACATGCCATAAAAATGAATAGAAAACAAAAGTTCATTTCACGGAGAAAAAAAGCAGTCATGTATGGTAGAAATTAAATTGATGTTCAATCGTTATGGCAAATAAAATTATCAACTTTATTATCGAGTATTTATGAATATTAAATTGTATTTTAATTTTACTACTATCCCATCCAGAATTTACTTGAGTGTACTCAAATTAATTAATTTTTATTAAATGAATTAAACTATGCAAACGATTTAAACAATATTTTAAGAGGTAGTTTAAATATTAAAATTGTTTCTTAAATACCGAATTGAGATAGGGTATCTAAAGTTATTTTTCAAATTACTTGTTTACCTGTTTTTATTGATATTCACGAACTAACACAATAGCGTCAACTCAATGACCTCTGGGACCGGTGCTACAACGGTACATTCGGTATAAAGCTAATTTAACCTAAACTCACATAAATGAATCTCAAATAAGTTCTTAACTCCGAAGCAAAACCGGAAAATGAAAAAAAAGAAGGAAATGGATATGACATACACTTGTTAAACAATTCGCTTAAATATGCTGACAAAGTTTATGTTGCAACATTCAGAGGAGCAGATGAAAAGTTCGAACCCTTCAGGCAAGATTACGACCTAGTTTCTAACACCACTTATGTTTTGTGTATTAATTTTATACATGAGTGGCGGGATATACAGTTTAAAGTCGACTCTGAACGATAGATTTTTGAGAAACTTTTCATGGCAATATTTTTATTTACCCTCAGAGTCTTTGCCAGAAATCTGCTGAGGGAAGTCGGCAAAGAAATACTTTTTTGTATGTTTTACGTCTAAAAAGCCAACACACTACTTACTAGACTACATAGATATTACAATGGGCTTTATCCTACACGTGATGACAAGCTATCTTTCTAAACTTCCACTAATCTACTTAACTATTTCATTTTTGTTTAATTTTAATAAATTTACAAAACAGTGCTTGCATTTCCTACACTTAATTGCCGCAAGTTACTGATCTTAGAAAATTTTCGAGCATAATTACAAATGAATCTTTAAATTTTATCAACAAGAAAACAAAACAAAACAAAATTAAACGATTTCTTAATGGATTTAAGTTACATTAATGCAGTGTCTCATTGGAAATACTTACCCAAACTCAAATAGAATATGAAAGCTGACAGAGCACAAACGATGGCCAAAAACAAAACGCCAATTGCTATACTCCGTCCATAGACCATTTCAAACTCTTACACCAATTGTCTGCTTTGCTTCGTTACTATTAAAATGACGTTGATGAGCAACAAGAAAATTGAAAACTTTCTTACAAGCATTCAGAAGGAAATCTTTAGTAATTTAATATTTTCATAGTCAACAAAGTCCGTCATGATAAACATTTTTTTTCTCATTCCTTTCATTTATTTAATTGTTGTTGTGTTTATTTTTATGAATTTTATCATGTCGCCGGTAATAGTTAATAGCTGCAAAAGAAAAAAACTCAATGCAGACAGAATTTTTTTTCACTAAATTCTTTAAGCTTCAAAGATTTCTTTAGAGGAAGCTAGGAATGTCTTTGTTTTTGTGACTCCAAAAAAAAAAAAAACTTCCGTTTCTAAAATAATTTAACGATTAATCATTCGGCCAGTTCATTAGGGTCTTCAGCTTAGTGGCAGACAATGATATTGTCATCATCATCATCATCATTATCATCAGCAACACCATCATCATTAAAGTTATGAAGTGGTAATGATGAGTGCATTAAAACTGTCACTTTTTAATATTCGTGTTTAATTTTTTCCTTTGTTTTTAATTTATTTTTTTTTTTGTTTTTTTTTAATGTAAATTTAAATATTTTTTAAAAAATAATCGTCATTAAGAATGAACTGTCATGTTGCCAAGTCTCTCTTTCACGTTTACTCTTTCTTTGCATTGGGCGATTCGATTTATGTACGTATTAACTACAGAAATTTGAATTTTTGTGAATATTTATGGGCTGTGTTGCTTCTCTGACTCGCTCTCACTGTTTGTATTCACATTACTTGCGAAAAAGTAAATAATTTGTATCCTTATCCTTTGTTTGTAGTGCTAGTATTTGAGTTTATTTGCTGCAGAATTTTGAATTTCTCTGAGGAATTGTTTTGTTTAATTACAAAATTATTTAAAGGCTCCAATGTTAGAAGGGTTCGTAACAATATCTTGTTGCACTAATGCAGAATACATTTCTGTAATCGCGAATGATATTTTTTTAATTTTTCAGTATAGAAAACGGCCAGCTACTATCCTCACTACTATTTTCTACGTAGTATAGCCTACGAAATTTATTTTAAGACATCGAGTGTAAAGCAAAAATTAGGCCTGAACACATTAATTCGTTATGGTTTTGTTAGAATTGGCTTTGATCTGATGATCTATTTCCCTATTATAACTTAACCTCAACAAGCACATGATTACAAGTAAGTTTTACTTGGCCTGGTCAAAAAGTTTAGACTGGAACAAATCATTTTTCCATTTTCATATTTCTATGCTTTTTAAACAAGAGTTTCCAGCTAACTAGTAGGTTCTAGAAACAACGTAGTACACAGAAATGTAGTAGTTCGTTTAGTAGGTATTGTGTTGGCTTGTTAGACGTGAGGCCCCAGATCAGACATCTAACAAAAACATGAAAATTATTTCTTCGACTACTTCCTCTCAGCAGATTTCTGGCAAAAACTCTTAAAGTAAATAAAATTACCATGAAATTTTCCTCAAAAAAAAAAAAAAAAAAAAAAATTAGTTCGGAATCGACTTTAAACTGTAGGCTCTGCTACTCGTGTAAACTAACGTACACAACATCCGTGGTGTGAGAAGTTAGGTCGCAATCCTGACTAAAGGGTTGTAATGACCAATTATGTATGTATGTAGTTAGAATGTTTATATGTTGAGTTTGACTTTAATGTCCCTTGTTAATACCATACTCTCTGGGGCGAATATAAATCTAGGTTACTGGGATTACGGGAATTTGTTCAGCTACAGATGATAATAAGATAGTGTGGAAAATATAATAAATAAGCTTTTATTTCATTTTTCGCAATTGCAAACACTTCCAAAATAATTATTCTTTGAAACTAAATTACTTTAAAGCCATTGAACATATTGTTAGAAAATATTACTGGTTTTTTTTTTTTTTCTGTAGCTGACTTATTGCCTTAGAATCGTTTTATTGCAAATAAATTATTTTGGCTCTTTTATTAATTTATAGCCCTTTGTTTGAGTGTTTATAACCGCATTTAATAACTTCTCTAATAAAGCGTATTCACCAGTATTAAAATCAGTAAGCAAATTAAACACAAACTGGAAGTATAAGTCATATGCTTGTGAAATATAAATTGGAAAAAGTGTTGAACAAAAAATGCTCACGAACAAAAGCTGTTTTCTACAAATCATTGTGGTTAAAATTCAGAACAAATGTATAGAGACGCGTCCGATCGTATAATGAGTTTTCAAAACTTTAACTTTCTTGTTCCCTTCCTATTACTCCTGTCTGACAATATTTTTAGTCCATATGGATTTCGAGATTCGGCAAGTAGTCGAGGTAATGAATTACATTCTAAAATTAATTTTTTATTCACTTCCAGTTGTAGTGCTTTCGGCGATTATTTAATTTTCAGTGTATCGCCTGAGATTACTCTATGCATTGCAAGCCATCCGAGTATCTAAACGCTATTGTATGCAGACTTTTCTTTAATGGTAACATATTTATTACTATTGTCAGTTATTGTTATTGTAAATAAAGTACCCCTACAATGTTTCTTCCCTTTTACTTTAGGGTAGTGGTCGGTGAAAGTAAATTCTTACTTGGGTATACCCTATGACATGTTTCCAAATATGTATTCTGATGATTCAGTTTCCTCATCACAGAATCTACATGTTGGCCTTAAGGTGTTGTATATTTTGTGCCTGTATGTTTGTGCCTGTTCAAAACAAAACATTCGGTTATTATTCTCAGGCTCTGGGATTGTCTAATGCTTGACTAATATCTCTTCAATTATAATTATTCAACAAAAATGTTGATTGCAGATATATTTTCTCTTTTGCAATGTATACTCTTCCAAACATTTCTTCCCTCAAAATAGAAACACTCTGGCCCTATCAACGGCATGCAATGCCTGCTCAAATTTTCACATGACTTGAGAATTGGAAGGGCTAATCATGTAATTTAAGTTGTCTCAGGGGCTTAAATTACGTTTGTCATGCATAAATTCCTGGCCTATATTTAAATTTTCTAATAAAAAACTATAACAATGACAATGGCTCATAAGCTTAAAAAAACTGAATTAATCTTTAATAAGAAGAAGAAGAAGTGAAAAAGCCCAGATTGTAGTTATCTCTCCGCTTCTTTTTTTTTTTAAGGCGCCATAAAACTTCCTTATTTATTGAAGAATAGAATCGATAAAGTAAAGAAATTCTTACAAATATAATGGGAAAAACAAAAGCCATCTACGAGAAAAAGACAAACTAAGTAAGTGACCATTAACTTTAAGTGCAATTGTTTGAACCAAAGACAAAAACTGAACAACAACAACACCAAAAAAGAGAACACTTAATTAATGACACCCACTTTAAGGATTTAGTAGCCGACGACACACAATCATAAAGAACAGAACCAAGAAAAAAAATGCTAAAAGAAATGAAAATGAGAGTGAAAATGAAAATGAATAAACGAAAATAAGACACTATTAACAGAGTTAATGTTCTAATCATCTCTGGGGAATATTACAAAACAATTAAACAGCTTTCGAGTTTTCGCATTTTCGAATCCAAGAAAACCAATAAATGTCTCATGAAAAAAGAAGGCCATTCAAAACTTTTAAACGTAAAATCTTCCTTTATTTGTTAAGTTAAACGTTATTAAGTTTTACGAACATAAAATTTATTGCTGTTACAAAACAAAAAAAAAAGGTAAAAACTTATTAAAGCACAACCTGAATAGAAAATATTTTTAAAAAATAGAATGACTAGAATTGTATCAGCTCCACAATTAAATGTATTTTTATTATTTAATTAATGCAAAGCAAACGAAATATCGAAAATAAATAATTAAAATGTATTTCAAAACGAATATTTTTTATTATTTTTTTTTTTTCATTAAAAACTATCACACAGCACTTTCAGTTAATCAGGTGACTGCAACAGATCCTAGGATGACAAGGTTTCCAGCTGTATAGAAATAACTTACTCTGTGAAACTGTAACAGAAACAGAGTTGTTGTATTGGGTAGTGGTGAGTGTCTTTGTCTCAAGCTATTCATGTTAGCTTTCTTTGGGGTATTAGAAAAGTACTTTGATAGAATTTTTTATGTATTCTTCGAAAACTATTTCGTACCTTGAGCCCTGTATTTCCGTTAACCGACTTTTATAGAAGTTTTATGATAATCTTCTCAGGGTTCCTAGTGACAGATAAACCCCACGGATGTGCGCATCTGATGATATGCTAGAGCAAATACATTCCTACCACTCTATTAAAGAAATCTATTAAGAAACTTATTTCAATTAGAAAATACATACACCGGACTTAAATCGCTTAAAAGCCAATTGATTATTTATATTTTCATAGACTATTTCGTAATGAATAGCCCACTCCATTTGTCCGTTTCTAGCAAACTTCCCCTTTATTGATAGTCTAATGGATCAATAGTTATTTGACATTAAATCGATCGCAAAAATGAGTAAACCTTCGAGCTGGTTTGCAGATTAGTCATCTTTTAATGAAAAGCGAAGATTAATTTTGGAACGTCGTCTTTCTAGATAATATAACAGCACTTTCGTTATTTGACAACAGTCACTAGATTTATTATGCTTTCTTCGGATTATTTTATATTTGCATAATCGAAAAAATAGTGGTTCGGTGATTAAAGACTTGCCATGATGGCTATTGTCATAGTTTTAGTGTAACAGCATATCGAAGTCATTGAATATGAGAAAAGTGTGTAAACCTAAGGCCTTATCTTTAGGAATAAAACAAATTTGTTAGGTTTTCTTTGTTAGGTAATCTAATTTTAGGACATCCGCTGTATATTTCTGTGTACTTATAATTTCTCTACCTTCAAAAAAAAAAAAAAAAAAGAAACAATCTAATCGATTTTCAATATTTATTGGTTTTGTTATCATAAAAACATAACAGTAAATGACAAAGATTCACATTAAAACTTTATGAAAAAATATGCTGGTGTTTTATTTTTGCTTCAGTCTTAATTTTATTTCATGTTGGATATAAAATTTAAGATAAATTATTGACCAAAAAATAAAAGGCGTAGAAGCAAAATAATGTAGGAGGGAATACAACAACAAACCGCTTTCGTTCTATTTATTAAATGATTTCTTACAATCACATATTTTCAAGTTTTCCCTAAGTATTCAAAAAAACCTCTCGGAAAGCAAGTGAATTTTAATTATTTTTAACAAGTGGTAAGACTAGAATAAATCTCTTCTAATTTTGTTTAAAAATATCCTTAAAAACTGTTTAAATTCGTAAAGAGAAGGCAATTTGATTTAAATAAAATTCATATAAAATTTTTAAATGTTAGTTGGTGTAGACTTTTTAATGAATTATTTATGAAGGGAAAGAGATAATGTAGGAAATTTTCTATGCCAAAATATGCCCAGCATTTAAGAGAATAAAATTAAAGAAATTAAACTTAAAAGCCAAAAACTATGAATCTTTTCTACATTATACAAAAATAAAATAAAAAAAATGGAAAAACAAAATTATAACGAAAAAAAAAAACAAAATAAGCAGTCCATGAAGCCACATTAAGCCCAATTGAGCTTTATCAATGGCAATAGTTTCGTCATGTCCTAATTTTTACTGCTTAAAAAATCATTAAACAAAAGAGCCTAGCACCGTTCGTAACTAGCATTTACAAATACTTAGCAGAACAAACCTTGTTTTAAGGTGCTCTTGCTTCCTAGACAGTGTGGAAATATCCATGGCACTGTAGACTGGTAGACAGAGTGTAAAAGCAGTCAGATGTCCTGACCACCAGTGGATACCGTTCTACTTCAGTTAAGGTTTTATTTACGATATTCATTTGGCTCTGCTCTTTTAGCACAGGCCTGAGCGGATAGCAGTAAGTCTCACTGCAGTAAATCCTGGCTCAGCCTGTTGCTGAAAGCTTGAAGATAGCGCAGTTCTTGTTAGATGATGGGATTGTCCTGAAAAATATCTAAATTACTCGGACAGCCAGGTTGTACCGTCACAAACATCACATTAAAGCCCAGTTTTGTTTTACCAGAAAGCTTAATTGTTAGGCTCTGCTGAACTGATTATATTATTCCTTAAAATCACATAACTATCCTCTCAGCAGATTTCTGGCAAAAACTCTGAGAGTAAATAAAATTGCCATGAAAAGTTTCTCAAAAAAATCTGTAGTTCGGAGTCGACTTTAAACTGTAGGTCCCGCCACTCATGTATAAAATTAGCACACACAACATAAGTGGTGTGAGAAGCTAGGCCGTAATCCTGACTGAAGGGTTGTAATGGCCAATTATGTATGTATCAATTGCACTATTACTGATCTGTCATTCCACTACCTAATTCTGCCGAATTTGTGGGTCTTTTACTGTATGTGTCAGTGCCAGTCACTTACTATAAAGGATATAAGGATTAGGGTCCAAGGATTACTGCAATAGCAACATTTATTTTGGAGTCAATATCATCATAACCTAATCAGTGCATAAGATCTCTGATACTAGCCTGATCTGTAGATCTACAAGCGTGTGCTTGTCTTCGAATTGTTATAAAACCTTCACTTTATGTTCAACTAGTAAAACAGTGTCGATGTGATCAATATTCGAAACGACTAATCTGTTGCATATCAAACGACGCCATCGAATGATCCCAAGTTCTTATGTTACGTACTGTATATTTGGCAATACCGTCCCTTAATCTAAGGGTTAACCTTTTTTTGTTCATCCATGTACAACAATTTCGTTGTGAATTCTTTTAAAATTGAACAATAGTACAGCTTTCATCATAATGCCCATATGGGTTCTCACACTCAAAACCATGCCGTATATTAATATGACGACTTATCATCGGTAAGATGAATGTTTGTTACGGTTACTCTTAATATGAACAGGAAATAATTAAAAAAATTTTATAATAATTAAACAAAGAATTAAATTTAAAGATTTATTCTTTATTAAATTCCAAATATATTGTAATAATTTCGAATTATAAATGATTCATAAAATATTTGAAAAGTGCAGAAAATAATTAACATGTTTTAACCATTTTTGTATTATTGAAAGTGTATTTAAATTAGCAGTTTTATATCGTTTATAAAGAAATTTGAGGTTCTAATTAAATTTTAATCATTTATTTATGAACTTTTAAAAAAGTAATTGAACTTTGAAAAGCAACAAGAAAACAAAGCAACACACGATTAACAACTGGATTTTTTTTTTATTTTTTACGTTTTTAAAACATTCATCAACTATTTTTATTATTCGTTTGTGCAGTTGAAATAACATACAATCTTTCTAAAGGGGCATTTACATTTAACTCAGTTAATAATTCTAACCTGATTTATATTAAAATGTTTAAATTTTAATTAATTTATTTCTATTTTATTACCGAAAAATAAATTTTTTTTTGATTTATTTCCTTATTTAAATGTATTTCTTTATTTATTTACTCTTAAATCATACACGTTTCATTTAAGTATTGTAAACAAAATTTTTTAAATTATTTGAAATTATTAAAAAAAATTAAAATAATTGTTTTATATTAATTGTTTTCTTCTTCAAAATTCAAAAATAAATTTTAAATTATTTGTAGCAAGGCGAATTCATTCAAGGCGAATTCATTCTAAGAGGTGACCGTAATAATACAACAAATACAACAGTACAAAAACAACAGGCATTTTGTTTTTGTTAAAATGTATGCATCTTGTCAAAAAAATTAACCTTTAAACCTACTTAGGAAATTAATTACGGCAATTAAAACAAAAAAAACCATTTTATATACTGAAAATTCGTACGGTTTTGGTATCATGCTAAATTACACAATAGTGCAGCACCTATAAATTAAAAAAAATATTTCATACACAGTCAATAACATTTCCGCTTTACGTAAAGAACATTGTCTTTATATGGTCATCGAGAAAAATGGCAGCGGCAAATGTTATTTCTTACTTGCCATAGTTTAGGCACCTAGTGGGAGTGACCGAATTCTTTTTTTTTTTGGTAATTCATCACTCGTCTAAATAAATATAAATATAGTAAATCTAGGTTGTAGATTAAAAGATATATGTATTTAGCGTTAAGGGCTTAAATATTGTTAATCATCTTGCAAAAATTTTAATATAATTGGCTTTGAAAAAGTAATCCTGAAGAATTTCTAGTTCGTATCGTTAAGGATACATGCGGTACGTATGAGGGTTTATGAATACGAAATTGATTATCGAAACAAAATACACAAAAAACAAAAAAAATTTGACAACGACGATACACCACAGCTGGCTTATTAAGGCCACCTTCTATGAATTCGCCTTGATTTGTAGAATAAATATTTGTTATGACAACTTGAGTTAGTCTTTTATAATAATAATAAAAAAATAAACAATTAATAAATAAAGAAATCAACAATTTATATGTCACTGCAAGATTCTATTTTATTCGGAAGCAGAGTAAAAAATTGTCAGCTTGATTTTCGATTTATTTTAAATGAAAAGATTTCGATACCCGTTTAAATAATCTATCGACGAAACCCCCTGAACCTCCTAAAAAGAAAACTACAGTAACGAAAGAAGACATGCAAAACGCAATTGGATAAATTTCACGCTCGGGAAACGCAGTAGTTCTACAAACCCTTTACCCCAAAAAATTTAAATCCGCTGCACATTGTAGTCAAGACCAAAACTTTCAAGATAATTTCCAAACAAATGTTATATGAAATCATTAGGGGATTAGGAACCTAAGAAATCGATTTACTGACAGCACCCTTCTAAACTGTTCCCCATAAAGAACCAGTAGAAGACTAATAACCAAAATTAATAGAGTAATGTGGAAGCTGCATGGTACATTGATAAATCAAAAAGATATTTTAGAACAGGAACTCGAGATTTTAGCCCAGACAGTAAGTCCATGGAAAAACTCGCTGGTATTTTCATAGCGAAAGGTTTGAGGTGAAATCGAAAACATCATGGGACTGAATCAACTGGATAGAATGAGCGTTGTCTCGTGTACGTGTAAGGGATTCTGTGATGATGAATGAATGTGTGAAAGAATCACCGGGGCACTTTCTTGAAACGTTCAATTTTTCAACGCAATTGCCTTAGAAGAGGCATTCGAGGGATACTCTATAAAGTTTGAGAGGAGAAAATTAAATCGTATGATGTTGTATTAAGTAGCACATTCTCACAACAGTAATCAACCAAACATCAGATTTTTGTAATACCTTGAACTCTAATCACTTTGGAAAATACTTATTTTTTCACTACTAATTTTCTGTAAAATAGAAAGAGTAACTAATTCTTGCAAACATTTAATTCTACAAAAACGGAAGCCTAATAACTGAGTTAAAACTTTTCGAAAGATTTAAATAAGTCTGTAGACATAAAGTTGCATCTGTCTTTAATCAATCTTTAAAAGCCTTAAATCTCGGATTATCATTAATGAAGGCTTATTACATGTTTCATTAAAATTTTTAAGAGACAATTATATTATTTTTTTTAAATAATTTTATTTTTAAATATTTAATAAAAATTCTTTTTAAGCGTTACACGACTTCAATTAATATAAAAATACATAGTGAACTATTTTTCAGTTATTTTCTCACTAAGAAAAACTTCTAAACACTTTCACTCACATACATATTTTAAACTTTAAATTTTTGTTGTTTTTATTAAAAAAAAAAGAGAAAACAATCACTTCAGTTTAAATCTTTAATTTTTTTTAGATTTTCTTCTTTATTTTTCGTATTTTTCTTTTCTATGCCCATTTATGTGTAAATAACCGTTAATAAAATAGTTTTACGCTTAAACATCCTTTTTACTATTTTGGTTTTAACGTTTCTTTCTATCTTTTCGTTGAGGACGACCGAAAAGACCTTTTTTTTCTTCGATGGCCATTTAAGCGTTAAGACATCCTTTTGTCATCGCGTACCGTTTACAACTGATTGTATTTGAATGAGTCTTATTTTTTGTTTTCAGCAAATTGCAAAACAAACACGCACAAACCCAAAAAAAAAAAAAACAAATCAAATATCAACAGTCCAGCATTCGTGGTAAATCGTAATTCCAGCTTCCATTCGTAACAAAAAAAAAATAACAACTATAACAATAACAAGAATTTATAGTAGTAGTATAGTCGCTTAATAATAAACAAACAAAAAGACAAACACAAATATTTTCAAAATAATGATCATTTACAATTGAATTGACCACTTTACAAGTACTCGCTCACGTACTGTTTGATATAAGAGAGAAAACAATTGTGGTGAATTATTTATTTTATTATAACCACGTTTTCTTGTTCTTGTGTTAGTGTTAGTGTTTTTATACGATATATGATTAATACTCATTGGCGGAGAGATAGAAGTATGCATTCGTGATGTATTACTTCTTCTGTTGTAAATACATTGTTTACATATATATAAGTGGCGTATAATTAATATTTAATTAATATAATATGTTTAACAGTTCATTTTATTCTATAACATTAAGTAACACTGTAGTATTTCCTCTCACATTATGTTTAAGATGTCAATGAAATGTTAACGAATGTGTTTTATTATTGTTTAAAAAAATCATTTCACTGATTTCACATTTCTACTAATTTAAGAATGATGTAAACATTTTATTTAAAAAAGCTTACAGTTAAATTCAAACACTACGGGTAATATAAAGTAATTATCAGGAAATATTTAATCAATGACATAAAAATACCAGAGAATGGACAAACAATCAATCAAGGTTGTTCAATAGCTTTTCGTTGGAAATTAAAATTTCATACCAATCGAATATAGTCTGTTAAAATGTATGAAAATAGAGATATATTGCCTTACATATCAATGTATTAAAGACTGGTTTGAAAGCATTATAATAAAAAACGTTTCATTGAATTCATAGCTTCACACGTGTTTTTTTAACTCTACGGAATTTTATGAAATTATATTTTAAAGCTTAAGTTATTAACTCACTTTTAAAATCTTATTCTAATTACATCTTTTTGAAACGGTAATCAAGTTTATATTGTAAAAGCGAATAAATTTGTTTCGAATAAATTTCTCTTTAAATGTATAGCAAACTTTATTTAAATTGTCAGTGATATTTGAAAAGAAAAAGCATCCTTTAAAATGAAGCCTTAAGGAATGCAATTTCACTCTAAGTTCAATTCAATTTATTTTTAATATTTTTGGAAATCAATTTAATATTACGATTGTTTTCTCTGTTTTTATTCTTTATTTAATACATTTTCTTCATCTAATTTATATTTATTATCATTTTCTTCCTCGAAAATCAATTCAACCGTCATGATAACCAATTGGCCTTACATATCCTTTGCCTCTGCTACTGAACTATTATACAATATTCGATTTCCATATGGAAAGATAAAAAATAATATAAAAACAAAACAAAAAAAAAAAAAAATAATGACAACAAAGAACATTGTGTAAAAAAATAACAGACATGCTTTAGCATCCATTAGAGTGAAAAACATCGATAATTTATCTCTCAAGCACACACACAACCGCACAGATAGACTTTTGAAACAATTTTCTCTTAAATGATCATTTCCAAATTGTATTTGCGTGTGCCTGTGTGGGTGTGTGTGATACAGGCCAGTGTATGACATTATTGTGTGTATATGAAGCATTTTATTGTACGAGTGTTTCACTACTCCGTTGGTGCTTTGTGTAGTACTTGTAACGTATTATTAACATTTAACACGTTAACATACAATGTTATGTTATGTTATGTTATTTTGTTACAACACTATTTGGTGAATAGCGTTTACAATTATTCATAAAAAGCTTTTATTTCATTTTTTTCGTTTTAATCTTTCGTAAACTAATTTCCCTTAAAAGCCGCTGTAGTTTAATAAGGCAGTCACGTATTAGACGTGAGGGATCGGTTCAACATCTCCAACAAAACGAAATATGAAAGAGATTTCTTCGGCGCTCCACTTAGCTGATTTCTGGCAAAAACTCTGAGAGTAAATAAAAGTTTTTCGAAACTACTGGATAGAATTAACGTACACAACAGGAGTGGCGGTAGAAGCTAGGTCGTAATACTAACTAAAATATGTACAGAAGTGGTTTAATCATCCCATCTTTCCCTTGAGATCATTTGAATTTGTTGAAATTAAAATCTTTAAAAATAAAACCAGTATTTTATAGACGTTTTGTTTTAGCTAGAATTTTTAATATTATTGCGCAATTATTTATTTATTTGCTTTTAATTTTCATATTTTGATTTTTTGTTTTTATTGTATTTTTAAGAAATTTGTTCTAAATATTCGAATTATTTTTTCTTTCTTCTTTCATTATTTTGTTGTAATATAATATTTAATTATTTTAAACACTAATACGTAAAGTTTATTTCAATAATTGAAGCTTAATGACGTACGCAAATACTACTAATGATAAATAATTCAGTAATATTATTAATAAAAATCCAAAGTTATAAAAATAAATTGAATTCCATTTGTTTTGCTATTACAATAAACAAAATATCTACTTAAATACGATTACAATACGAATTGTTATTGTAAACAAAAAAAAAATACGATTACTAATACTATGTATTTAATTGAATAATTAGTTTGAAGTTAAAAAAGTTAAACTCCGTTTTTTTTATAAATATAAAACAAAATATTAAAAAATAAAATAAAATAATAGAAAATTGCTGCTTAAAGAAATTTTAATAAAACATTTAAAGCAGAAAAATAGGACATTAATTAGTATTTTGAATTTATAGTTTAAAAACTTTTAACAAAAACAAAACTAAATTAATTGCTTTAATAAATGGAATCAAAATCAAGTATATAATAAACTATTTAAATTATAAAATTACTAAAATTTCTAAATACTAAAAGGTATTATTCATTTTAATATAATTTTAATAGATTTGCTTTCTATTCTTTTTTTCTCTTTTTTTTTGAGAAAAATTATTACATTGCGTTCATATTTTTGCACTCTTTTTGAAAAGACTTTTTTTATAGTTTTATGTTTATTAGAGAATAATAATGGCATTAAAGTGTATACTTTCTTATAAATTTAAAGTAAAATGTTTTGGAAAGCTTCTTTAAATTTACTTGACTTTTTGTTTTGAAATTAAAGACTAGAATTTTAATTAAAAATGCTTTAAATAAACAGTTAAAAATAAAAACTAATTGTTTAAAGAAATAATAAAAAAAAGATGTTATCAACACACACCACTGCCACTAACCTGTTTAAAAACAAAAAAGTGTTTATACTTTAGCTGATTTTGTGGCGCCTGATTATCATTAATTTGGTTGTCACATTAGTTCATAGGAGTCGAAATGAATTTGTGTTCACAATGTTACATTACACAACAATTGAAAACAAATTTTATTTTGTTAATTATGTCCTAATGTTTTTTTAACTTTTTTAAACATAACTTATAAAATTTAGACAAACATAATTATAGTAGAGAAATTGTATTATCTTTCATCTGGAATCAATCTTCAAGATTTGAAGTAACAAACACACAGCGAAAAAAGATACGAAAATTCCATTTTCTTCAACTGAAAAAGAAAACTAAGTAAATAGCGTAAAAGAGCACCAATAGATTGTATCAGAAATTGAAAAAAATTATCGCCTATAATTAGTAGCCATCACACGGGCGCAGTAAAATCTCTGCTGTTTATAAGGGTATAAACCCAATATTGAATTAGCATCTTACGTAGTTATATTTATTTATATACCTATGGGGTGGCATCTACATTGCAGCTTTTGTCACTTGAGGTTTTAAACCTTTAATAAGATTTATTCGATTAACGTCTTAAGCATGTATCTCTACCGTGTCCTACACGTCGAAGTTTCTTCAGGATAAGTTTCTTGGTACTTATTATCTATCCAAGTACCTGCTACAAAAGTCCAATCATAAAAATAAGAAAACTAGGAGATGCTCTGTTAAATGGTTTTATGACCTACAAAAACGAATTCTTATTGACATTCAGGCAGTTATAAAGTCTTGGAGAGTTCGTTTGCCAATCCTTCTTATCAAGTAGATATAAAGCCATGCGAGTATTTTAGCAACGAGCTAACAACGGCTGTAAAAAGTCTAAATAAGGTTGACTGTGTGCTAAAATTTGCGGAGCATGGCACCTAACACACACTTTGTTTGTTTTAAATTTAAAAATAAAAAGCGCTTGGAAAAGGAGGATCTATTTTGCATAGTGGTGAACAACTTTGCTCGTTTAGTATTATTTTAGAGCGATTGCTACCTTTATAGATTAAATAGTCTCGAAGTTGAGAAACTAGGTCTATAATCCTGACTGAAGGGTTGTTGTGACCAATTAAAAAAAAAGTAGCTAAGATTGAATAGTTAAACTAAAATCAAATCGTTTTTCAACTTAAATAAAGTTAGATTTGATCGCATTTAGATCGAAATACGTAGCAGAGGATGTAGTAGAGTATACATGTTAACACACAATATTTACTTAAAATTTACTAACTGAAGTAAAATAAAAATTTTTAACAACAAAGGCAGTTAAATAATATAATAACAATATTTTAATAATGGAATACTTGTAGTTTTGTTCTTGATATGATAAGGATTTTGCATATGTGTTAATTTTTTTTTTTAAGTTTGATAACATTGATAATATATAAGTTAGTATAGAGATCTTTTTTTTTCTTTTTTATATTGTATATAGAAATAATAGTGAATAATAAATAGTTTTTAGATTTCATAATTTAAAGTAATTTTATAGTTTTTAATATGTCTAAGTCATACATTGTAAGATAAATATTCGTTAAATTTTGGAAACATTTAGTAGGATTATTGGGTTTTTATTATAAGACTTTCATCAAGTTGTTTTGATTTTTCATTTTCTGCTTTTTACTACTTTAATATAAACGATATGTTCCAATTAATAGGATGTGTCTGTGATATATCATTATTTTGTTCCCATTTATTTCGCTTTAAGTTCGTTAATGAGTTTTATGTAAAATTTTATTATAGTACGCGTTTTAAATAATTACCATTATTTTTTTTTTAAGAAATTTCTTTTTTTCTGTAGTTAAGAAACGAAGACATTTGCTGCTGATTTTTAAACCCAAACTCCGTGAGGGTTTTTGCTAGTTGGAACTGCATTTTCCAGTTGTCGCGGGGAGCCAATTATACGCCGACTACTGCCCGGCTTATTAGAACCTAAAAAGAGTAGAAAAGTAGTGTTTGTTCAGTAAATTCATATACAATTTATTTTCTTTTGTTTTAGCAATACAGTGTAAACAGACATAAACAACAAAAACAAAACAATCTTAAATGTCAGCTAAAGTGGTTTAATCGCACTTTTGAAGCTTTAGAAGCAAACTTTTAAAGCGCACATGTTGAAAATGTCTTACCTTCTAATAAATGTTTTATTTCTTCTGATGTTGTTACTGTTAAACTCTGTAAGTTTACCTCCTTCATTTCATTTACCAATTGTTCCACCTTTAAAAATTACAAAAATACAATTTAAATTCAAATTCTGATTCAGATTATTAAAATCTCTATTATTCTCTCTCTCTCTCTCTCTCTCTCTCTAACCTGTCTTTTCTTCTCAGCTATAGCAGTTTCTATCAGCAGTATTTCCTTTTTTAAACTCTCTGCAGTTTTGTTCGAGGAGTCGGTATTGTGTATAGCTTGATCAATTTCACTCTGTATGCGTTCCATTTCCATAAGAAAATCACGTTCAACATTTTGTCTAAATTAAATAGAAAATAAATTAAGAAAAAACAAATTCTTTTCGATTTTATAAGGGGGACTTACCTTAGATTTTGCTTAGAACTTGTAATTGCCCTCTGTTCAATTTCTATGTCATCCATTAATAAACGTATTTTGTTCTTGCATTGCAATAATTCCGTTTCACAATTGGCAAGTTTCGAACGTAGGAGAGCGATTTCGGATTTTAATGTCTTCTCTTGCTGTTTAACAAGTTCATTTTCTTCCTCAACATACTGTAATGTTTGAAGCTAGAGTAGAGAAGGAAAGAAATGTTAAAAAAGGGTAATAAAAACAAAATAATAAATTACCTGTTCACTGCCTTGTCTAAATAATTGATCAGCCTTGGTAATTTCTCTTGATATGGCTTCTAGTTCCTGAGCCTGATCACGTTCTTTTGATTCCAAATATACAATTTCGGCATCGTACTATACACAAAACATCGGTTTAATACAAAAGGATGATTAATTTCAATAGAATACTTAATTTAAATACTAAGTATACGTGCATTTACCTTACTTAATTCCATTTGTTGCTGATTGATTTTCTCACGTTGAAACTTTATAAGTTGCAAGAGATCATTGTATTGTGTGGCCTGAAAAATACTTTCGCTTTCATCCATAGTCGCAGGCAAAACTAAATCATCGATTTGCTGATAATCGGCAAAATCATAATCGAGTTGTTGCTGTTGGTGCTGTTGTGCTGGTAGTGGTTGATTTGAATATAAAGCATTGCCTGAATGTTGAGGAGAACCCGAATTCGGCGAAGAAAAATTTGAATTTTGATTTTGCAATTGTACAGTTGACGGTATTGCACTGTGCTGCAAAGGACTATTACGTGGTGGTGGCGGATCTCTATAGGGTGGTGGTACTAAAGCACCATTTGCCGATATTGTTGTGGCCTGCTTATACAAATCATTGGGTGAATTTAGAAACTTGCTGCTATTGCTACTGTTTGTATTACTGGAATTCGTTGAATTCAATTGCGTTGTGATATTGCCATTGAAGATATCCAATAGGTTTTCGTTGCTTTGATTTGTGCTGGTAAATATAATTTCAGCACTACCACCGGAAGCACCACTACTCATGTTTTGTTGCTGTTGTGCGGAGTTCGTTGTTGTTGTTGCTGTTAACATAGTGCGACGATCTAAAGCATTGCGCACTTCAGCTAAATTTATTTCATTTATCGACTTACTATTATGAGCACCCAGCTGTTGGTATATATTATTTATGGTGTGGTTATTCTTATTATTGTTATTGTTACTGTTGTTGTCTTCCTGATAAGCACCATTTCCTTTAAATGAGATGTTATTATTGCCACTATCAAAATGACCGAAACCATTGCTCGTATTGCTTGCAGAAGAAGGCATCTCAATGGGATTTGAATGAGATTTTTCATGACGTGGTATTAGAGATGATGAAGTTGCTACTGTAGACGTTGTTGTGGATGTAGTTGTGGACAAAAATTTAGAAGATTTTGTTGTTATTGTTGCCGTAGCAGTGTTATTATTATTGTTATTGCGCTGTGGTATTCCCTTAACAATTCCAATATTCGTATCATGTACACTGAAATGAAATTAAAGTGATTTTTTGAATTTTTTAAATCGAATTTGAAGAATATGAAAATTCGTTTGTTAATAATATAATACTTGCCCAAACGTCTTTTTCAATTCTTTTGCTCTTTCATGGGCGGCATTTAAACTTAATTCCATGGTTAAAGGTTTTTGATTTTGTTGTTGCTGCTGCTGATGTTGTTGTTGTTGTTGTTGTATGGTTGTATTTGTATTTAATGCATTATCAATTGTATTATTACTACTACTGCTAGTATTGTTACTATTGTTTTTTTGTTTATTGAAATTATTGTTATCGTTAATATTGCTTAAACCCAATGATTTTTTATTTAACATCACAGTTGTGCTTTCGTTATTGTTATTATTATTATTGTTGTTGGTGTTATTGTTGTTATTACTACTACTATTATTATTAGTTGTATTATGTTGTTGTTGTTGTTGTTGTTGTGTCTCTTGTTGCGTTCTATTAGTGTGCTGCAACTGTTGTTGTGGTTGTTGATGATGATGTTGCTGCTGCTGCTTACTTTCCGATCGTTGCAAGATAAATTGCACATCATTGGCATATTCCCCCCATTTGAGTAGTAATTTTAAGGGATTTTCATTCGGTGCCAATAGACGTTCATTATTACGCCAACGTTCGATTAGTGTAAATCGTCCAACTTTTCCTGTAGCGTGTGCCAATGCAAAGACAACATCCTACAAAGAAAGGAAAAAGAATACTTATTAGCAATTATAAAAAGGAATACCAGAAATTTAAATAATATTTAATATTATTTCTGTAATTAAAAACGGAATTTTTAAAGGAATGTAACGAATAATCTAGTGCCATTGTTCGATAACCTGCCAATCCATTCGGGTCAGGGTTATAATAGAATATCTCGCCATCTCATTTAGGTATTTTTTAATCTGGATAAATATCGTACAGTAAAAAGGCCATAAACGTGGAAGTTCAAGACAGAAAGTTTCTCGAATGGAACCATTTCTTCTCATTTGAGGCCACATAAATACAGTCTATATTATTTTCACTTTCTTTCTTATCTGAAGTACGTATTTGAACCATAACTTACATTTTGTTCTAGATCTTCGCTTGACATAGCAAACTACCATTCATTATAATACGTTTGAAGTACACAGACGATACTTTTTAGAAATTTATTGAAAACAATTAAAAGATTATTCGCTTGAGATACGTAGTATACATGAATGATTGAAATGATTTATCTTTTGGCTTCTACAGCATAGTGTCAAAGCAAACGCTAATTGTTATCAAAGTAGCTAATTGTTGTTAGCTGTAGGAAAAGTCTACGCCGCCTCCTATTTTTAAGTTTTCATTTAAGCATTTAATTTTAAAAGCTTAGTATTTATTTAAAAAATTAACAAAGAAATTACCTGACATGTTGTATTGACAGTAACACCGCATACAATCCTTTGAATGCCTTCAACCCAAACTTTTAATTCCATTATGATGTGCTTTCTCCGCTATTACCACCGGGAAGGTAATTTCAACTGCTAGGCTGTCTACTTTAGTCAAACTTAAATGTCGCAAAATTTTAAACCAAGTTGGAAGAGCTCTAACGCATTGCGTTGCCAGAGGAAGTGAATTGAAATAACTAAATTGCCATAACAACGTTGAAATGGTAAAAGTGAGTTGATGGCCTGATTCTTTTAACTTCTATTGAATTTGTTTCTTTGTATGCGATTTAATCTTGTTGTTGTTGTTTGAATTTAGTTTAAATACTATTAAATACTTTTAAATGGGAATGATGTTGATGTTGTATTTATTATATTTAATGCTGTCGTTGTTGTTGCTGTTGTTTTTTATGTAAATAAATGAAGCTTAACATGTGCAACGTACCGTAATGACATCAAAAAATCATTGGAAACAATAACTATACAGCATAAAAATTTAAAATTGAAAAACAAATTTAAATATTTAATGTGTTTGAACAACTTTTGAATGTAGTGCTTTTAATCATTGACAATAAAATGTTGTTCCCAATTGTTGAAGAAATATTTTTTAAGGATGGGTTTATTATTTCGTAATTCCAAACTTCCATAAGTGGAGTTGGTTGAATGGTTTATCTAACAATGCCATATAAAATCTCTTGTAAAATTCACTTTTTATTTTATGCACTTGATTTTCTTTTCTTTGTTTTCGTTGTTGTTGTTCCCTTGCTTTGTTGCTATTGCACTTGTAAATTGCTGTTGAAAAAAGTGAATAAATTCACTTGCACTTTAGTAATGTTGATTTTTATATTCTTTTTTCTTCTATTTTCGATTTTCCTTTTAGGGTTTTCTGTTAATTTCTTTCTGCTTTTATCTTAAGTGCTTAGCGTTTAAAAATAAAACAAGACTGCAGTTGCGGAGCAGCAGCTTCTTAAATGTTGGTGACACACACTATTTCCATCGTTTGCAGTAGCAGCTACTATGCAGTAACTCTTAACAACAACAAAATTATTGATTGAGGTCGTAGGGGCTACTCAAAACAGCTTATTTTGTATCTCTCTATATCTTCTTTTTATAACATAACTTTTAATTATTATCATTCAATGTTTTATAAAAAGTACAAGAATTTTATTTTTAGGCCTCTCCTCTTCTTTCGTTTTTCTGAAACAGGCCTTAGGATTACTCTTTTGAGGATCTGTGCTGTGCTGTGGTAGTCCGTATGTTTGTTTCTCTGTGCATTTTATTTGGGTTAAAACAAAAATTTCGTATTCTTTATTTCTATTATAAATATTTTTAAATTCTTTTCACTTGTTTATTTAATTACACTGTTAACTTAATATTTTAATTGTTATTAATGAGATACTTTTGTAAAGAATGTTTAAAACCAATCACCAGAAATTTTTCGTATTTCTTTGAGTAAAACTAAAAAAATGAGACTCTCATTAATGTGTATGTGTGTGCCTTTACAACTACAAAAACGCCATTTTGCCCTTTTTAGTAATTTTCTTTTGTTACTGACATTTCATCAGGTTTTTCGTTCTTTTACTTCATTTTCTTGTTTGTTTACTATGTGTATATTGTTGTTGTATTGCAGGTGGTTGCCAAGGTTTTCGATGACAGCGCTACCATATTTCTGGAAACTGAACTGAACTGAAATGTACGCAAAAACGTTAAGAAATCATTAATGTCTATTAAGATTTTATTGATTATAATTTTATAGTAAGTAAATCCATCACTAAGAATTTCAATATAAATAGTTATATGACAAATTGTTTCTTAAAAAGCCATACATTGTTTCCTTTCCTACAAATAGGGCAAATATTATTAATATTTAAATTTATTTGATTAATTTAATGGTTATTGAATAAGCTGTTCATCAGATTGAATATTTTTTTATTCAACGATTGCCTAAAGACAATCAATGAATACTATCTTTTAGTAGCTAATAATATTTCAACATATTGTCATTTTAAATTAATTTCGTTGTTAGTGACGATCTTATTTTATATTGTGTATTTAACAACCACAATCTATTTATTTTTATAACTAACACACTGAAATTAACATTTAATTCTTTAAGTGTATTTTACACATGCATTGGCAGCACTACTCATTCAATGGCGCCTCCGTGCGGTCTGCAAAAGAACTTTAGCAGCACTGAATGTGTTTGTGTAAAAAATCGTATATTTTTCTTGTGCACTTTTGCAGTTTTACGGAACATTTTACTCTAAGCGAGACATACGAGAATTTCAGCTGTTGAACAAGAAAATGGAGAAATCATAAAAAATAATCAATTTTATGGGAAAATACTTAAGAAACTTTAAATTCGATAATTATCTTTTATATAGAATTAGTTTATAAGTTTCTAAACTATAAAACAAAAGAATAATGTGTCTGAAGTGCTATTGCGAAAAAATGAAAAGAAATTGTGTGTAAAAGGAAAAAAACAAGAAAAGTTTTTTTTTTGTATTGGAACTAGAAGAGAAAAATAAAATGTATCTTAATTTGGCAATTTAAAGACGAAACAGGACACAAATTATAAATATGTGTATAAATAACAAAAAAAAGTTAAAAAAATAATTTCAGTAGAATTTTTAACAAAAAGTCTATAAAGCAGAAAAAAATTGTGTGTTCTTCCTGGCTGTCTGCTGGTGTTTTTTACTGTTTTTTGTTTTCGGTTGGTGGGGAGTACCATATATATGTGGGGAATTTTGAACGGGTGTATGTAAAATTGGGTTTGTTTTCACGCTAAAAATTTATTGCATTGTGACCATTGTAGAGTTTTGTGGAATATTTAAATTAAAATCAAAAGAAAAGAGTATTTAAAATTGATGGTGTCTTATTTCCAACTGTTGGTGCCACCATGACCAGTCGCAGTCGAGCTATACTTAATGTCAACCTGGATGCGGTCATGGCCAATGATCCATTACGCGAGCTCTTCGAAGCCTGTAAAACGGGTGATATTGCCAAAGTAAAAAAATTAATCACACCGCAGACAGTAAATGCCCGTGACACGGCTGGCCGTAAATCTACCCCTTTGCATTTTGCAGCAGGTGAGTAAATAGTAAATCTTTTTTATATTTTTTCGCTTCTGTTTTTCTTGTTTTTTTTTTTTTGTTTGTTTGTTTTCAAAATAAAAATACCTTAACAATGTTACACCCTTTTTTCCCATATTTTGTTTTCTACTTTTTGTTTTTAAGTCTTTAAGGATTTCCCAAAAAGAAAAAATAGAATAAAATCCAACTCAAATAAAATTTTAATGTCCTTGTGCCAGTTTCATTCTGCCTTTCCCCATTTTTGTTGTTCTTTTAATTTTCCAAAATCAAAAAAGAATATCAAAACAAAAATTGTGAATAATAACAGCAAGCAACCAACATCATCATCACAACGATGCAGTTTCCTTTTACTTTTGTTTGTTAGTGTTGTTTTGTTGCTGTTGCTGCTGCTGTTGTTATACTCTCAAGATCAAAATTGAGCTGACGATGCGAAAAGTATAGAGAATGATGACGCTAACGACATAATGTTATTATTTTATTATATTGTTTATATTTTGTTGTTATCGATGTTTTTGCATTAATATTATTATTTCTAAATCAGTGGGTTTTTTCTATTTTTATATTTACACGCTGTTGCACAATGGATAATGAATTATTAGAATAAATTTGTTTCGCTCACTTAATCAAAATGGTGTCTAAGAGTTTTTTCTTTCGTGGTGAAATGTTCTGGCACAGCACAAATATTTTGTAAATTTCCATCAAGAAATATTAGTTTTTTTTTTTGTTTGTTGTTAGGACCGAAAGATTGTAATAGAATTAGAAACAGAAGAATAATTTAAGTTGTTTTTCTAATTGGGAATAAACATCTATGTAATGAGAAAAAAATAATTTAATTTTTGCCAGCATAGTTCTCAATTAAGAGTTTAATCATATGCAAACAACTCTTAGATGGTACAGTTTGTCAAATAAAGTGACAATGAAAATAATATGCAATAAGAAAAAAAGGAAGTTGTTTAAAAGCGAAGAAAAAAGGATGGGCGAGAGAGAATGTGAGACACCCTAGCGGAGGTTAACTTACCAAAGCATTTCCAGAAAACTGCACGTCAGGGCAGTGACAACAACAGACATCAGTTTATCCATTTAGGCACAAATAAGTGAGAAGCTGCTGTCATACAAACGAGATCTTGATTTCAAGGCGCAATGAGTTACCAAAAATCCTAGTAGATTTCCGAAATTCACTTCTAGAACATTCCGTACAGACAGAGAAGCCTAGCAATCTCCTCGTTAACGTTTCAGTAACACGGTCCTACTACATTTCACGAGTATCGCAATATCGCGAGCACCACAACCAACAAAACTCGAGTTGGATGAGAAATTACTATGACGTTTTTAAGCATGAAATGGGCAATATTTTGCGGAGATATGTGAAGCTCTTCGCATACATTATAGCTGCCATTGGTGAAATATCCACCGATGTGCTGAATATTGTGGCTCATGTATAGATCATCTACATATGATGTAACTGCGTGTAAAATTTACATGAAATATTATTTAAAAGGGTAAATACAGGCATTCATTTACGATGCCAAATATGTAAATATTTCATTAATTTTTTTGCAGATACATGGTCTGTGCTTTTTTAATTAAAAGAAAAAAAAAACTAAAAAACATTAACTCGAAAAATCAGCCTTTACATTGTATTATCAACCATTACAAGAGTTTAGTCATAATAGCTTCTTATCTTCTTATACCATAAGTGGCAATAAAAACATATGCATGTGATGACTTCCAAAAGAGGTTTTTATTTAATTCAACGCCAAACAATTTAAAGCTAAAAATCTGTGTAGGCACCTGACCATTGTGCAATTTGACATTGCCAGTGATTATGCGATGACCCAGTTTTAACACTCCTGCTCAATATTTTTTCTCGGTTTATTCTCTTATCTATTACTGTTGCTGCTTCTGCTGTATTGCCTGCCGCCATTGTGACTCTTCTTCCTTTATTGCATGTGTCCCTGATTCACACCTTTCTTTCCCTTATTTTGTTTTGGTGGGAGGGAGAAAAAAAAACGAAGAGAAAAGCCATAACATTGTAGCAATTTTATTGCAACATAAACGTCTATTATTGTTGTTATGCACATACATACAAACACACTTACATATGTGTATTGCCGATGCTGTTCTTAAAGTTGTTATTGCTTAATAAAATAAACAAAAAGATAACAACAAAGACAACAAAAGAAAATTACAAATAAACAACAAATTGTTGCTACTACGTCAGCAGTTATTTAGTGATGTATTTACTGCATACACACATTCATACATATGGACATATATACGTCGTATAGATGCCTACGAGCATAGATTTTATCCTTGTAGACTCTCTATCTTTCTCACATGCGAAACCGTTGTTGAATGGACCTTCAATCATAATTGTTTACGTTTCGTTTTTTTAAACAAACACATCCATACACTTACAACGAGTGCAATATTAAACATAAAAATATTTGTTTTGTTTTGCTTTGCTTTATTTACTTTTTTCTTTCATCAGTTAATCTATTTATTGTTATTTTTCTTCTTCTTCTCTCAAGAAATTTCTCTTTCTCACTGGGTGGGAGTTGAGGTGGGGGTTAGAATTCACTCTACATTATGGCTGTCATTGTTTTCGTTTTTCCCTCATATTTTCTCCCATTATTTATTTTTAGTTGTTGGCTGCAAGTTTTTTTTGTTTTTTTTTACGTTCTTCGCATTTCTATTTCCATTTCCTAAATATTGACTTTGACCCAGTTTCTTTCTGTTCATTTAACAACAACAATAACTGGTAAAACAAAGAAGAAGAAGAGCGGTAGCAACAAATGAAAAACTGTAGCTGAGTATATAACATTTGAAACAAAAAATAATAAAATAAAAAAACGTTGCTACTTTTCATACGTTACCTTAAAAATTAAATCAAAAAGAAGAATCCGGAAAATTTGCGTATTTAATTTGCGTATTTAATGTTAATACACTCTACGTAAATTGTAAAACGGGTGCACAATAACCAATACCCTTGAAAATAAAACAGAATTTTATTCTTTTTATTATTTGTATTTGTAACAATCATAATAAAATATTCCTAGTAACTGCCTCTGGAACAATATTTATTTTTTCGTCTTTATCTATGTTATCACCTCCAAAGTAATTCTGCTCCTAAATAATTTATTTGTGCGAATCTTTACTATCGATGAAATTAAGATTCGAAAACTATAGTTATCAATTTAGTTTCGATACCGCTGATCTTGCAATGCTATCAGCTTGTAAATACATTTTCACATCAAAAATATAATTTATTTAGTTAAATGTTTGCCATTTGCTAATATGGTTTGTTTAATAATGGTCTAACACGTATAAATAGCCAAAAATTACTCCAAAATGAAGAATCCACACGTAGTTACCTTTCCAGAACTACGGAATTATCAGGGTTATAAGAAATGTAACTTTATACAGCTTTACAGACAACAACATCGTACTTGCAGCTAATTCTGACTTACAGCACGGTCAAAATCATAGCACCAAGTTACAATTTTTATTAAGTTCGTTTATATCTACTAAAATGTTAGTCCGATTTAATTCAGAACTCAATAAAAAATCATTTTATCTACGTGGTTTATTATTAAAAAAAAAAATTGTTTCCTTTCAAAAGATTTAACTATGCTAACTAATTAATAAAAAAAACTTAAAAATTGTTTAGTCAAAATAATAGCACTTCAGGTACTTTTTTTTAACAATTGGTTGTGTTAATTAAAATAAAATAAACAAAATTAATATATTTCATAGGGATATCTTGTAGATTATCCTAAAATATTTTTTATTATTTTGTTGCGTATCCCTTATCGCTATTACAGCTGCACAATGCCATCCCATCGAGTCGACCAAATGTTGAAATCTTTCAACTGTAAATCTTTCAATTTTTCTGCACGGCTTTCCAAAGGTCTTCAATACTGGTTGGTTATATTGCAGATACTCCTTTCTTTATGTCCGTCCACAGATTTTCGATGGGGTTCAAATCCGGGGATTGAGCAGGCCACTCACATTGACTGAGTTCTCACTAAACCACTTTCTTGCCATTTTACTGGTGTGTTTTGGGTCATTATCTTACTGGAAGACCCACACCAGCGGCATTTCGTAGGACGCATACGGTAACATTATTTCATTAAGGATTTTTACATATACCGATGCATCTATGGTAGATTTTATCTAATGTATGGAGCCTACAACTTGATATGAAAAACATCACCAGGCCATAATATTACAGCCACCATGTTTGATAGTTTTTGCTGTGAACTGTGGCTTGTATTCGCTAGTAGGTGGTCTGCGAACAAATAATCTGGAACCCTTTTCACCAAAAAGAACAATTTTTGATTCATCTGTCCATAGCACTTTCCTCCAATTTTCCTTGGGCCAATTAGCATGTGCTCTTGCGAACGAGAGCCGTTTTGCAACATACTTAGAGGAACGGAGCGGCAATTTTTGGGGACTACAAGCGTTAAGATTGTTGTCTCGTAGTCTTCGACGAATAGTTTCCACACTTACCGGCACATCCAACTCTTTTTTGAGTTCCGTAGCTGACATAAACGGATTGCTTTTAGTCGTTCGAACTAAACGTTTAAACATTAAGGGTGACAAAATTCGTTTCCTACCACAGGATTCCACTTTTGGCTCATATCTCAAGGCATTCATTATCATTTTATTAGAACAGTCCAGCAATTTTCTGATTTCGGAGTACGATTTCCCTTCAGATGACAATTTTTTAGCTCACGTTTTTCAGGTGTACAATGCTTTCCGCGACCCATTGCTATGCAATTTTAACCAAAAAAATTGTGTAATTCTACACAAAATGCACCAACAATCTTTTCAATTGTAATTTCTTTACGTTGATTCTTCTGTTTTTAGATAATTTACGAAACTAAAATTAGCAAAACCCAACTGGTGCTATTAAATTGACTGCATGAAAAGCGAAGTGTTAATAAATGATCTGTCATTACTAATCGACGGTTACAAAATTTAAGAAAAAATACACGCTCTCTGAGAGAATACAAAATGTGTAACTATTTTTTACACTGAGAAAAAAATAATAGTAAACTGGTAAAATTTTTACGTCTTTCGAAACAGATTATTGTATCTGGTGCTATTATATTGACCGGCACTGTACATAATTTGCATTTGAATTTGAAAAACTTCCCATATACATATAGTTGAATTCATGCTACAGCAACAGGTTGTCAACTCTGACTTTTCGAACTAAATTTTATTCAGCGAAAAAAATTACCGCACAAAGGTCTCGAAGAAAACAAAAATGATCGTGGAGAAACAATTTTAAGCCGTATTTTTTCGAAATTCCGAAAGCACTGTTGCCTTAAATTCTGTGCAGTATGATAAGTATTTGAATCGATTTATTTCAGCCTACATTTGAAGATTATGAACTGTACGGCTTGTAGTTTCAACACAACGGTGACACCAGCCACATAATACTGTCGGTTTCGATTTTATTGCATGAGAAGTCTGCAGAAATATCTTTTTCATGTTTGTGTAATATGTCCCCTGTATACGAGAGGCTTTACATATCCCACAAAAAATAGTCTAGTTGGCATTAGGGAATTGGTATTAGGTTCTAGGATGATAGGGTTGCCATGTATTCGTTTCATTAGTAAGAAACATTGCTGATTGGGTATTAGTCTTTACCAAAGTAGCGCTGTCTTAATTCCAATAATGTTCGCAAGCTTATGTTATCCTTCGCGGGTCTAGGTTCAAGTCAGGCAGCTTCCACGATGATTAGGTTATTTAGAGGGTCTCATAACTTTGTTATCTTAAACATATTTCTTGTGCCAACCAACTACGATACCTAATTGTCATATTATTCTAAGACTTTAACTGTGATAGCGATTAAAATTTTTTTTTAAATATCTTTCTACTTTAAAATCTGTTTAATTTCTTCAACCTTTTTTTCTAAATTTAATTTAATTATGTGTTTCAAATGTAAAAAAAAAGATTATAATTATTATTTTTAACGAATTTTTATGTGCCAAAATGGAAAATACGCGAAAACAAAAATCATTAGATAATGGATTCATACGCAATTATACTTCATATACAATAAATGAACAACCATAATAATAAAGCATAAGCCACTTGGCAATACAGATAGATAATCATTCATTTAAAGCCATTAATTATAAACAATTGTTGCTGTTGAAACAAAACCGTAAATAAAGAAAAAATAAATTAAAATCATACGTATACCCACAATTTTAACGTAATATTTTAACCACAAAAACTTCAACATCTACAATTTAACCACAATCAGCAGCATAAATATTTGGCAAATACTGGAAAAAAATCATAAATTTATTACTTTGTGGCTTAATTATGAAACATAAAAAAACAAAACTTTTGAATTGTTTTTAATTTTAAGAAACAAAGTATGGAAGATTTAGGAATTAGTTTCAATTAATATTGATAAATATTTATAACTCTATAAACAGTTTTCCAATTTCAAGGAAACTAAACAAAATGATCAGAGGTGTTTGGAAGAACATTTTAATTTTGAGGTCATGTACTATTACTGATCGAATCTTTTCATATTCGCTTTAATTAAGTTCTATGATATATTGATGTTGATTAAAATGCAAACCCATGCAGTTGTATTTCCTTGAAAGGGGAGCAATAAACTGGTACTGTTTCTGTAATATTGGGCGGAACCAAATGACATGACATAGCATTCAGACTTCGTGTCCGCCTCCAATTAAAATTTGCGTAACACGTCGGGCTATGTTCTATAGCGAGTCTCCACTTTTTACAGTCTTGTCAATTGATTTTATAACCGCCAGGTTTAGCACAGACAAAACACATGGTTTATGTGTGCAATTTAAAATCCTCTATAAACAGACTGCTGGTTGTCAATTTCGTGACAAATATCACCCACATAACATGCCAGCAAGTTTTGTGCTGTTTTGCTCTTATTTATTTGTGACAAATTTAGTAACGATCCATCTATCGTCTATGCATCAGTCATCGCTCTAAGGCCTTTTGCAGGTAGGTTACTCATCACTTGACACACTTACGCGAGCCTAATGTTTATCTCCCTTATCTCTATTTCGCTCTAGAAGAATAACATCTAAGTTCATATTCGCTCTTTTAAACTGTGTGTTTTCAGAGCATATCAGCAGAAAATATTTCTTCCTAAACTCGAACTGGACACTTCACCTTTTTTAAATTAGGGTATTTTGTTTGTGGGACCCACAAGGGCGAAATGTTATTAATTTTTTATTCACAGAAATCTGAGAACTTTTAACCCAAGTTATAAAGAGATTTGTTATTCGCATGATATCGGTATGTTCATCCCATTATAAATAACTTGATTTGTATTTTTTTCATACCATTTAAAGTGTTTATTTAAAGAATAGCTTCATTGTGTTACTGCAAAACAATTTGTTCCAGTTAAATAACCTAACAAGGTCGGGGTAGAAAAAGGAAATATTTTTTTAAAACAAGTTCTATGTCCTCGAGAAAGTATTCTCATTCTCTTAAGTATTCTAATAGTGAAATAAAGAGAATTAGTTATTTCGACGTTTAAAAGTGTAACTTAATTTTATTTCTAATTAGAAAATTATTGCTGTAAACGTACTATTTGTTATCACAGCTTTTTTCTTAAAATTGCAATTTATTGTTTTTCAATTTCAATTTCAATTAGTCTTTAACAATAAACATATTATTCTATTTTCTTTATAAATGTGCATTATATAAATATAATATAAAATAATTTGATTAACTATTAAATAAAGAAATTTATTCAATTCAATGCTTGCTCCCCCGTTTCGTATTAGACATGAATTGTAATTTAAAGTACAACAAAACGTACAAAAAAATTGGCCGTTTAAAAAGTGAAATTTCTCCCTGTTTTCTTTACATCTTTTTTTTTTTGTTAAATTTTTTTATTCATTTATAATAAGAATAAAAAAAGCTATAACATAACACCAGCTGTTGGTATGAATAATGAAAATAACAATACAAATAATGATTTTATCATATCATTTCTTTTATCAAGAAATCGAAAGAAAATTAAAGAAAAGGTAAATCGTTGATGGTTGAAGTAATAAAAAAAGTTTAAATGAATGTACAATACAAGTAAATTGGTAATAATTTTACACTGGTTATAAATTTATAAACAATAGTATTAAAGTATTTATCTCTTAACGTGTCTACATACATATATATATGTACATAACTTGTTAACAAAATAAAAGTAAAAAATTATATGTATGGTATTTGCTGTTATTTTGTGGCATTGTACATTGTACATTGTACATTTGATATTAAATTATTGAAAATAATAAAACAAATTTTAATGCTAATAAGTTCTTGGCTATTAAATTTTTAAATATAACCTAAGGATCGTGTTCCTTTCATAGAATTTTTATTTTAAACCTGTTAACCGGGGGATAAACTTTTGTGAAAGTAAATAAAAATTTAAAAAAATTACAGCAAACTTCCACGACGAAAAATGTCGCCATCCCCATTGCTTGCAAAAGTACTTCTTGTAAGGATAGTGAAAAGCAATTCTTTACTTTTCCAATAGTTGGCTATAGTAACTTGTATCTCATTCAAATAGAGCGCAGCAATACTAATGTTATGTTAACTTAGATTTGTCAAATTCTTTCAAATATATTGGTTTCAATATTTTTTAATGCCTCATCGTTGTCAGTATTAATGCTCTTTAACTTATTGCACTGAAACTCTATTTGACAACAATTTCTGCATCAGCTAAGAAAGACCTCTGAGCATCTTCTCTATTATTGTCCTATACTGTGGAATCTGAGACGAACATTTTTTAATACAAAGGACTTTTTGATAGAAATTGGGATGTTTTTTAATATACTCGCCAATTTTTTAAATATTTTTTAGTATGTCTTAGAAGTGCCAAATTAACACTCAACTACTAGGTCCATTTCCTCCGCAAGTCCATTTTTATCCTGTTTAGCCCTATTTGTACAATATATCTATATCTTCAGTCCCAAGTAACACCACACCGTAAGGACACCTGTTTCGGAATCCTTGATACCATGGATTTTCAGCAATATCATTCAATATGACCTATGAGATTAAAAATGGTATAACAATAACTCATATTCATATTGTCGCAGTGGCTGGTCTTTTAAGGTGAATTATTACTATAGAACGAGACATTCAATTGGAATTGATCTCTTATCTTAAATTATAATCTGTATAGTCACCAAGCAATTGGTATTAGTCATTGTAATTATTAATCAAACATTCTTTCAGCTTGAGTACACTCATTATAGGGACAGAATTAAGAATATAACGTCATTACCACATGAGTTAAGAAATATAATTCGTTATGAAATTATTCCCTACTAGGTATTCCAAAATTTTTCGGTTTTCACCACAAAGTGATCAGATATAAATAACTGTATTGGAGTTGTGGCGCTATTGAAGTGTAATATGAGAAAAGTACACTGAGGATTAATCGCAAACTTTTTGAGAAAGGCCGCCGTCGGTCGGACAGTCCATGCAAAGTTTGGACGCTGCGTGTCATCAAAGCTGTCGAATTAAAAATTCGGCGAAAGCAGCTCCTGAAAAACTAACAATTATGACCCGATGGTTGAAGATCACGCATGAGTCCATGAGTTGAATTATAACAACATACCTAAGTAAATTAAGGCTTAATTTCTATTAGTTTATGTATTATAATAAAATTTATTTCGTTTTAAATTCCAAGACATTAATCGTTCGATTTAGGTTTGCTTAATTAATTTTCAGGTAAAAGTAAGTGAGATTGTTAAAATTGGAAAATCTTTTAAATCACATCAATAAATGGCAATAAAATATTGCAAATGTTTGTAAATGTTCCGTCCTCACGTTCGTTTATGTGTCAGAAGTGCGGCTCTTTCAATTTAATCGTCAATACATTCGTACAAGACATGACTGTCTATTCAAATTCAAATTAAAACTAACGTAACGTATTATGAATGCCTAAAAACTTTTAAAGGTTTACCAAGTAAATGAAATACAATATTTTGCCACAACGTTTCGCAGTCTGTCTGTTAGTCTAACTGTCTACCGGTCTTTCATTTTCTACAACATTAACTGTTTTGGTTTTTAAATAGAGAGAAAAGAAGTTGTAAAAAAGAACTCAAGACATACACAATAGTTTTGTTAAAATTGTTTTTTTATTTTCACATTTTTTAAAGTATTTTTTTAGATTTTTTTATTTTATTTATTTTTATTTTTTTTTTTTTGTAAGGTCAAAAATATTGAAATGTCAACACATTTATGCAGGCCAACAACAAAAAGATTAACTGTATGCTAGTTTTTCATCTTCTTTTTCCAACCATAAAATTTTATTTAAATTTACTTGCACTTGAAGTGTTTGTTGGGCGACTCAGGTGTCAATTAGTGAGTTTTTTTTTGTTTTGCTTTTAACAGACACGTCGGATTGTTCTGTTACTATTTGAACTAAGAAAAGAAAAGTTTTTCTTTTTTTAATAACTAAACCTTTATTTTCCCAAAAACAAATGTAAAATTTAAAGTAAAATAAATCAAAAAGTCACGGTTCTGTAAATATCATCTGTTTGTTTAATTTTTAGAAAACCTCTGGCAATAATTATATGTGATTTGTTTACTATATTATTTATATAGCCTTAGCAATTAGTAACGGTAATGAAAAATTTTAAATTATTACCCTTTATATTGTAATAATGGTTTTATAAATAAATAAACAGAACATTTGGTTTGCTTTGTTACCTTCATTTAAGTTCTGATAAAAGCCATTTCAAGTGAGGGAAAATTAAAAATCTGGTTTGGATCTCTGTATAGTAAACTATTATTCTAAAGTGTTTACTTTTAGTCCAATTATGACTCCCTTTCTTTATTATCTGTTAACACCCCGAAAATCACAGGAACTCTAAAAAAAATTGCCAGGCCATTCTATGGTTTGCTAGCAACTTTATTTCGTCCATTCACGTCCGCGTTCTTTATCAAACTTATTTTCCATAGCCACACCTTTCTTGAATGGCCTATAAAAAGTTTTTGGTTGGTGATCGCATAGATAGCTCATTCGTTTTTCCAATGTTCATTTTTGAACTAACATTGCCTTGGTCCACCTTAATCATTGGGATTCAATTGCCTGTACGATTCATAATTTCGGTCTGATTAATGACCGGTAACTTTTAAAGCTAAGTTTATGTATGAACCTGTCATATTATATATTATTTTCGATATGGCAACTTCAAGTATAAACAAAATGGGCAAATACAACCAAAAAAAGAAAACCCCGTCGTTGCCATTGCTAATTAAAGTTAATTTTATTTTATCATTAGGTTGTAATAACGAAAAGAAGTTAAAGGTGACTTTAAAGTTCACTTTAGCTAAAGTTATATTTAACTAAACCCAACTTTAAGGGCAAGTTGTAATAATGGCCCTTAATCTTAAAAATTTCTTAAAACTCTCGCTAATTACTTTACAACTTTTAATTTTTTCACCTATTCTATAGCAAATTACACTTTTATTAACATTGCAATGTGGAATATTTAAAACATAACCCTTTTAAACTATTACTCATCCATTAATAAAAAAATTTCTCTTTTTGTGATGTACGTTTCTTAAGTTTAAATTAAAAAAAATAAAAAAAAATAAATATGAACTGAGGTTGGTTGATTGCATTTGCTTTGACTGCTTCAGACAACTATTCGTACTCTAAATGGCAAAAATTCAAAAATAAAATATTGTTTAAAACATCCAAAAAAAAAACCAAAACAATAAATGAGTCAGCAGCATTGGTATGTTATTTGTTAAATAAATTGTTAACTAAAAAAATTACTCATTATATTTTTCTTTAACATTTTGACTATTTCGTGTTTGAATGCTTGTTTCATTTGTTTAAAAATTGTTGCTGGTTAAAAATTTTTTAGTATTTTTAGGTTATTTTAACAGAAACAAATTAAATAAATCTGCATTTTGTTAATGACAAATTCAAGGTTATTTTAATCTGTATTGAATTAAATCGTGTGAAGCATATTAATCCCAGAAATTTTTTGAAAATAAATCAGATTTTAATCTACAATTAATTATTTTATTTAATATTTATTATGCACATATGTATTCAATTTATTATCATAATATCCCACATTTAAAAAATATACTGTTACGAAAATGGAAATGGTGTAACATCGTTTAACATTAAAATGTTAAACAAAAGCTACAAAAACAAAACAACGGACTTATTTGCTTGATTGACAAATAAAGAAGAATAAAACAACAACATCAGTACAAAGAAAAAGGGATAAACACGTAAACGAAAAGCAACAACAACGCTGTAAGGACGAACGTAAACAAGATACAAAAACAACAAACATGAAAGCATAAATAAATGTAAACATCGTTGTTTAGATTTGTGGTGATTTCGAGAAGGCGAAGCCTCGAACGTTCGCCTTCAAGAACATTCATCAGACTGTTTACGTCGTTATATAAAAAGCAAAGCAAAGCATGAAAAGTCGGAGTAGAAGTTCAGTCAGTCTTGTGTGAACACGCGTTGCGTGTGAATTAAACCAATCGTGGTTTGAAGATCTCCGTTACAAAGATCTACAGAACAATTGTATGATAATTGTTATTATTTATCGCAAAGGGCATAAACAAAGGAATAACAAATAAGCAATTGTTGTTGTTAGAATCAGTTGTGAACAGTGGCACACAAAAGTTCTGTGAAAAATAAAGGATTTAATTAAAATTAAACACAAATTTATTTTTATTTTTATTTGCAATCTACGAACTCATATTTCAAACGTTTTTAAAAGGTACAAACGTAACAATACAGTATCTTTAGGACAACCAAGCTTCAAAGCACAAAATTACAAGTTGAGGATTTAAACGAAAGTGCCAATTTTTGGCGGAAAATGCCTTCTTGCATCTGTTTATTGTTTCGAATTATAATCAGAATTCTATCGTCAAGAACTTCCAACGGGACTAGTTTGGAGCAGAACAAATTGTCAAATTCTAATCGATATATAGTCTATTTCCGAAGTAGTCAATATCCGGTGGCAACCAATGCCAACCGATTCGCATGCTGACGTCGACCATTATAGCTGCTTGATTATCAGCTAAAAACGAATATCTGTGACATAATTAACAAACGAATTATAGCCACTCTTCTTAAATTATCAGTGCAAACTCAATCATAAAATATGCCTCTCCAAATAGAAAGAGGTTGGCTGAAATCCTTATTCGAATTGCAACTATCTCGATCTCTGAATTAAGTTGAGTAAATCTCCGATAAGAACAAAACTGATTTATTCCAAATTCAATTGATCCGGTTGATACCGTGCAGTCTGGTCCTAATTAGCCCAATTAGCCCAAGTCTCACAAAATGTCATATCCTCTTTACTTAACTTCCTAAGGTAATAGTATCGCGATTAAAAACTTATGTGGTCTATACGGTCATTCTTATTAGCAGAAAACTTCACCAGTTGTTTGGCCTGGCCCAATTCTGGACCATGTTCCCACTATAAGAACCTGAGTGAATGTTCCTATCGGTCCTTAAACTAGTTGACTTTTGTACAATTAAACTGACAAAAAAGTTGTGGGTCACAAAAGTCTGCTGATGAACCTTAGCCTGCAATTTAAGGAATTTCGTAGCCAATTATCTCTAAATTTTCCCGGCCTGAACAAAGCACTTTTTTATTCTTTCTTTTATCAAGGCACGACTACTTATCTTAGGTGGCTTATTAATTTTGCCGACATATGGTTTAGGAAGAATGCAAATAGAAGTCATATTAATTAATTAAATGTAAAGGCCCTAATTAGTATCCAACCCTAATGGATTACATTATTTTTTTTTTTTATATATCGTGCTACTTGCGTACACTGTCCACGATATTCGAGATGTATTAACTAAAGAAACTACGATATAATATTTCAATGAAAGAAAGGTATTTTTCATATCAATTATTAACAACAACAACAACAATAAAAAAACGTACCATAAACACAAAAGTCTTTATTATTATTTTAATATTTTATATAAGACTGCTATTGAGATATTACATATAATATACATATGTATGTACAGGCATGTATGCCAGTATGTATGTTTGGTTTTATTATTTGTTATAAAATAAATGCTTTTTTATTATAAAAAAAGCAAAGGTTTTTGTTTTTGTTTCATTTACAATAAATTTTTTGATGCATTGTTTCAGCATCTTGTAAATATTAAGATTTCTTTCTTTTTATTCAGAAAACAATAACAACATTATGGTAATATATAGAGTGAGTGATATGCATGGATATGTATATATTTTTAAAAAAGGTTACAACAACAGCAATAACAAACGTTATCGAAGCAGTAATTCAAACAAAAGTTAGGGTAGAGGTACATATTTGTCAAAAAACAGCTTTGACGGGATAGGAGACGATTTTAATGGAATATTTATTGTGACAATAGATATGTTGACGTTGTCATCAAGGTTACAGCTGGGTTTCTTTAAATCGAAAAACTATTGTTATTCGTTTCTTTTTTTTGTTCATTTCGTTTATTATTTTTATTTTTATTATTTTTTATTTTTATTTTTTTCTGTAAATCTTTTGTCAAAATTACACATCCATGTTGTTCATGTATGTATTTACAAAGGGTAGTAAAAAGAAGTTTATAAATTGTGTATGCAATTGAAGATTTATTAAGCCTTGTTAGATTGGTTGTCCATAGCATGTCATCCTTATCTCCGTACATTTTGATACCGTGCGAGATTTCGGGCAAAGCAATCCCTTATCATGCGACCTCTTCAACTACGTCAAGGAGAGTGTTCTGCGGACGGCGGGAGTGCATCGGCACTATTAGTGGTGTAAAAAGGTTGATTGTAATCCTGACTAAAGGGTTGTAATGACCAATTAAAATCTCTAACAAGCTAACTTTTAACAAAAGAGGAAACCAATATCCATTACCAATAGAAACTTATGGGCGTATCAAATAATTATTAATCAGTATGACTTGCCTTTCAAAAAATATTCGCGTTTTTCCCCTAATTACATAATAAATTTCAACTATTCATCGGTTCATTCAGTCAGTGGGTCTGAATTTATTTACTATGTGATCATGATGTGGAATGACAAATATTTTGTATTGTTTTACATGCGAAACTTTTCCATGTACGAGTTGTATTACACAAATTCATTACAATATTTTTTTCTTTTTGTTAATATATAACGGTGGTAATGCTGATGTTAATGATGACGAAGTCAGGAAAACTTTAGCAAAACAATGGCAGCAAAACAAATTTGTTGGCAACTGCTTTAGAAGGAAGATATTTGGCAATAAAAACTGGCTCTCTTTAAATCAGTTCAACAATGGAAAAGTTAAAGAAATAATCTGTGAAATAAAAGACAAATTAAAAATGTGTTGATTTTATTATCTTGTTGTATAAGAAAAGAAACATTTTTTATCTTTGGTTTGGCGGCATGTTATGAAAATTTAGTTAATGAGATGATGCCGTTTTGTCTGTCTAATTGTTTTGGCTAATTAATCGTTTGTTTGCATTGTATTAAAATTTTTTCATTCCCAAGCACCTTTGCATAAAATATGGCATTACCTATTGACCCAAAAAAATAATCGAAAAAAGTGTGAATACAATACCTATGGTATCTTTGAAATAAAAATGACTAGACTTCTTTAACTCTTTTTTTGTAGAAGCTTGGAAATATCACTTACATTTGTTCCGTTTCTTCTTTTAGCAATTTTTTGATAGACGATCGTATGAAGATCTAAGTCTGACAGGTCAGATTGATTCATTTAATTCCTTTAATCTCATCATTCTGTAATTTAATGATTTCATTCTTTTTGAGCGCCTATTGCTGATTCAATACCATTTTATAAAGTTGTTGTTATTGCCAAATCAATACTTGTAATTAATTTTTATTTTTTATTTTATTTTATAATTTTTGTTTTCAAAGTAAAAACGTTTAATAAAATTTATAAGAAGCGAAAAACTTTCAAAAAAAAAAATTAAGTCACGGTATTGTTTTTTTTTTTACATTATTATTATTTATTTTTGTAATTAATTATTGCTTTTGTTTTTAGATTTTTTCTTTTTTTTAATTGTTAACAGCATTTAAAATTATAAATAGAGTTTCTTTAAAATGATTGTGGTTTTCAACAATTGTTCATTGAGTTTTCCTTGAATCTATTAATAAATAAAAATGTTTTACAATTTTACAACACATATGTATTTTGTAATTAATTATAAGGAAAACTGTTTTGGAATCCTTGATCCAATAGCTATCCAGCGCAATAGGTCAGAAAACCGTACCCTTTTACATTTTATCGAATTTTTCACGATTTATGGGGGCTATATATGATAATATGAAGTCGTCGTAGTCTAGTAGGTAGTGTGTTGGCTTATTAGACGAAAGGCCAGGGTTCGAATCCCCGGTCAGACATCAAAAACGAAATATGAAAAAATATTTCTTCGGCGACTTCCTCTCAGCAGATTTCTGGCAAAAACTCTGAGAATAAATAAAATTGCCATGAAAAGTTTCTCAAAAATCTGTCGTTCGGAGTTGACTTTAAACTGTAGGTCCCGCCACTCATGCATAAAATTAACACACAAAACATAAGTGGTGTGAGGAGCTAAGCCGTAATCCTGACTGAAGGGTTGTAATGGCCAATTATGTATGTATTATGTATATTTGATAAAAAAAAATATTTGATTTTTCAGCTTTATTATTTCGAATAAGCAAATTGTTATTTTCATACATTTTTCTTTTTTGTAAAATTCAAATTCGCGAAGCTAAAGCGTTCCTTTCCTTTTTCCCTAATTTGTCTATATTTTTGCAATTTTTAATCGATTTTCTTTCCTTCCTTTCCAAACTTTTTAAATCTGTTAACATAACACTCACTGTAAAAAAACATTCACTAAAAAAAAAAAAAACAACTAATAAATTTCAACTTTAATGGTTTGGTTAAAAAATCTGAAAATTGTTAATCGTGTGTATAATTTTTTGGGCCTGTGCAGATTATGTTGAATATATACTAGGGCTATTCACTTTGCTTATTTGCTTAGCCTGAACCTGATGTCCGTATTTTTGTTTGATGCGTAGTGAAATACAAGAAGCAAAATTTATCTCCAATATTCCATTGGTCAGCAGTAATCTTTCATACAATTTTGTTTTTTGGTGTTTGAATTTTCTCTATATTGAAATAACCAAACTTAAACTGATATGGATAAGATCTTTACCAAGATATTTGACATTCGTATTTCAAGGTACCATTTGGTCTTGTTTATGATTGATTTGTTAACGTTAGCTAGTACAACCCACTTTGTCTTTAATGAATAGAAATATGGTGAGCCTAAAAATTAGTTTCTTCTTAGCTAGTACTAAACATTGGCATAGTAGATGCTCTACCAATTTTTCAATGGAGACTACGCCATAGTTAATGAACGGTTTTGTTGCCCACATAAATGCGTATAATGTAAACTGCCACATTTCCTTTATTTATGATTGATAATAAGTTTTTAGGCCAATTTGTTCAATTTGCTAGTAATAGAACAAATTCTTAAACTCTTCTATCTACTATCAGCCTTTTGTAAAAAGTTTGTCAATAACATGAAATAAGAACACTTGAATGTCTCTGATGATATAAGAGAGTATCTTTACATTGCATTGCGTGCTTGCACTCAACTGATGTCAGAGGAAGTATCGTCGTCTGATCATCGACAATTTCTTAACATTTTCACCTGTAGTCATCTTTGTTAGATTTCCTGCAATCTTTTCTACTACAGATTACTGTCTTAATCTGATTGATTAAATAAGTCTGCCATTTTCAGTTCTTGGCCGAAAAAGGCTGCACCGATCTTATCATTCTTGAGCCGTCTGTATAAAAGTGTATTTATTATTATTATTATTATCCGATCACCGATTTTTCTACTATCTTCTGCCTGATTAAATAAAGCACCTTTAGAAAATATTATTATTTCCTTATGTTATTTACCGGTCTTGAAATTTTTCTTAAATTATTTTATTTTTTAATATTTTTAAATATTTTGTTTTTTCTGGTTGGTTGGTATTAAATTGCAAAATATTAGATAATATTTCTTCTAATGGTTTATATTGATTTCTTAAACGATTTAAATATTTAATTTGTTGGTACAAATTTTTAAACAAATGACATCCTAGAAGAATAAGTTAAATATATATACGTTCATAGCCGTACAAGTCTTCTTTATACGTAGGTTGAGGCGAAAGTTTTGAAGATTTAATACAGTGTTACATGTTTATGTATGTATATTATCTACACATATAATATGAATTACTTTTTGAATTATATAATTTGCAATCGTTCGCTGGGCGTTATTAAAAAAAATCTTGGAAATCAGTCCATAATTTAGCACTTTTAAGAAACAAAATATTTGAAATTCTGTAAAATAATTTTTTAATTCCCAACTGAGTACGCGAACTGTAGTTTGGTAAGCGGAAAATGAACGGAAAGAACTAATTTGAGCGTTGTCACCTTTACTTTACTAACCAAAAACTGATTTATTATGTTCTTTCTCGTTGGTTATGGTAGATATTTGAATAGCACAATAGCATACAATCTGATGAGTATTGACTGGTACCCAGCTACCATAACTATTTTTACCCAAATTCAGTAATAGCCAATGAAGTCTTAAACCAGAAGTTTTCTTGGTTAAACTGCTTTTTGAAGGTTAATCGGCTCTTTAAGAATTGTAATAGAAAAGTAACCAATTTTTTTTTACCAATAGGTACGATTTTAAATTGTTAAAACGACCCATGTAATCTGAACTTTATGTACAAATAATCTCGATATATGTATACATAGTAAAGACCATTGATTTTCTGTAGTTGTAAAAACGTTTAAAGCTTTTTAAATCTAGCCTGCATAAACAACAAGTAAAAAATTGTGAAAGGGTTCTCTATACCCTACACATTTTACTACACGTTTTAACCATAAGTCAAGGTTTTCCAAACAACAAAAATTACAAAATATTCAATAATAAAAAACAAAGAAAACGAAAAAAAAAATTTAAGTATATATGCATGTAAATTACAAAGGGAAACTATTTTAGAAACGGAAACCGTTCGAAGGCGTCAAAGTATCTTCAAAAATAATAATAAATTTAAAATTTTTAAATAAAAGAAAGAAAAAAGCTCAGAAACAATATATTACCAGCAACAGTTGATAACAGTTCAAACGATTTTGATAAAGTTACACAAAAACAGGAAATTTATTACCATTTTCTTGTTTATAATATTCAAAGCAGTAGAGAAATGAAGAAGACAAAAAATAGTTTTTCAATTAACATTTGTTAAGGTTTTTGACATTAGACTTTCAAATAGGCTCTCAGACCACTGCAATGTTTTCCACGCGGAGTTCATGGCTATATTGAAGGCGGTGCAAAGTTTATTAGGTAACAAAATTTTCCTCGACTATCTCTTAATGTAGTCGAAGATGTAGGTAGCGATCAAGGACCTCGTCCATGAGTGCCCGGGAATTTATCAGGGACATTCTGGTTCATTTAAAGGGAACTGTTATATGGTTTGCTGGATTCTGATTAATTGGCGAGAACTGTAACACTGTTTCAGTTAAACTGGGCATTCTCCGGTAGTTTTACGGAGCTGCTCAACTTTGTTGGCAGCTTGAGGATTCGTATAACATTGCTAGGTTCTAATAGACGAATATGGATAAGAAGAGGACTGATTGTCTTCTTTTCTTAAACCTCTTGGCATCTATTTCTTGCTTGCGTTCTCAAAGCCTACTATTCTACTTGAAGGCATATCGATAGATATGTGGGTCAGAGGATTGAGAAATGACTAGCATTCACCTCACTTTTTCTCCTTATGACATATTTTTAAAGCATATTTTCTAATAGTTGTTATAGTATTATCATGCTATTTTTAAATGTTAAGATTTATGTAAGCATATCCTCTGCTTTTTAAAGCATTTCATGTGCCTAATAACAATTATACGATAACATCAGCTATAATTAGTCTTACGATTGAAAATGGTGTTTAAAGGCCGATACTTAAAATATATTTGTTTCTAATTTAGATTCACTTAAAAAAATTGTTGAAAAGTTTTCACTTTTCAATAGTATTGTGGCTTATATTTAAACTGTTCTGTAAATAATTTTTCAAATCTGGAAATCAATTCTTATAAGGAAAAGGAATTCATTTTGCTATATATGTATGCTTGTTTTTCTTTTTCTTTTATTTTTCATTTAATTTTCTTTTTGCTGTCATATTTTAACTACTAATCGCTTATGCTATTTACAGAAAACGTCGATAACATAGAAAACAAATAAAAAAATGTTATTTGTCGTATTACAATAATTTTATATAATTTTTTGTTTAATAAACACATATACTAGCGCAATACATATTTACATATACATATTTATTAAATAAAAGATTACTAATAATGAAACAAGACATTATATTTTGTTTTGTTTTGCTTTAATTTATTATTTTTTGTTCATAAGAAGTAAAACGATAAAAACAAAAAAGAAAAACAAAGAAATTGCTACCGACTGGTTTAGTTTTCATTGAATCTTATAGAGGAAATTGAGATTGTTTGATAGTGAAATTTTAAACAGAGATGTAATATATACAAATTTTTCTTGGCACTTTATCTTTCAAACAGCTTAAATAATAATAATTAAACAATATTATAAATATTATATAGAGTTCCATTTCACTGTTAATCATTTCATATTAAGTTATCCTATTGCTATTTTAGGTTAACATCTTATCATTTTAATAATGTTGTTATTATCAAACAAATTTAAAAAGATAAAAATGTTTCTAAGTTTCTAGTTAATTTTAATATTTTTAAATCGTTTTTTATTAAAACTTATTACTACACAATAAATATTGCTACGTTTCTAATTTTGTAAAACGTTTATTTATTGTGTATTTTGAATATTGTAATTAAAATAAAATACATTTTTTGCTTCTGATAGTTATTCATTGTTTTATTTAAAATAAGTCATTAATTTATTGGCTTAGATTTTTCCATCTTTGTTTTGTTCCTTTTTCATAAATAGGTATGTATTTTTATATAATTCTATTTACCGTAAGATGTGTGTATTTTGTTATCGTCTGTTTGATTTGTTTATTTATTTTTGTTTAGTTTGTTTTAGTCCGTGTAACAATTTTATTGAACATACTCCGTCTTGTGCCAATGGTTTGCAGAGCTTCTTGCGCATTCCAGTTATAATATCTGCCACATGTGAGAATTTTCCCGGGTTCAGTCATAAGAGAATTTTTTACAATACTCTTGCCTAGAATATTCCCTGGATATTTAACATCCATAAGGGAGTGTGGACTTGACGATTTCATTAAAAAATTTAAACTTTTTTGCGCTGAGACAATAAAACTTAATGAATTCTTGAAGGGCCCCAAGTTTCCAAAAGTTCGTCGTGGTTTCTGAATGCTTAATAAAATTTTTCTTAATAAAGATTTAAATGAAAACATGTTTTAAGTTTTAATTCCGAAATAATCCCTAGAATTCCGTTTTAAAGAGTGTCACAATTGCTCGGAAAATATACTGAAAAAATGTTATGTTCTGACGAATATTTGGTTGAATTTCTTTGAAACTTTTGCTTCAAGCCTTTCTATTCCAAACTGTCATGATGTCCATGTTTAAATTAATTTGAAATTCTAAAGCAGATCTCAGTAATTAACATTAAACAAATCACTGATGTCACATACATATTCCTTCTCTCATTCTTACATTAATAAAGCTGGCAAGTACTTCCGTTTGAGATATTCTCAACCAATTGACTTTAGGTTTTCTTATTCGTCTTATCTTTCTGTGTGTATAGCACAATATTATTATTACAACGTGCATAAAAATGTAAAATAATTCAATTTGCTGCTCCACTTCAAATTTCAAAATTCTTACCAAACAGTGCCATTTTAACAACAAGTTTCTTAACTTTCTGCACACAAATTTCGTGTTATTTTATCTTCTCAAATTAAGTTTTGATGAGAAAATTAATAAATTTTCATTTGGATTGTATTTGAAATTGTATACCATCATCCATCTATTACTTAAATTTATTACATTATAATATACCATCATAATATATAATAAATTATCATATTATTTCCTCTTCTTCTTTTATTGAGAAAATATTTAAGAGGCATCTAATTTATTTATTTTCTTAATAATAATAAGAAAAAAATACGTTAGTAATGTTAAAATGATATACGATCGATATGGTTGTATGTGTATGTATGTATATGGTATTGTATTATTATGCCACAATGACAACAACCAACAGTTCTAAACCACTTTAATTTGAAAAAGAAGAAACAATATCTACCAAAAGTAGAATAATTTTTTTATTTTTCATCTTTAAGAAGAACAAAATATATGATGAAAATATGTGAATTAAGATATAATATAACCTTGGTCACCTTTTCTTTTTCTTAATTAAGAGAAAATTACGATAAGAATAAAGAAAAGATAGAAAGAAATTGCAAATCAGAACACAAGAGAAAGAACACAAAAATTAGAAAAATCTACATGCATACGCACATACATACATACATACAATCAGCAAGACCTTTAATAAACGAGTATAGATTTCAATACGAGTAGTCTCCTCAGAGTAGAGACACATCATTAACAAAACATTTACTTTATTAAACACACGACCCCTCAAACTCAGCTCAGTTGATTACAAAAAAAAAAAAAAATAATTAATTGCGTGCATATGGGGACAGTTGTCACATATTGTTTACTTACTTTTTCCAATATTCGAAGATCTTGAAATAATCGGTTTTTCTATCTGCAATTCAAACATTATGTTCACAGTCATTATAAATCTTTTAACTTTTATAAGATCTCTTCAGTTTTGAAACAGAATAAAGTTAATAGAATTTTTATCTGTTAAATATGATGGCATTGGGATGATTGTGGTATTATTTTAGGTCAAATTTCATTTACAGGGAACTACATTTGATCGCAAAACCAGGTCATTTACGCATATTGTTTTCCAACAACATTAAAATAATAATTCTCTCCGACTCCGACCGTAAATTGAAGAAAACAACGGGGTGTTAAACTTTGGTCATAACCATTTAACCAAGAGTCGTCGTCAGTTTACTTATTTTAAGCACGTGAAGATCGTTTTTGATGTTATTCAACAGTTGATGAACGAAATAAATTTCAATTTCGAAATAAATTGCCTTTTACAAATTAGTTCAGTTCTTTAACGTCTTCATATCAGTAGTTCTCTGAAAAACTGTACGAAACAAATAAAGAATTCTGCTTATGAATTCCCTCACAAAAATAATAAATTGACTGCAGGTGACTCATAAACTTCATAAAGGCCTTGATTTCAGGTTTAAAGATCGCCTCCTAAACTGTCTGTTGTCGTATAGACTGAAGTTTACTGATTAAAGCGTAAACTTCAAATAAACACTATCAGATAAATATTACTTTCTATATAGCTAGTAAAGAAGCAGCAAATTAAAAACAGAGCTGAGTTACATAGCACATCCACAGAGTACTGATTTTACAATCATTCTATAGATTTCTTGAGCTCCTGAAATTCACGTATCACAGATTCCAGATCCTTTCTTCTCTTAATCTTACAAACATTTGAAAGATTCTCTGTTTTAATCGCTATGAGTATAGCCTCATCAAAATCCAACTCCTATAATCCCTTTCAGTGTTAGAGATCAAGTGGGTCATTTGACTTTGTCACTTTACACAGGCAATGTTCGTGATTTTTGATTTTTTACGTCACATATTTTCTTTTATCACCATCTGCATAACTGTGATTGGATGTGTATGTATAGCAATTGACATTTAAGACAATCGCAGTTATTACTGTTACTGTTGCTATTGTTTCAGCTGTTGCTACTGATATGGCAGTTGCTGTAATGCTAATTTTATTATTTCATTTTTAATAACTCGTTTTTATCATTTCACTTTCTGTTGTCTATTCATTTCCAGGTTATGGTCGTCGAGAGGTTGTTGAATTTCTCTTGAATAATGGTGCTTCCATACAAGCATGTGATGAAGGTGGTCTTCATCCATTACATAATGCCTGTTCGTTTGGTCATGCTGAAGTTGTTCGTTTACTTTTGAAGGCCGGCGCGTGCCCGAATACCACAGATAATTGGAATTACACCCCATTACACGAGGCAGCCAGTAAAGGAAAAGTGGATGTGTGTATAGCCCTCTTGCAACACGGTGCCAATCCGAATATAAGAAATTCTGAAAATAAAACCACACTTGAGCTGGCCGATGAAAATACGCTGCCTGTTTTAACGGGTGAATATCGTAAAGATGAGCTCTTGGAGGCAGCAAGATCAGGAGCAAAAGATCGGTTATTGGCTTTGTTAACCCCCTTAAATGTCAATTGTCATGCCAGTGATGGGAGGCGCTCAACTCCTTTACATTTGGCTGCTGGTTATAATCGTATTGCAATAGTAGAGATATTATTGGCTCATGGTGCAGATGTCCATGCCAAAGATAAAGGCGGATTGGTGCCGTTGCACAATGCCTGTTCGTATGGCCATTTTGAGGTAACGAAACTGTTAATTAAAGCGGGTGCCGATGTTAATGCGAATGATTTGTGGGCATTTACGCCACTGCATGAGGCTGCCTCAAAAAGTCGTGTTGAGGTTTGTAGTCTTTTGCTAAGTAAAGGAGCCAATCCAACATTGCTAAATTGTCATAATAAATCCGCCATTGACTCAGCTCCTACAAGAGAGTTGCGGGAAAGGATACATTGTAAGTTATTACGAATACTTTTTTTCTCTGTTAAATAACAAATATTATCTTTTTATTTGCACCTTTTTAGATGAATATAAGGGGCATTGTGTCTTGGATGCTTGCAAAAGTGGTAACATACCGCGCTTAAAGAAATTCCTATCCTCGGAAACAGTCAATTTTATACATCCCTATTCTGGTGACACTCCGTTACATGCTGCGGCAGTGTCAATAGATCCCAAGCGTAAACAGGTTAGTAACCAAAAGCCATTTCATACTGTCTTAAATTATAATTTTACTTTTCAAATTTCATTTTCTTTTTTTAGATCGCAGAACTACTTATACGCAAAGGCTCCTTGCTAAATGAGAAGAACAAGGGCTTCCTAACACCTCTGCACTTGGCCGCTGAACACTTACACTATGATATTATGGATACCTTATTGAAGAATGGTGCCAAGATCAATGCTTTGGATGGTTTGGGCCAGACTGCTTTATACAAATGTGCCAGAGATGAACAGGCTGTCAGGATATTGTTGTCGTATAACATAGACACCACTATTATATCGTTAGAAGGTTATACAGCCGCTCAATTAGCCTCCGATAGTGTTTTAAAAATTCTAAAAGATCCTCCAGACACTGAAACCCATCTTTTAGAAGCCGCTAAAGCGGGAGATTTAGATACGGTACGACGTATTGTTTTGGCGAATCCACATTCGGTTAATTGTCGTGATTTAGATGGGCGCCATTCCACTCCCCTTCACTTTGCAGCCGGCTTTAATAGGGTTCAAGTTGTAGAATTTCTCTTGGAGCACGGAGCCGAAGTGCATGCAGCTGACAAGGGTGGTTTGGTACCTTTACATAATGCTTGTTCTTATGGTCATTTTGAAGTTACAAAATTACTAATTAAGGCTGGAGCCAATGTAAATGTTTCCGATCTTTGGAAATTTACACCTTTACATGAAGCTGCGGCAAAGGGAAAATACGATATTGTTAAACTTCTCCTAAAACATGGCGCTGATCCTACTAAGAAAAATCGTGATGGGGCAACGCCGGCGGACTTAGTTAAAGAATCGGATCACGATGTGGCTGAGCTATTAAGGGGGAATTCCGCTCTATTGGATGCCGCCAAAAAGGGTAATTTGGCTAGGGTACAACGTCTGGTAACACCTGAGACGATAAATTGTCGCGATGCTCAGGGACGTAATTCTACGCCTTTGCACTTGGCTGCCGGCTACAACAATTATGAAGTGGCTGAGTATTTGTTAGAAAATGGCGCTGACGTTAATGCCCAAGACAAGGGCGGTCTGATACCTCTACACAATGCCTCCTCGTATGGTCATTTAGAAATTGCTGCTCTTCTCATTAAACACAAGACTGTCGTAAATGCTACTGATAAGTGGGGATTTACTCCTTTACACGAAGCAGCCCAAAAGGGTCGTACACAATTATGTTCCCTCTTACTAGCCCATGGTGCAGATCCGTACATGAAAAATCAAGAGGGTCAAACACCTATAGAATTAGCTACCGCAGATGATGTAAAATGTCTATTGCAAGATGCTATGGCTACTTCGTTAAGCAGTTCAGTCTTAAGTGCTTCCCAACAATCATTACTTAGTAATAATTCTACACCATTGGCGCCTGTAACAACAGCTTCCTCAAACAATTTAACAACCAACACCAGCCCTAATGTCAATGCCTGTACTGTATTATCGCCCAGCACTGAAACTGTAACACTGCCTTCGGGCGCCTCTATGACTTTAAGTGTTCCTGTACCTTTGCCACTCTCTACACGCATCAGTCCTGCTCAGGGCGCCGAAGCCAATTCCACAGATTTGGGTGAAGATGTCACAGATCCTGAATCGATAACAAATATAGCCAGCTTCTTGGCCAGCTTACAATTAGAACATTTAATAGATCTCTTTGAAAGAGAACAAATAACTTTGGAGATTCTAGCAGAAATGGGTCATGAAGATTTAAAACAGGTTGGTGTATCAGCTTATGGTTTTCGTCATAAGATTTTAAAGGGTATAGCACAGTTAAGGGCTACAACAGGTAAGTTAATTACCGGAACATTTTTTGCTTAGAGAATGCTTTTGAATAATTAATGTTTTATTTTATTTAAAAAAGGCATTGGTAATAACGTCAATCCTGGTACACTGTTAGTTGATCTTTTACCCGATGATAAAGAATTCTTAGCAGTTGAAGAAGAAATGCAAGCCACTATAAGGGAACATCGTGATAACGGACAAGCCGGCGGTTATTTTACACGTTACAATATAATCAGGGTGAGTTTAAATATTTTTGTAAACGATGAAACTTATGATAATTATTTACGGATTTCCTTAAAGGTTCAAAAGGTACAAAATCGCAAACTTTGGGAACGTTATGCTCACCGGCGTCAAGAAGTCTCCGAAGAGAATACTATGCAAGCAAATGAGCGCATGTTATTCCACGGTAGTCCTTTCATAAACGCCATTGTGCAGAAGGGTTTTGATGAACGACATGCCTATATAGGTGGCATGTTTGGCGCTGGCATATATTTTGCCGAGCATAGTTCAAAAAGTAATCAATACGTTTACGGTATAGGTGGTGGTATAGGTTGTCCGTCGCACAAGGATAAATCCTGCTATATGTGTCCTAGGTAAACTATTTTAGGGCATTGCGAATGAAGTAAAAATAATAAAAAGATTACAATTACAATTTTTCTCTTTTAGACAATTGCTGTTGTGTCGTGTGGCCTTGGGTAAATCATTCTTGCAATATAGTGCCATGAAAATGGCCCACGCTCCGCCGGGCCATCATTCGGTTATAGGTCGCCCCTCCGCGGGTGGTTTGCATTTTGCGGAATATGTAGTTTATCGAGGAGAACAGGTATATACTCTTTCATAATAAATATTATATTTTCTTTTTAATAATCCTTTCTTTTTCTTTCGTTTTTAAGGCCTATCCGGAATATTTAATTACTTATAAAATTGTCAAACCGGAAGATAGTAGCAGTGGTAATGAGGAAACAAGATGATGGATGCCTTCTGTAGGTTCAACACCAACCACGACATCACCAGCTCCACAGCAACAGCAGCAGTCGTTAACTCAATCAATGGCTCCCCAACATTTTCATTTACCACCAACACAACAACATTCCTCAGCGTTAGGAAACGTACAGCAACAGCAGCAACATGCCAAAATACAACAGCAATATTCACTGCCATTGCAGTTGCAATATCAGGTGACCACTACCCAGCCCTCGCCGGCTGGCATGTTTTTAAGCCAAGCTGCTGGCATTATCAGCAGTACAGCAGCTCTTGGCAATACGTCATCATTTTTTAATGCAGCTTCTAGTGGAGCCGACCTTTCGCCCACATCGTCTACAGCCTCCTTTTCTTCGGTGGATACAAATCAGACCCTTTTGAACACCATTGTAGCTAGCCAACAACAAAAGCAACAACAGTTACAAACGCAAAGTCAGGCAATAGCATACCAGCACCAACATCAGCAAGCTGGTACCCATTCGTCAAAAACGAAATATTCTTCACAGAGTTCAACTTCCAAGGCTTCAACATCATCGTCCACTAATAACCGTTCATATCGTACAAAATACAGTCAATTTATGATTATTACTCCAGCCGTTTCCATAGATAGAGATTTTGATCGCGATACCCGCTCGGACAATGCAACCACCCTGACCGCGGCTGACAATCACGGTTTTCATAGTACCGAGGATGATCCTTATTTTCCACAAAATGGCAATGTTTTTCGTTCGACGGCTCTTCAAAGTAGCATAGATAGCGGTAATAGCAGTGATAGTGGTAATTCATTTCGATCTAATTATAATCCTTACATACACACAAGTCGCCAACATTTGATACCAAAAACTGCGTCACCCTTTTATAATTTCTCTCCCTCGTCGTGGCGTTGGTGTACTTTGATTTGTGCTGCCATGCGTTGCTTTGGAGCTGGCGGCAGTGGTGGTGGTGGCGGTGCCAGTGGTCGCCATACAACATATAGCAGTTCATTTGGTCGTCCGCCATATCAGAGATCTCGTAGTTCTGGTCCTCATACATCATCTTCAAAAACTCCTCATCGTAGACTACGCTCGTATTCTACCTCGTCATTTACACCCGAAACTGCTTTTGAACATTTCTCGGCACCATTTAAAGCGAGAAAGACGCGCGATGAACAAAATAATATCGCCTATGAATTGTGACGCATGTTAAATGTGACAGTATGCCAAACACCAACTGATGAAATCGGCAACGGTGTAGAGAATAAAATACGACAACAACCACTGTCTCTTGAACTTTCGATATACGACCTCTTTTTTATTATTCTTGCACACCAAATACTAATGACGTCGAAGACAGTAAAAATCGTGCTGTACTCGCGCTTAAATCTTACCATTGTCTGTGGGCATTAAACTTTTGCAAATTATATTAAAATTATTTCATATTTTGCGTAATCCACACGAAGAGTAAGCTTTATAGATATTTGGAGTAGAATTTTTAACAGATTACGATTACTCTACATGGACTCATAGAATTTTTAAATAGAATTTTTTAAATATTTTTATTTTCGAAATAAAATTTTAAACGAAACTGATCTAAAATACCTCCCCCGGCTGAAACGGCCTTTCAAACAACTACAGAATATACATCCAACCAAAGAATAAACTCAACAGATTTTTTTCAAAATAAAAATCGAAATTCGAGTTCGTAAATAGTTGTATTTGAATTAAAGGCTGACTCAAAATATGAATCCGTTAGTAATGTGAATTTCCGCTGATTTTCCAAATCGAATGAATAACTTCATTTCACAAAATTTGTCATCATTATGATTTTATAGAGTAATTTCTTTATAAGCCACTATGAGGCATACAATTGTTTCGTAATGTATTATAACACGTGGAAAGGATGATTTAAGCTTAAAGTTTTAAACACAATGATTGTGTTAATTTCTGTAACATGCAGTCACCATCTAAAATTAAAATATTGTAACATTCAAGTTTGAAAATCGTTAAAATTCTATATTAAGGAATACTTTTGACAGAACTAAAACGGCATAATGTTATTTGCATAAATTTTAGTTTTAAAACGATTAAATTATAAAAAAAAAATTGAGATTTCGGTTAAAATGACTGAACTGTGCAGTTGTAAATCACTGCATTGAATTACAATTATTTTTATTTTTTCTTAACCGTATTAAGGCGCTGGTCGTGATTATATATAGTTAACTTTTGGTTTTGATTTTTATTTATATAAATTATTTTACTATTACTAAATAGGACTGGAATTTAATATGATCTTTAGGCAAGCTTCTATATACAGCTTAGCTCACTATCGACAGACCTAAGTTCGTCTAACAACTGTTGTTTGCCAAATCTCTTTCTCCCAACAGTCTAGTCGAGTATGAATTTTGCGATATTTTATATCAGTTGTGAAGAATAAATTGCTAAATATTTAAAAGTGCGTTATGGTATTAGTCTTCAAATTAATTAGTTATGAAATAAGAGATTTTAACGTGTATGAATATAGGATTCGGTCAATTTAATAGATCGATTATAGATGGCAACTGACAATTAGCATTTGAAAATGTTTTTGTAACACTTTTTTTTTTTTTATTGCAACTACGCACTACGTTGACAAAACGAATCAAGTTGCCTGCCATCCATAATAGATTCATTAAATTCAATTAACATAAAGTCTGAATCCTATATTGACACGCGTTAAAAGTCCCTGGTGTTTAATAAACTATACACAACAGTAGTAAAATAAAGCGTAATAAAAATATAAAAAAGCCTACGACGCCAGTAAAAATGTTTTCCAAAATTAAACTTTAATTTCTTTTTTGTTTTAAATAATTTGCAACAAGTTAATTGCCTTATAGCAATCATATGGAAATTAAACTTGTTTACACGATCATCACCATAACAAAAGTAGTTTCTTTTTATTTACTAAACTTTGCTTACCATTACCTATATTTTTAATGTAAAACAATGAAACAAAAATTAATTATAAATTATTTTTTAATATTAATTATTTTAATTACAAATTTAGTCTTTAGATAATTACAATTATCAAAATTAATTATTAATATAATATTTAATTCGTAATTTATATTAAACGAAAAGTGTATTAAAAGAAAATTAAAGGTTTTTTCAATTTTCTCTCTTCCCTCTTTCTCTCTCCTCTCTCTCTCCTCCTATCTTTATCTGTCTATCTGTTTGTCTTAACAGTCTCCTCGTATTATAATATATTATCTATTTATAAATATTAAAATTCATATGTAAATGTAAACGTCTGTAAATCTTACATAAGGAAACTAAAAATTAGACTTACACATGCGGATAATTCAGCATTACACAAATAAATATTAAATTATACAAATTAAAGCAAAACCCATAAAAAAAAAAACAAACAAATCAATAAATTAAAGAATTTCAATAATATCTCTATTTTGTCGTCGTTTATACTCGTATATAATATACAATACAATCATATAATTCAAATGAATTATTATTATGATTATACTTATATGTACTATAAAATAAATTATTAAAACTAATTTAATAAAATTTAAATAACTTCATAATAAAAATTTTGAATTAATCTTTAAACATTTTACTTATTGTCTTCAAAAAAATATACAATTATTTATTAACAAAAAAAGTCACATTAATTACAAAAAAAAAATTAAATTAAAATGAAAATATATTGATTATATTGTCTTTACAGTGTGTTTACAAATTCTCACATTCTCTCCATTAAAAAAAATTGCAAACAATTTTTAAAAACAAGTGTAATTAATTATTAATAAAAATAGAAAAAAGAAAAATAACTCTAAATTATAAACGATGTACTTGTTGATGAAAAATAATAAATACACCACACACTCTCATAAATATTATTATAATTTATTATTATTATTATATTATACATATATTGAGAGAAAGAGAAGTGAAAAAAAAGACAACAAACAAATTACATATACTATAAATAAATATATATTAATAATAATCAAATGCGCGGTAAGAAGAGACAAAAGAATATTGAAATTTAAATTTAAATAAATAATTTAAAAATTATACACAATTTAAATGCAATAAAACCGATAAAGAAAAATAATATTGAAGAAACAAAAGGAACTTGTTTTGTTTTTCATTTCAATAAAAACATGAAAGTAAATCCTCTATTTGAGAATGAATTTAAAAACAACACAACACAACAAAAAAAACAAGTGAGTAAATCAACATATTATTAAAGGATGAAGAACTCCAATTTAATCAAGTTTCTGTTATATTGTTGCAATGAAACATAATTAGTTTCCTTTTTTGCAGATAGTTGCTGATAACATCACAACATTTCAAAAAACCTATAACAAAACGTTTCTGATCTATCAAGCTGATGAACGGGCTGAGGTTGAAATAGAGTCCACAGTCTCCAATACATTACAGGGAGGCTCAACTTCGTTGGCAATAGGAGTGCACGTGCTTTATTGCTAGACTTCTATGGAATATTTTGGAAGCAGAAAGATTTCATATAGAGAATGTATGCTCTCCGTTTTGGATATTGATTTGTGATATCAATCATAATATGTCCAACTTCTGGTCTAAGTAGGATCCTACAATTCAAGGCGAGTCCACCACTTAATTTAACCCATCTGTACTGGGATATTAAATAAATTATCGATCATTACTTTATAACTTCCAAGATAGTAGTCTATTATTTGCATTTTGTTTTGCTTTTTTTTTATTTTGAAAATTCGTACATTAGTAATAACACATGAAAAAGTGCGTGTACAAAATTTTTTCTTAGGATTTCTGTGAGAGAAAATAAAAAGTGATTTCCAACAATTTTAACGTCAGCTGTCAAGAAACATGTTGTTACGAATAACTTGAATAAACTTTTTTGCTACTTTTTCAAAATGATTAAAAAACTGCAATAAAAATTCGCCTGCCTTTTTATACCCTCAGGAATTTTACTTTCTTTAAGCCTTCCTTCTACCACTTTTTTATTAAACTGTAGAAGCTGGAAAATTAAACATATTATTCGGTATTTGCCCTTAAAAATCTTGCAGAAAAAGGGAGGCCTAATGATCGAAACATTAAAAAAAAGATTTAAGATTTTTTGTTTTTTCTTAGTTTGCCTGTTGATGTTGAATGATGTTGGTAATCAACGCATATGTTGTCGGTTTGATAAATTTTGAAAACAGTTTTTAATTCATTAAAATAATGTATCAAGAAAAAATAAAACAGAACATGACATCAAAAATGTAGTAACAATGTGTTTGGAAATGTTTAAAACATTAAAGTTCTGTTTTCTTGTTGTTTTCGTATGGTTATAGAGATTTTGGGACAACTAATTATTCACCAAAGACCTTACCTAAGCAGATAATAACCAAAAACGTTAGTGCATTTGAAAATTAATATTCGTCATCGCCGAGATGCTGCCCGAAATCTACTAAAAAGTAGTTTCAATCCAAAAACGGTCATTTAAATCAGATTGTTTCGATTATAATGACGAGGGGTCCAAGCTTTATTATGAAATAAAATGTTCAACAAAATCAAAGTTTTATGTGTTTTTCATTTCACTTTTAACACAGGATAACGCAACAGACAACGACTGAAAGTTAAATTCGATAAAACTGTTACAAGGTCCAACAAGTATCTGGACTAACAATTGCTGAAATTTCAAAAGTCGTATGGGTTATATTTTAGAAAAAACATAAACTCAGCAGTAAAAAACGGAAAAAGTTCTATAAAATGAGCAAAGATGATAGAAATTCCCGTTTTACATATTGTCGGTAAATTACAATTCAAGTAGAAAAATAAATTGATTGATAACTCACGGAGAGGTCAATTGCAAGGTAACTTAGTGCTTGACCGAACGGTATGGTTATTAGTCTTTTCTGCACAGCTTCGAGCACTGTAGATCACCAACATGTCCTTATGGTTCCACTTAAAATAATTCTGAGAAACAGTTGGGTTAAAATACTTGTGATTCAAATAATACCAAATGGAAGCCCGTGACATCAATCTATCAATTAGATGCTTCTGTCCGAGCATAACACGGTAGTTATTCATTACATTACGCCAGAGTTAGGAATATGTCACGAACGAAAGAAATTAACAAGACCACAAGAGAAATAATGAAATAAAAGAAGAAAATAAAAAGGTGCCACAAGACGCAGTAATATTGGAGGACAGTGTCATCTTGTCAATGTAATATAATAAAATAATGACTAGCAATATCAAATGTCTGTTACTATACTTTTTCTGCTATTTATTTATCCTCATCTATGTTTTTTAATGTATACATTTGCTGAAATATTGTTATTTCTGTGTGTATGTGTGTTATTTATATATGTTTTAATTCTTAATTTTTGTGGTTTTTGGTTAAACATATGCAATACAATTTGATTAAATGGTATAATTATAGGGCGCATGCACGCATCATGCAACCAATTCATATCGTTCATTCGGTTCATTCATTTCTTACTTTTTCATCGAATTCTCTCTCAGACACTAATACCAGCCAGAAGCAGCAGCCGAAAATAATGTTGAATCGTCATCATCATAATTTATCCTTGCAGAAGTCAAATAATAATTTTTTGTTGTTTTTCCTTTCTTTTTTGGGGTGTTTTAAAATGTGATGATAATTTCCTTTTTTTTTATGGAAAAAAAACTGTGAAAAAAAAGTTACTAAAGATCAGCACTTTGAATAAAGAACGTAAGAAGAAAAACAAAGAATGATTTAGTGTGCTGTGCTTAAGTAATTATGGTAGATTTTGCTGTGTTCTAAGAAATAAAATCGCAATTGCCAAGTAGTTTGTTTAAAATTATAAATTTTGTTGAAAATCGACTAATTACTGTAGATATGTATAAACTCTTTTTTTATGAGCATTTAGATGAAAAAAATCAATTGTTATTACAATATCCTTCGGTTTTTAAATCGATTCTATCTCCATTACATAACAGAAAACAACCACTAATATAATTCTGGAGTCTTGAGAAAATTTTCCAACAAATAAATGATTATGAACAGTAACCGAATAGCAGTTGCGTCGTCAGTTGGCAATTGTCATTTAATTGGGCTAAGTGACGCTAGGGATATGTATAAGATTTTGTATTAAAACTTAACGCATAAACTGGGAAGACATGTTGCCACACTTAGTGTCGGTGTAAAAGCCATAACAAAACATTGAATACAAAACATTCTATAGAACCAATCTATTGTCCATAGTTAATAACCATTGTTACAATTTCTGAAAATAATTAGAACAAGTTGGGAATAAAATCTTACTGATAACACATCTACCCACCATTCTTTCTATAAAATTATTGTATCTCTTTAAAAGATTTTGAAATGACTCCCTACAGAGCTTAGTGACGATGTTTGAATATGTTGTGTTTACGAAACACATTTTCGAAATAAATTTTTCATACATTTTAATTATAGTTTTCTCTAAATTAAAATCTCATAATATTGGCTTAAAACTCTACATCTTTTATGATGATTTAGTCACCATCTGCAGGCCGGGACTAGTGCAATTTGAAATGAAATTAAAAAACAATAAAGCACCAGGCACGGCCTACGTAATATGACATTCAATTTGAAATTATACATACACAAGCTATTTACACTATTAAGGTACATAGAAATGTTAATTAATAATGATTTATAACTTACCGTTATGTTTAGTTGCAGAAATAATTATTTTCATTATAAATGAAGATCACAGGCCGCTCGCTGTAAAATTAAATTAAATCATTAGACTCGATCCAATCTAACTTTAAGTTTTAAGGAACCACCAATCTTTGCACATGAGATTCTTTGCTAATGCAATAAACACAGTACACGCTATAATTACCATGCCTAGATATCTTCTCCAGATGTAGTATTCAATGAAAAATGTCACAAAAAAAAACCAGTTTTCAGGTATCATAGCACAGGCAGCGCTGTTAATAAGAAAGAAAAAATAAAGGAGCACTCGCAAGCCAACGCAAGTCAAATTTGATAAAATATGACAAAAATATCAGTCGATAAGCGGCAATAGGAATAATATCCCAGACAATAAGACCGATTTACTTCAAATATAGGTTAAGAATACGTTTAAAAAATCACGGCTTTTGCAAAACTAAGCTCTTATAAACTACAGTTAAAATTTTCGTCTATTAATTTACTTTTGTATGGGATAAGATGCTACGACTGGCTAAAGCTTTAACTATATAAAGATTAAAAATTTCTGTGAAAATAAAAAAGAAACTGAAGAAATGTGTAAAATAATTACACAATTTGTAATTACTGTGTACTCTTATATGTATGGTACATTGGTACATGTGTATGTATATGTAGGTTTATGCCTTCTCACAAACAGAAATAGATGTTATAAAAAAAAGTGTCGTAAAGTTGCTATTCATTAACAAGTTTTATTAACACAAGAACATTTTGCTGTAGAAATGGGTGAAGAAAAAGAGAGAGAGAGAGAGAAAAAAAACTAATAAAACATTTCATACATTATTTAATGATCCATCGGATGCTTAGCTTAACTATAGTTTGCCGTTCCCCCCCCGCCCCTTAAGCACATCTCTATTCTATTCCCGTACAGCGGAAACTTATATTCTATAATAACACTGTGCTTTACATAGTAATTTGCGTATTTAACCAGAATGTCCATGAAGAGAAGTTTTCTAAAATGTTAAGTGTGTACAAAAAGGAGTAACACAAGAAAAACACAATCTGGAAGTAAAGAAAATGAGAAAAAAAATAAATAAATGTTGTAGTATTTTTAAAGGTAAAAGGCGACTATAAGTTACTATACCTGCAACAATATAACAACATAATTGTACATATTACAATGGCGTATACATTTTCACTCGGTTAAGTTTACTTATATATCCTACAACTTAACGATGGAGCTAGAGTCATCTTCGGCGTGAGCTAGAATAGAATAGGAGAAAATTAGGGATTTACAGAAAATGATTTTTATGAAATCTACATTATTTTTCTATTTTCTATAAGGTTTAACAATTTGCATTTACATGTTACCAGTATTTGCTTGAAACGCATAATACCACCACCTATTGATAGTGCGACTTTATAGTATGTCGTAAATAAAATTCTTTTTACATGTTAACTGTGACCAAGCCAAGTTAAAGCATTTTCTTTTAAGTATATTGCAAAAGATCTTCTAAAATTGCACAATTAATTAAATTGTCAGGGCGTTGATGAAAAGCCTAGAGATTACAAAGTGTTCATCAAAGATTCATCTCATCACATCACCTCTGATAGAAAGGTTAAATAAATAAACGTCACTCTTTTTTGATGTTTTTATAATAAGAAATTGAATAAACCTTAAATTATTTTCTTAGAAACCTCATTATTGTATAATTATGGCTTTTATTGCAATGTATTGTCGAAAATGTTTTCTTTTGAATCAGCCGTAGGGAATTCTTTAACGACCTTGATGGCATTTTTCAATCAATTTGGAATTTGGTACATAATGATTGTTAAAGTAAAATGAATATAAAGGAATAGAAAGTCTGAACTATTAGGTGGATGCATAAAATTCCCCCAATAATAATAATAAAAAAAAGCTTCGAATGAGCCACTATCAATAGAAACGGTTTAGGCGTGTTCTCATGAAACGTAATTTATTTTCTGTTGAGCAAAATGGAACGTTTACGGGATTGTTTCAGATTGTCCAATTAAGTTGCAAACTCATAGTTAAAGTCGCCGTAATCTAGTAGATGGACGCAAAGCCGTTGTTTACCCCAGCTTAAAGACTGAAGCGTTGTAATTGCCAATTAAGTTAGCAAGTAAGCTCATAGCAGACGTCTTCCTGTCAACTCAATAAACTCTTACTAAATACCAAATCCTTCTAGTTTGCCGATTATTTGATCCGGATCACAACAGTTTTCGCTTAAATTTATATTGAAGAGAGACACATTTTTTCCATCACCTGTTTCAATCCTTTGCAGAAATGGGTCGTGATTCAGTAGTGATTATCAAAATGAATATTTTTTATGAGATACTCAAACCAATCAGCCTTTTTAAGCGCTTACAAATTGTTTATGGTGTAACGCTCAGTTAACGGTCAGTTGCAAAAGTTTTTCTAAAGATCCATTTAAATGTTATTTAGTTTAATTTAAAAAAAAATCACCAGACCTATGTCTTTTTAGAGTGAGAAAACTCTCTTCTTTAAAATCAAATAAGAGAAAAACACTGAACGATATGCCGAAATTTTTTATATAATTGGAAAACGTTTGTTATTTGTTATGTAAGTCCAAGAGCCTTCTAAATATTACAAAAATAAAATTATTAAAAGTAAAGTAAATACATTAAAAAAAAAACGCTAATAAAAAATGCAAATAAAAATTTAAAAACATAATAAATTAAAAAGGAGAGTAAAAAAGAAATATAAAATAATAAAAATACAACTAATAAGAAATGGTAGAATAAAAAAGAAAATTAAAAATAAAAATAATTACAATAAAAAAGGAATAAAAACTTAATAAAATAAAGAACATTTTAATCTTCCAGCAGAATTTTTAATTTTTATTATCTTTGGCAAAAACAAAATAACTGTTGTTTTTGTATTGTTGTAGAAATAAGATAAGATTAAAATTTTTTTTTTGTTTGAAAATTTTATTTATTGTATATAATTTTGATATATTTCATTTATGTCTATGTAATTATTTTATATGCATATTTTAATTTTATTTATAAATTATTACAAAGGAAAACATTCATTCTTTAAAACTAAAAAAAATATGTATTTATGTTGAAAAGAAAAAGCACACTCACACTTTAAAATAAAAAGACACAGACTTATAAATATAAGGGGCATTAAATTTTTTCCACACAAATATTGTTTTCTTTTATGCGCTAATTCAATAACAATAAGAAGCCAAAATGAAAATTTTTAAATTATACTATATTCCTCCTGCATGATATAGTAGTAGTCTTTTTTCTTTACTTTTTTTTTTTTTTGTTCTAAAAGTAAAAAAGAAATATTTGATTTTGTTTTTAAATACAACATAAAATCATATCATACTATGTTCGTATGTTTAATGTAATATACATTAAGTTAAAAACCAGAATTATGTAATAAAATTAATAAAATTGGATTTTAATGCTTAAAGTGGAGATGAATGAATGAATGAATGGTAATGATTCAATTGAAATTTTCCACATCTTTACAGTGTTGCTCTTGTTCGGCCTTCTCCATGAGCGCTTTGACAACGTCAGACGTAAATTTTTCTACCAATTCCAAAGCAATACTGGCTGGCAAATCCATTAGAGAAGAGGATATAAAATTTCCAAATGCTGTGTATTTTAATTCACGACCATTTAAATGTCTGGGGCGCTTGTTTTGGACAACTACAGAAGAAATGGCCGATTCATTGTCATCGTTAGATTGTCTTAAAGACGACAGTTGCTGCTGCTGATTATAAGCAGTTGTTGAACATGCTGCTGCCGTCATAGCATGATAGGAACGTTTTCTACTACTAGTAATAGCGTTTGTATTGTTTGGGGGTGTAGAAGAGCTGGTGGTAGTAAAATCTGGTCTTAACGTATCTAAACGTCGTATACTGATGGTGGGATGATGTTGCTGCTGTTGTTTATGATGCTGTTGCTGTTGTAACTGCTGTTGCTCATGGCGTTGATTGTATTGGTTGTTGGCATTATTATGACGCTGACGATGCTGATGTTGTTGTGGCTGTTGAAGTGGAGGCATAGTGGAAGAGGAATGTGTAACAGCTGTAGGCTCGTAGGTATTTATCTCAGAATCATTGTTTTGACTTTCTCTATAAAAAACAAAAAAAAAATGATTCAAAATACGCACAACAACAAATTAAAAAATAATTTCATTTACGTTTCAGCTTCTGTTTCTTCGGAATCGTCTTCCATTTTAACAGCCAACAGGCCATTAGGAAAAGCGGCCATATTTTGTCCAACTGAAAGTCTGTCGCCACCATCACCGCTTTGATTTAAATTACCCGTGGAATTATTACTGCCCGAATTACTCAAGTCGGGGCCAGCATCGCTTGGGCGTTGTACTAAATATTTTTCGGCGGCGCCATTTAAAGGCAACATTTTCTTATAGGATCTACGGGCTCTAATGTGATCCGATAGAAAATGTAAATGATCGTAGAGCGGCCAAGGTGATTCATATTGTTTAGTGGGGTTTTCTTCTTTTAACTGTTCAATGCGACGTTTTTCCAAATTATAACGATTACGCAGTTGTAGAATACGATCCTTTAAGATGGAAACTATAAACGAAAATAAAAGATTTCGTTCAAACAAACATTTTCATAACAGGCGAGAATATGTAATGAAGTGAATGTTTGGGGAGTTTTTTCTGAGAGTGGTACAGCGTGTTGCAGGTGAGTGATGTAGACAGTTTGATAATGATTTTTGTTAAAATAACATGTTGTTGTCGATGATAACAGCAGTAAATTAAAACATGTGTTTAGTCAGTTTCATTCAAATTGTTGCCTTTTTTGCTTACAACGTATGAATTCTCTTTTTATTTTATTTTATTTTTTTATTTAATTCATTAAAGCTTTTACGCATCAAAACATTGTATAGACCATGTGCAATATTTTCTTTTTTTTTATTTGTTTTTTTTATTTGTCACTAACTTTTATTTTGTAAACAAATCTATTTAGGCTTTTTTTGTTATTGTTGTGTTTTTATTTTCATTTCGTCTTTGTTTTTTTTATTCTAACGTTAAACTCCCTCTCGAAAGGTTATTGTTACAGAAATGGGTGGCTTGGTCTGCTGGTAGGTGGTGAATTTGTATTGAGGATGGGGTGGGTACACAGACAGTATTTGTAGTTTGTTTTGAAAGTTCATAGAATAAATATAGAGTAAAAGCTCATTGTTTTCATGAATAAATAAAAATTGAGAGTACATCATACATATATTTCTTTTTTATTGGTTTATTACTTTTTTAATCAAATAAAAAAAAAAGAAAAATAATAAAAATCGTAGGTTTTCAATATGTTTTATAACATGGCTTTCGGAAAGGATACGTGACTAAAAATGTAAAATTAAAATTAAGGGAAAAAAATTAAGAACAGACTTGTAGAAGGATTTTTCACAAAATTTTACGTGAAATTTTTCTGTAAGGTTTTCACCTCTGTACTTAGATGCAAAATTTGCAATTTTTTTACCAAACCTTTTAAAGAAATGTAATCGTTAATAAGGTAGAGAAACCCCATCGGTTACTTTAATGATAGCAAGAAAATTGGGATATATGTTTATTTGTTTGGTTTGTGTCTTTAAGTATTTTAATGGCATTTTAGAGAATAAACACATATCTCTTACTCTCATTCATTTAGATATTGAATGGTGCCTTTTTTGCTTAGAAAATATGGAGTTTTAGGTCTTTGTATACTTTAATTCTTGAATTTGTCAAAAAAAAAAAGTCTACAGCTATAGCATATCGAATGCTTAGCGAATCGTATGCTGAATATATTGAATTCAAATTCAGAAGAGGTGATTTTGACATGGAAAATAAAAAATACTCCGGTCAACAACAGTTTACTCATTGGCAGCCACTCAAGTAGCAAATTTCATAATGTTTGTAAGCATAAGTGAAACCATTCCAAGTGTAGAAAGTTAGCTGATATTAGCAGTCCAAACCGTGAGACATTCAACGACAATTTTTCATATCCGGAACTGCCATTAAAAAACGACTCCATTACCACATTTCAGAAAAAAAGAATCTTATGTAAAGCCATATAAAGATGATATTCCACATTATTATGTTATTTTTTATCCCTTTTTTCATTCCTTTAAGTGTAGTGGTGAAGAATTTTGCACTATGATTTCTTCTCTTTCTTATGAGGTAGAAGTGTCACTGATGTTGCCTTTATTTATGAACTAAGGTTAGCATTATGTTGCTTGTTATCTGACATTGCCTGTAATCGACTGTGTTCTTCTGTCTGGTAATGTCTAGAATCTAGTTGTGAAAAAATTTTTGGCTTTGGGGAGTGTCCCGCTCTATTTTCAAGAAAGCTTCCTGACATATTAATGAGATGTTTGTTGTCGATACTTTCCTTTTCAGTCAAAGGATCAAGAATTTCTGTAGTTTTCTAACCAGATTTGTTCGCTTTGTATTGGAGTACATTAAACATTACACTTCGGGTGGGGAATAGTCATTTTTATAATAAAAATAAAGCAATTTTTGAATGAAACTATTTGCAGAAAAATTTTAACTTTTAACACTACCGCCGTCTCAAGCTCTCGTGTTACCTCCCCCCCCTCCTTTAAACTTACCATCAAAACCTAATTTATTTGATATTTCTTGCCATTCGTGGGCATTGTATAATTTATCCTTAAAACGTGGCGAATTGCGATCATAAAACGATGGACGGCTGCGAAATTCCGCAATTAAACTCAAATCAAATTCACCCATTTGGGGTAGAGCGCGCGGGCGACCACGACGAGGTTGGAATTCGTTAAGAAAGGCCAGGTTGGAGCTAAAAACAAATTTCAATTAAATATAAATAATATAAATATTTTAACTTCCATTTAATTTTATAATCGTAATAAATTAATATTTGTTTGTTTTTCTCTCTTTCTTTATTTCTGTTCTTTTTTTTAAATAAAACGCCAAATCAGAGAAAAATAGAGAAAGGAAAATTAATTAAAATAAAATAAATTATCTTTAAAATTTATTGATAACAATTAAATTTAAAAAAGAGCATGAAAAAAGCTTTTGTCATTATTATATATTTTATAAACAATAATAAAAATAAACAACAAAAATATCGAAATAAATATTTTTTTTTTGTTTTTTTTATTGTATTTATAAAGCACATGTTGAGAAAGAGCGCATGGCTAAATATGGGCAGTTTTGCTCATTCTACTCTACTTAACACTCTCTTTCTCTCACTCTCTGCCACTCATTTATTAATGTTCTCTCTTGTGTGCGTCTCCCGTGTGTTTTTTTATTGGTTATTAAAAACGTTTGGGAAATGGAAAAAAATTATTTTTTTGCAGTTTTATTTATTAAAATTATTTTTTGTATTTTTTTTATTTTTAATAAACTGAGACACAACGAACAATAACAAGAAAATTTATATTAAAAAAAAAAACAAAAATAATAAAGAGCTTTTTCTACACTGCGGTTAATTTTATAATAAATTAAAACGTTAGGTTAGTTAGCTGTAGAAAAATAATAAAATAAAAAATTGTTTTGGATTATTAAATAAAACAACACCAACAACAACAACAACGACAACAAAAACAACTAATTGAAGATTTTTAACAAACTAACAGACAAACCAAAAACTTAACATTTTTGTATATTTAATTAATTATGAACCAAGCAAGAAAGACATGATGAAAATAAAAAAAATTAATGACAAAAACATATTTTTTCTTTTTTTTTTTTTTTGAACTTTGAAGTTTAAAGATAATTTTTCTTTATTTATAAAATTGTTAATTTGATTATTTTTTAATTTAAACTTACCTTTTTCCCTTGGTAATTTTTCTGTATTCCTTTTATTTTTTTTCCATCCAATAAATTTATTATCCAATTAATTATAATTATTTTCTTTATCACACTTATACACAGACACACACACTCTCGAATAATTTTTTAATTTATTTCTTTTTTAATTATAAATTAAAAAAAATATATTATATAAACGTCTTGACTCTTCAGCATTTAATTTTAAACTAAACTCTTAAAAACAAATTTTATACAAATAATTTTTTTTATATTTTATTTTTTATTACGTTTGCTTTTTCTCTAAAATAAACGCGCGCGTTTGTTTTGTTGTTGTTATTGTTGCTGCCATCATACTGTTGTTGTTTTCGGCTCTTTACGCCTCTTCGTGTTGTTGCCTGCAACTACCACCACAATATCATCACTACTACACTACTTACTTAAATATAAAAAAATATATATATATTTTTATTTAATTTTCTATTGTATACAATTTTTTCTTGGGCATTGTTGTAATTTAAAATTTAAAAATCATATACAATATAATAAAAAAAAATAAACGGAATTCTGTTTAAAATATAAAAACAACCACCATAATCGTAGCATAGCAGGCATACACAACAATACCAATGCATAGCGGTTAATAGCATTTTTTTTTTGTTTTGTTTATACATACACACACACACACACACACAAACACACAAGAAACAGGCACTTTTCTCGTTCTCATTCACTCACTCTTTCTCTCTTTCATATAATAAGGGAGCAAAAACTGTATTCAAAAGAGTTTAAAGACGAGAGTAACAAAAACAAAATAATAATATTCGTTATTATTTTTCGATATGTTGCCAGATCGAGCATACCAAGAACTTTAAAAATGAAACAATTGTACAAACTAATGTTTTTCACACAGCAGTTTCTTTACAAAAATTCCAGACAAAATTTCTTGAAAATGTTTACTTATGCCTGTCAAAAGTTATAAAAAGACGTAAAATTTAAAATAATTTAAGAAACTTTAAAAAAACAAACGATGTTAATCCCAACTATGTACATTTAGATTTAAATTTTTTAGAGAAAATTACTTGTTCAATAGGTAATGGAAGAAAATTACAAATTAATTTTTATTTTACAGTCTGTGTCTGCATTTATTTTTAAAAATATCTGACAAGGAAAGCTTTAACTTTACGTATCACCCCATATTGATTATTTATTATAGCGTTTTCACACCGAAAATTAAAACCTAATTTTAGCATTAAAACCATAAACAGCTGATTGTGCGTTCACACTCTAAGTTTTCTTAAATCTGTGTTATGACTGTGCAACAGCTGTTTAAGAAAAAAAAATAAAAAATAAGAAAAATTAAGAAATGAACAATATATTAAAAATTATTCTAAATATTGCAAAAGAATACTTTAAAATAGTGGATCTATCTATAAAAAGTTAAGAAGTACTTGGAAATCAAGTAGTTTTATATACCGGCTGTATTTTTATAATTTATTTTATTTTGTTTTTTTTTTTCGGCTGTTTTCAACAGATCAGTGTTGGTTGCTCTGAATTAGTACATTGAAAACAAGGTTGTATTTTATAAAACCTACTTAAAACCAATTCAAAAACGGTTTTCAGATGGTTTTAACACAATAATCTTGTATGGTAAAACCAGGTTTTATTTTTTGGTTTTAACGTTAAAACCAACTTTTGCGTTAAAAACACTCGGCGTGAAAACACTAATACACTATTTGTAAACTTTATTATTAGAAAATTCCCATATTCTACTCTGATATATTATTACCTGGCCAATCTGGTATCTCTCTCTTTCGCTCTGTGTATAAGCTAGTGTTTCTTGAGATTTTAATTATTAAATGTAAAAAAAAAAAAACAAAACAAAAAGAAAAATTAAAAAAAACATTCTTGTTATTGTTGTTGTAAGTTATGAAAAGAGATGTAGAAGAGAAGAAAAAATAAAAACTCCCCAGAGTCAGTAGGGAAAGGAAGCCTTATTATTAATTAGACATTTTCTTAAAAAAATTGTGCTGTTCGCTCTTTCAAAACGAATAAATACTCTCTTAAGAGATTTGTAGTCTCTTATTTACATATACATATCCAAATAAATGTATTAAGGCACCTATGCATGTATGTGTACATATTGTTTGAGTAAATTTTATTAATTTTTTATTTTATTAAATTTTAGATTGACTATTTTTTTAATACTTTCTTAAGTAATCAAATTTAATTACATTTAATGAATGTAAATAAAAATTAAGACTGACATGCCGACAGACCAAATAAATTCGCAGTAGAGCGGAAAAGCATTAAAAGAATTAAATTTTAAAATTAAATACAAAAAATAAATAAAAGAAAAATGAAAATTATAAATAAAAATAATATATAGAAATATATATGTAGTACATAAAAAGAGAAATATTGTAGAAAAGAAAAGATTATAAAAAAAATAAATAAAAATAAATAAGACTTGGATTGTATACTTTTGAACACAAAAGATAAAATAAAACAAAAATGTCTACAACAGCACACTACACTCTGACTGCACTTAAGAAACAAACAAACAAAGAATTGATGATAAACCAGAAAATCATAAAGAAATGCATTGTATTGTAACCAGAAAATCATAAAGAAATCACATTGTATTGTATCTTCTTAAAAATGGAAATAAAAATAAATAAATAAATACAATAAACAATTTTTTATTTTTATTTTTATAGTTCGTTAGAAGAAACTAGTTTTAGTACAGCAATATTGAACTAACGAACTAGGTAAAGTCTGTCACTCGGGCTGTATAACGAATTGTTTTACAAGAGAAAAAATCTCTACAAAAATTTAGTTTTATAATTAAAAAATAATGGTAAAGAATATTCAATAGTGTGGGAAATTATCTGTGTATGTATTAAAATTATTACAAATGACAAAATGGGAATGGATTGGCTTGATTATTATAAAATTGGAACAATTCATTTGCTTCGGTTAAATTCCTTTAATAAAAATAATATAAAAAATCTATTTATTAAATTAAAATTACTGAATGTGTTGCATAAATGTATTTTTCAATAAATAAAATACATTGAAAACATTTATTTTTTAAAGTAAGGATCCAATCTATTTATTGTTTTATTAACCTACATTTTTCAACTTTCTTTATTTTTAAAACGTTTTCATATTCACCTATTTTTATATTTATTTCGACATTATTTTTTTATTACATATATCGATCACTATTTGTAGTTGTATATAGCAGAATGTGTTTGCAAAGCTGTATTGCTAACTTAAAGGATACTTGACAAAATCTGACAATCAATAGCAGAGAGAAAGGGGATATTGAAAAACGTTTATTCAGTCTAGGATAAGTTCATACTATCTATGAAATCTGTGCACCATATCAATCTTTTTAAGGGAACTCAACTTTGCTGAATTTCATTGCAGCTTTACAATTAAAAAATCTGATTGTATAAGCTCTAAAAGTCATTTCACTAATAGACTCAATGGTTTCAATATTGAATGACCACTTGAAGGTGATAAAAACTTTCGGTTACGAGCGCAATTATTTGACTAGATATAGAGACTACAAACAAAAGTCGAAACAATGGATTTTTCGGAAAAAATCGCCGCGAAATGATACCAAGTAGACTGACTATTTTCAAAAGGGCAAAACAATTAAAAGCGATTACTATGCCAATTCCTCAACACTATAAATAATATAATAGCCTTTCGACATACATTTTCAGAGAAGCCGTTGTTTGTAGCTGAACCTATGTAAACTGAAAAAAATCACAGAAATAAACATTTTCCTTAAGAAAAGAAAGAAAGAAATGAGAAGAAACAAATGACGTTATCTCTTTCATGAAAATTAATAGTTATAAATCAAAAAGCATTTCTTAACTAGCAATGTTAGCAAATTTTATTTGCGAGTTAGCTACTGAGCCTTAGACAAGGTTAAATTGATCGAAGAATTATGTGTGAGCAGTCATCAACATTGTCAATACAATACAATAATTAATTTCATTGAAGAACAACTAAACGATACCAAACAAAATGTGCCCAAGAAATAACAAAAGAAGGTCTGTGTAATGAAACAAATTATTTTCCCTTTAAACCCCGAATCTAAAGTAAGTTTAAGTAATTATTTTTAGAACATTAACATAACAATACAAAAAAAATCCAAACTGAAAGTTTTAAAAATGTATTTCATTTTTAAATGCTTTAAAATTAACCCAAAATATCGTTTTTACAAAATTTCCAATCTTGACTTACTTTTTATTCTTATAATAAACGGTAATTTACATTTTTTAATACAAGCCAAAATTAAAAAATCAATAAAACAAATACCATAACAATGTTCTACATTAAACAGAAAGAAAGAAAAAACAACACACACACTAAACTATGTACGTCGACACAATAACAACAAACACAACAACAATAACAAAAATTAAAATTAGAATTTAATTACATACAAATACAATAATAATAAATAAATAATTATTGTAGTATTATAGAGCAAGAGCAAAAGCAAGAAAAAAGAAAAAAACGAAGAACAACAACAAAAAATATAAAAAAAAATAAATAATAAAAGTAAAAAATAAAACAGCCACAAACAATTTAAATAAATACTATTATAATAAACGAAAATAATAATAAATTATTAAATACGAAAAGAAAAAAGACAACAACATGATCATACCATATTACAGAGAAGAAAAAAGTATGACTTGGTTTTAAATTAAATTCTAAGGAAAACAAAATAAAAAAAAACTTTAGATAAAATAAATTCATCGAAAATATTGTATAAACAATTACACTATACATACAACATATATATTTTGTTTTTAATTTAAAAAGTAGAAAATATGTATTTTTATACATGCATAAATTGGATTATAATTAAAATAAAATTAAAATTAAGAAGCATAAAGAATCAATGATTGATTGAATAAATAAAATACCCTGTGCCTGCCAGCCAGCCTTCGTAAAACGTTTGTGAATGTTCTCCAAAAAATAAAAATATTTTGTATTTCATGTACATGAATATGTATTTTGGTGGTTTGTTTGTTTATCACTTTAAAAAATAATTTTTAAATTTAATTATACAATTTGTTTTATAATTTCTATATATATTTCGTTTTAATATAAACAAATAATTGCTATTATTATTATTAAATATATAACAATAATACATTAATATTGTATTTTCACTGACGTTTATATTATTATTATTTTCTTTTTTTTTTGTTTTTGTATTCATTAATGTAGAGTGTGCTCTCTTTTTTCTCTCTAGTCCTAGCTCTCTCTCTTTTCGCTTTGCCCATCAAACCAACAACAAATTTCTACTCCCTTACCAATAACATCCTCCACCTCTTCTTCTTTTTTTCAAATGCTCTTTTCATATTTCATAATTATGTTGACGAAAAACTGTTAAGTTTTCTTACACATACGCTCTTTACTTTACCTTTCTCTCAATTACCTACCCACTTACCCTTTTTAGACATTAGCAACAACAACAATAATTATAATTATAACACTAAATTCGGAACAACAACAAAACAATTTGAAAACAAACAAAGCATTACAACAAAAGTGTAATAAAACTTTTAATAAAAATTTAATCTCTTCTACCATAAAAGAAACTCTCTTCGAATGGAATCAATTATAAATGTACGCGTACGTAAAACAAGAGCTATTATAAACACACATAGATAAACTGATGTGAACAAAGCTTTTGTTTGTTTACATTTACTATGGGTTCTCTTAAACCATTCCCACCGTAATGAAATATACATATCTACGTTTAAAAAATAATAAAATCTTTTATTAACAGTCAATTAAACCCCATGCACTGAGAGATAAGCATGAGAGTGTCTTTATTGGCAATGATAGTTCAGTATAAAATGTTATAGTAATTATGCTAAAATTAATTTTTCAAGAAAATTAAATTAAAAACCATCATGAATCACTTTAAAGTATTGCAGTAAAGGTGAATAAATAAAACATTTATTTTATTACACATTCTAGGTTTCCAGAAATTTACATTTTTACGTTTTTCGTTTTAAAAATGATTAATTCCAGTGAATTCGTCGATTACAATTTTGCCTATGCTGATGATATACAGTGATTTTATGCGTAATAAAGACAGAGATGTGGTACTTAGAGATTAGATACAAATACAAAAATATATTTCATTCCTATAAAAATTAAAATAGATTTTCAATCTGTAAAAAAATAAGGAATCTCCATTTTTTCTAAATAGTATAAAGATAACATAGCATAATAATAGATTAGCACTAAAGTTGTTAACTGAATTAATTCGAAAAGCTAATCAGAATTTGTGGGATACTTTCCTCTAATTGTTCTCTTTATTTTATTCTACAAATTCTCAATAGGGTTTGTATCTGAAGACAGTGAAGGCCAGTATATGACATTTATACTGGTATTATCGAAACATTTCTTAGTGCACTTTGTAGAATATTTAGGGTCGTCACTATATCCTGCTGAAAAATGCAATAAATTTGCATATTTATATTCGACATAACGTAGCATGAAATTTCGAAGGATTACAAAATTATGCGTTAATTTCTAAACATCGTGTACACAATGTACGTACATAAATACATACATATTTTTGTACACCTTCTAGATTATCAGCACAAACTTTAGTAAAGTCAAAAGTCTGGCAATAAACTGATCAAAAGCTAAATACAGGCATATAAATGCCAGAAATTAAGGCTACATAGTACCATAGGAAAAAGTGGTGGAATTTAACTACCTTTACCAAGTGGATAAAACAACGGAAGAAAAATCAAAATATATATGTATTTGGAGCTTAAATCAATGTCTGGAAATTATCTTAGATTAAACGTAATAGCAAGCATATTCAACTGCAACATAACTTTTGTCTTGTTCTTTGTATGCGAAACATGGAATACATGAAGCAGATCAATTAGTAGAATCCAGGCATTTGTAAACAGTTGTTGCAGGAGAATACTAGCGGAACATAATATCAAACCCACAAACCTGTATGATAAATGCAATATGAAGTTAATATTTCGTGAAATCAAGAGCAAGTAATGAAGCCCTTAACGGAGTCTACAGGGTATCCTCTCCGCAGTGAAAGGTCGCTCAAACATGAAGTCCATGAGTTCTAGGTGAATAAGAAAGGAACATATGTTATGTTATCATTTGCTTACTTAGATAACAATAATTTTATGAATTTGTTTTTAACACCAAATTTCTTTATGTGTAATTAAACATGTACATACAAGCAATATTTCTCTTTTTTTTTCTCATAAAATAAACTATGTTTTACTGTATTTTATATTCTCTTAAGACATATTTTTTTGTTAAGAGTATTTCTGTTTTTATTTTGTTTGAAAGTCAAATCTCTTAAACTTACCAACGATTATTACAGCATGTAAAGAGCACACTGCACTCTTACCACAAGAGTACACTGAAAGAAAATAAAAATGAAAATTTAAATTTAAAATTAGCACTTTATATTTAAAATTAAATTAAAATCTTTGTTTAACACTTTGTTTAACGTTGTTTGATTATAAATCGCCTATAGGCCGGGACAAGTGCAATATTATTATGTTGCTTTTACAAGTTAATGAAAACATTGACACCTTTCCCCGCCTAAATGCAATCTATTAGAATATTACAGACACTCACTAATATTATAATTTCTGAATAAAAAAATTTAAAACGACGTTGTAATTTAACACACTTCACAAGAAAGTATTTCAAGCAAAAATCCTTGAACAAGTAGTTTTTATGTCAAAAAAGAAACAAACAAAAAGAAAGATTGTTAATGTACAATATATCAAGTTACTTACTTATTTTAAGGAAAAAAAAAAAACATAATCTTATAAACAATAAAACAAACGATCAGAAGAGAAAGAGATTAAATTTCCGCCCTTAATTTAACACACACACACAAAAGAATTTCGAGAGCAAAAAACTAAAATCCTTTTAATAACACACACAATAATTATGTATAACCATTTTCGTGTCCAGCCAAAGAAGTGTAGTGTGTTGAGCTAAGAACCCTTATCCACGTACAGTTACGCCGTTAAAAAAAGACGAAGGAGATGATAGAAAAGGTAGAAATTTAAAACAGTTGAGGGCGTAATTATCAAGTCGGCTGTTTTAAACTCTGCATGTACTGATGTTTCTTTCTTCAGAATATTTTTTATCTTTCAGGAAAATAAATATCGATACGGTCTTCCCTTACCGCACACTGTCCTCATCATAAAGACAACATTCATCATTAACACAATGAAATGAAAGAATGAAATAAAAAAATAAAAAAAAGAAAATTAATAAAATACCATCGCTTAAAAGGAGCCACTCTATAGGCGGTACAAAAAAAATGGCACAAACACATGAAATGAAACATTAACCCTCTAAGCGTCAGTAAAAATTGTTTCTGACAATTAATTAGCAATTATGGTAGTGACGTTTAGGAACACGCGGTCAAGGACTGTTTTTATTGTTTTGAAGACGATTAACGTTTTCTTCGGGTATAGTACAGTTAACTAGCCATCAACGAGTGGTAGGCAATGAGGTGGCGAATGATCTGGCTAATAAAGTCAGAAAATCCTCACGGGGTAAAATTAAAAAATTCAAGGTCTTTCGGGACTCAAAGAATTGTAATAATAGTATGGACGCGATAGGCAAAATTACTAAGACAAACTAAGCTTGTAAGTCTGGATCGACTATACCGAAGCATTTGAATAGCATAAGTACAGTAAACGTCAGTGGATATTTTAAGACATGTTGAGAGTAAACAGTTTACATGTAATTGCTCGGTCTTGAGGCTTCAACTCATGCGGTATTCAATATTCCCGCTTTTAAATGATTTTTGGCAGCCGGCTTGTCAACAAAATTCTTCTTCCTCTGACCTTAGGGGGTTAATAACAAAAATTGCTTCAAAAAACCCTAAACGGCAGCCGTCGCATTATAAAATAGCAGCAACTTTAAATAAAAAAAAAAATATTAAAAAAAATTAAATAATGGCTCTCTAAGAACTCCACAATAACAACAGCAATAATATAAGGATCAACAAGGACAAGTTGTTATTATTGTTGTTCTTGTTGTATTCTTTTCCTGCTGTCTGTCTCTACCTGTTGTTATTTTCAATCATCATCATCCTCCTCTTCATATTTAAGCCATACTATTCAGAGAATATCAGCCGCTTTTAATTCAATATTTATGGCTTGAAAAGAAAACAACAATAAAAATTCTTTCAACACCACAAACAATATCGATTCGGTGACTACACACACACATACACAACAAACAGCAATTGAATTCCTTTATTTTATATAGAAATTCAATAAAAAAAAACCGCCAGGTTGCAATATGAGTAGAAGACAGCAGCAAAAACGTCTTGGATGCTGTTGCTGCTGCAGGGGCTGTATATTTGGTTCTATATATTTGGCTCTGTATATTTGGCTCCATTACTTTGTCTCTTCTGTTAAAGTGTTGAGAAGGAAGACGAGGATGTTGTGGATTCGATGATGTTGCTGATCGTCTTCTTTTAATAAGAACAAATCATGCGGAAAATACTTTTATTTTCACATGAAATCACTTTTTCGATTTTTACGTGAATACAAATAGTTTTTTTTTGGTCTCCTGGTTTTTGCCAAAAAATAAAAGATATGATTTAAGAAACAAAAGGTATTATATGTCAATTGCTAGAGATGCTTTTATTATTTTAATTTTTTTTTTTCCTTTTTTTCTTTATCTTCAACATCATAATTCTATTTTTGTTTATGGATTATAAAAAAAAAGATCTTGAGCTACAACAGTGTAGGAAAAAATTATAAGCGCAGCACACCTTTGCATGGATTTTTTGAATTTTTTTTAATAAAGAAAATTGAAAAATAATAGGGACTGTGTTAATTTTACAGCCATTCGAAGCGGCATTCTAATTTACAATTTCTTTACATCTGTGGTGTATGAATGTATACGATTGCGATCACTATGAAGTAATTCACAAGTATACAGACAAGACGATAAAGCTTAGAATATTCAACGCATACGTAAAATCTTTTCTGCTGTGTGGTAGTGAAAACCTCAGAAAGTAAATTCGGACAAAGAACGCGCACGATACTTCACAAGAACTAAAACAGTGCGAACTACCCCTTACACGAATAGGTTAAATAAAAACCTGCAAGAAACCATGTAATATGAGGATGCTTTGTGAAGAGCAAATAAACTTGCAGCAATTGAGGTGGTAAAGGATTACCCAATATACCGATCTGACAAGGCTGGCTATCGACTGTAAAATATTTTTCATCTAAATTATCATTTATTTAGCAAAGTATCAGACCATATTAAGCGAAAAGATTTCAGGATGAGGAAACAACAGCAGATTTCTGGCAAAAACTCTGAGAGTAAATAAAATTGCCATGCAAAGTTTCTCAAAAGTCTGTCGTTCGGAGTCGACTTTAAACTGTAGGTCCCACCACTCAAGTATAAAATTAACACACACAACATAAGTGGTGTGAGAAGCTAGGCCGTAATCCTGTCTGAAGGGTTGTAATGGCCAATTATGTATGTATGTATCAGACCATATATCTTGAATTAAACAAAGTAAGAAAAACCGCTTACTATTAGCGGTTTCCTGGCATAAACTCTGAGAGTAAATAAAATTCACATGAAAAGTTTCGCAAAAATCTGGTATTCGGAATCTATCTTAAATTGTAGGCGGCCCCCATGCATAAAATTAAAACATACAACATGGTTGGTGTGAGAAACTAGACTGTAACATAACGAAAAGGTTGTAATAACTAGTTAAATAAGTAATATGACATATAAATTGGGATCTACAAACACAACAAAATGTCTTAATTATCAACTCGCTTAGAAATTAAAAATTCTTAGAAGTAATTTTGAGAAAAAATGTAACTCATCGACAGCTGATATTCGTTGATTCCCGATATGTGCCTTTTAATTGCTTTAAAAATACACAACCTAGAGAATATTTTTAAACACTGTTTGACCGTCATCAATGCCAGTTGTATGTGTCTACACAAATATATATTATCACATAAAAAATATATTTATATAAAATTATACAAAAAAAAAAAAAAATAATAAATATACAAAAAAGATAGATTGGATGATTTATAAGCTCTTTAGCTTCTAAACTCTTTTTTTTTCATCAATTCATTCACATTTCCGCTTTAATGGCGAATAAAACTAAAAAAAATAAAAAAGGGGTTAAAAATAATTTCATTTGTTAGAAGACTTTATACAAAACTTCAGTATGTGCTGTTGTCTTTACTTCAGGAAAAACTTATTATTTAAAGTCAAAAGATAAGACAAGACAACTTCAAATAAGACAAGACGACTCTTTTTCGTATCAAAGACCGAGATATGGGGGCGTATTTACATGACAAATATTCATAACCATATTTTATTATTTGTTTGTTTAAATATTGTTGTAAAAATAAAAGGGGGCTCTGAAGAATAGATCCCTTTTTCGAATACTGACTTATAATCAACAATAATTTAAAGTAAAATAAAAATTAATAATAATTTTAGTTGTCGATTTTCATACCGTGTACGTTCACAATAAGCAAATATTTGTCGAAAAAATATTAAAACAAATTTGACCAAACGGTAGTTTGAACTTTGATTAAAGAAAATATCAGAGCGTAACTAATAATTAACAATTTTGTATGTTATTTTGCTTTTACGGAAAATATTTGTGAATACATATTTGCATTGGATTAAAATGCTAGGTCGACCTGAAAACAAAAAAGCAATAACTAAATATAAAAACTGAAAGTTTAGTTGTACTATTAGACGCAGAATCCCATTTATAATCGCAAAATAAACTCACAAATTACAAAACAATTTTAAAACCTTTTTGGGCTTACAAAATGAACTTTGGAGAACAGTCAAATAAATTAAAATTGAAATACTGCAAAGAAATCAAGTAGGAACGCTGAGATAAATTATCACTGCTCCATTTCCAAATGAGATTTAGGATGTCATATCTTCATTTAATTCTTCGGCAGAACACTCAAACTTAAGTTATCTAACGAAAAATGTTGGTCTTTTCGGAGCTTAGTTTCAACATAGTTTGGCATACCGGCGACTATAAAATGGACAAGGGGTATATCAGTATTTTCAAACTGATATCAAAATCGGAACAGTGGAATAAAAAATAATTCTCAAATGCTGGGAACACTTGCGCACAATCAGTGACGTATTTGGAACCATACCAGGCCTAAAACAGTAGATATTCTAAACAAATTATAGATCAAATGAGTATTATCGATGTGTTCTCTGAAAACAGGTATCGACAATAAATAAATACCACACCTAGTCACTTTTAAAAGTGAGACAAAGTAACAAACAGACTGTAGTAGTATTAAAAGCAGAAGACCAACTTTATAACCAACCCAACCAGTCTTTTTTTCTTCTTCTCAACCCTCTTATCAGCTGGATATTAAAGGAAAGAACCTAGTGTAACTATAACAAATTCTATATGGCGGGTATGATACAAACTACAAATATTTCTCTTCCTCTTTTTCTTTTTCTTCTGCTCGAAACTGCACATTGCAAGAAAACAAACCACCACTTGTGTAACAACAAATGGTCAACTAATAAAATAAAAAAAACAATGGAAGAAAACAACCAACTGTTGCATGTAATTTGCAGCTGCAAAAGTGATGATGATGACCATCGCCATTTATAGGGAGGCAAGGCTGAAAGCCAGCTACTGCTTTACTGCTACTAAAAGCAGTTGGTTGTTGCAATAGTGTTCAGCTTTTGGCTGCTGCTGCTTGTAACAAGCTACTACCCATTGATACAATTTTTAAAATACAAGTTTTTTCTTTTTTTTTTTTTTTTTGAGTCAGTATGCCTTTGGGTTAAAAAGTCTGCTGCTTAGGCGAACACACAGCAACACTGATACATATAGAGGACTCTCGGGTTTTTTTGTCCTTTCCCTCTCTCATTCTCTCATTCCTTCATTTCTTTCTTTCTTTCTTTGTTTATTTTGTTTTGTTTTTCTACAGTTTTCTTTGACTTATTGTTTCAAGAATTCTAGTTTTTTAGCGAAGTCAGTCACACTTAGTCGTATTTTGTCTTCCTGTTTTCTTGTAATGCTGCATGACCTGACCAGGTCTGCTGGCCATTCTCTTTTTGTTTTGATATTTTTCTTTTTAAATTTTTGTGCTTTTGTTCGAGCATGTTATAGTTACTGGGCCATCTCCAACTCGTCTGATGTTACTGTTACTGTTGCTGTTGCTGGAGTATCTTACATGTTGCATCATTATTTATATAATTTCATTGCTAACACAACTACTACTACTGCTGGCAACTATGCCATGCTGCCACCATGTATGTTTATCGTCTTTTATAACCTCTTTCTAGCCTGTGCTATTGATTGGAGTATATTTCTAAGGTAGCAGCATTCAGTAGCTCCATTTTCGTTATGAGCCTTTTTCTTTGCATTGCTCTTTAAAAAGTGTTTTAATTACATATTATTTCCAAGAAAGGCGTCTTGGCTTTCTTTTAGCCGAAATTAATAGAAAATAATTAAAAAAAATTTCCTGGTATATGCTACCCCCAATACTCACATTAAAATTAAACGATTGCCGTTAAAACTAGGGAGCAAGGAAAATATTTTAGATGAATGAGTTTAATCCACATGGTCATATACCCTCTCTCCTAGCTTAGAAACCTACAGGAAATCTTAACACATCATCCTTAAGGAATAAAGTCCGTTGAAAATCCCAATGTCACTACAAACTGATAAACAGTGTACGCAGGCAATCATTTGTTCTAATTATCAGCACACTTTGGCACTCCAACTAAGGCATTATTTGCTATATTTTTAATTGGCTCATGACGGTCCTATATTGATGTAAACGGCTAAGCTAATTTCGTAGGACTCAATGCAGTTCAATCGTTCTCCATAATTTTCTTGATAAATTTGATTTTAGAAAGCCAACTAGAAACCTTTGGTCTCCGGAAACATACTATAGATTTTGCACAGACTGTTTTCGTCAGTGTTTGTTTGGTGAAGGAATTTCCCTTAATTTACTATAACAGCCACGAATTACACCTTAATTGTTCGTCCTTTTCTGTTCGAAATTTCTGATCACTCAAATGCAACTTTTAAACTCTTATATGGATTACAAGATAAATGGATATAGCAAGAAATTGCGTTATTGTTACAAATTACAGGGCAAGTACAAAGATTACAATCTAAGACATTGTACAGGACTAATATGTGATCAAGACACCTTTTTATATTAACTATTGAAATCGGGTGAGACAATCTCTGGGAACCTATATCAGCAACACTATTTCTTTTGACACGAGTATTGACCAAAACCACGTCCTTGTTTGAAAAGAAAAAAATATTGTGAATAACAAGGGCTAAAACTTTGAATATCCATCTTTCAGACTTTTATTGTTGTCGAATTAGGCATAAACGCTATTCAACAATATTTAATAGATCAAAGAGAATGCGGAGTCATTCATTATATGATTTGTCTATAATCGCAACAGTTCGAGACTTACGAAATGATATAATGGTCTTCATAATCCACTTATAATGACGAAATTGGCAAGATTAGAAAGAAATTTGGAGAGACAGAAAGCGTTAAAGATGTACTCAAGCCCTGTGCATCATCGCAATATATGCTCTACTGATTTTATGTATACTTTTGAAGCGACAAAAATTCTTTCTTCTTATCTGTCCCACAGTAATTTACTGGCATATATTTTCGAGTGTATTATGAAATGCACTTTAAGTCGTTTTTTTAAAGGAATTGTGAAAGAATAACTGTAACACCCAGTTAAAACAGACAAGGAAAAGTGGTAGAAAGAGAAGAGTGACACAAAGAGGAAGCATCACATAATAGTTTTAGTTTTAGGCAAGAATAAGAAAAAAAGAAAAACAAAAAGCAGCAGAAATATTTCCTCATAACAGACGCTCTCTCCTCTAAGACAAATAATCAAAGCAACACCCTGACCGAAAAACAACGATTAAAAAGCAAGTTAAAAAACAAATAAACACAGAACCAGTTTTTCGCCACACTTTTTTCTGTTTTTCTTATTGTGGTATTTTCCTACTAATCTCTCAAAAATACAGAGAGAGGAAAAGAAATAATGTGAGTGTGTGTTTTTATTTTCACTAGTACTGGAGGTGATCTTGATTTAATTTGTTCCTTTTGTTTTTTACACGGTGATGGCGAAGACAATAAAAAAAAGTAGAACTTTTTCAAAAATCAATATGAACACGGACACGAACACCGGACGAAGTTGAAAATGCTGTTCTAACACAACTTTCAAGAACATTAGCATCTTTAACAACAAAAAATGATTCCTTTTTAGAAAAAGTGCCATTGCTTACTTGCTTTAATCTTCTCTTCTCTATACCTTAACTCTATGACAGGTTCTTTTCTTGTATTGTTATTGCATATTGAAGAGGAGTGCGGCAAGCTGTAGCATGAGTAGACATGTTTGCAGCAGTTCTGTCGCATAATTCTTGTAATTTTTTTCTTAATATTTTGAGGGGAGCAAAAGTAGTAGAAGCTCTAACAAAATAAATGAAAAGGCATAATGAAATTTTATGTTGCCAAGTCGCAAAAAACAGCATGAAAGAAAAAACATGTGCTAGCAGTTTGGTCAAATTGTTTCTAGTCCATAAACCAAAAAGATTTTAGCGGTCAGCCTCATTAGATACAAATAACAGTTAGACAGCTTTAATAAAAGATTAGTCCGGTATTACATCAGCTGATATGAAACAGGGCCCTTGAAAAGCTGTTGCAGAAACCTCATGGAGTATGGATAAGACCTTGGAGTTAAACTACAGCTGAAAAGTCAATTTATTCGATTTATTCGTACTAAAAAAATTACTGTTAAGTTTTAGAAATTTAGCCTCTGTGCCAAGATCCGCCCAGCCAGTTAACAAAAAGGTATTTAAAAATAAAATAAAAACGCTTTTTTAAAATCAAACGAAAAAGATAAATAGAAAATTGCCAACCTTGTTGAAATGAGACTAAAACCAGTCTCTCGCTCTTTCTGCATACTGCAACTAGTATAACTAACGGTGTATGTAGTACAATTAGCCAGTGTGTCAATAACAAAAAACAAAATATTTCTCTTCCATAATATTGGCGTTTCAAAGTCTAAAACGTGTTTTAGAGTAGGCAGCATGTGGAGTATTTATTTCTATATTGCGCCTATTGTCTTGTAACTGTCCGTCAAGACAAGAAGTAGGCTGTGCTGCCGCTGCTAATACTGTAAAAAAGCAGCCAAACTATAGCATGGCTGACCCAAAGGAGCTTATGTACGGATGTATGTATGTATGCTGTGGTCGGTATAACGGCAAACAGTTATTAAAGGTAGGCAACACTCATTGTGCTGAAATCCAAATAAAAACGTGGTTTTGTTTGCGGAGTGGGAAACTTTATTTTACAAAATAATTAGAAAAATAATAATTTTTAATAAAATATTAAACAATTTTAAACATTTTAAATTCTCCGCAAATTTAAGAAGAAAAAAATTATTTGAATGTTAATTTTTTTTTAAGTTGAAAAACATCTTTATCCCCTCTCTCATTATTTAAAAGAAATAGGTCTTTTAACATAATAAAATATATTCCCACACATTAAGGCGATTAAAAATAAGGAAGCATTGGAACGGTGTGAATGAATTCGATTTTTTCCTTCGTTTTTATTTCTTATGAAAATAAAGATTTATTTCGACAAAACAAAAAAGAACAAGGGAAAAATAAATTAATTATTAAAAAAAGTGATAAAAACATTTAAATCAGAACATCAAATTAAATCGCTTTATTCACACAATAGCAAACACACACACAGAACCGACTATTTCATTTCAACAAATATATTTTCGAAAATAAAATACAACAACGACAACAGCAACAACAATTTAAAAAAAGATAATGATTAGGAGTGATATTGAATTGAAAACTTCTTTACAAAATTCGTAGAATATTGGAAAACAAATTTCAAATTCTACCTGGAGCAGACATAGCAGCATCAATGTACAAATTAAAATGAAATGAAAAAAACGCTAAAATTTTTAGACCTTCTTTTGTTTTAGGAAACATCAACAACAACAAATCCATAAGGAAATTCATAAAGTTTAAGAATTTAAGCCACGACAACAAACCTTAAAAAATACGAATTGTGGTTACCACAGTGTTCTGCTTACAACTCTTCAATACTTCGAATTTTTCTTGATTCGAATCATTTATTGATTCCGATCAGATATCTTATGAGTATTTATTACTATTTTCTTAAAAGCCCTACTAACCAATTATCTATGGGGATGACATTTTACATTTAGTAAAAAGCAAAGGCATTTTACTACTGAGTTTGATTATAGCAGTGAACGTAAGGATTATTTATTATTATTTTTGTATGCAAGTAGAGTTACGAGTACTATGACGAGACGCGATATATTGTACTGTCCTATGTACCAAATATGGGTTATAGTAGATGGTCTAGATAATTCAACTTGCTAAGACAATCCCATTCTATATCACCTGAGTGCACGCATGGCGCAGATATAATTTTCCCTGGTTTGTAACAATTAACAAGATTGAAGCATGCAAATATAAGGTTCCAATGCCAGATCAAACCGCACACATCGTTGATGACACGACAGAAACTGCGACACTGGATTGTAAGTTTTGACGCATCCTTACTTAATTAGGATAGCGACCTACTTTCTCACACGCTCTAGCGTAGACAGTTTAACATTGACTCCATATAACAGATTTGAGAAACATTTTAAACCAAATTTATTTAGTTCTTACAGATTTTCCCGAAAGGCTGCTGAGAGGAAGTCGCCAAAACAAATATTTTTCTCCATATTTCGAAGTATCACTTATTTTCTTTGATTTTGTTTCTTTTTTGTGTTCATTTACAGAGATTATTCAATTGTCAACACTGTAATCCTTTACACACACGAGTAATTCACCAAGAAAATATCTAAAACACCGAAAGAAAGAGAGAAAAAATTGATAGATATTTAATTACCTCGTAAATTCTCGAAGAAACGTAATGTTCGGCATGTGCATACAGCCAATACACGACAGCCCCAAACAGAACTATAATGAGATGGGGGAAAAAGGGAGAGAGTGTCAATATAACATAAGAGTAAAAAACTTGTAAACATTTTAAAAAAACACCTATGAAATTAATAATTAAAACTCCAGCCAGGTCTAGGTCTAATTCAGCATTTTACAAAAACAAAATGTAAACAATAAAAATGTTTCGCTTACAATAATAATTACATAACGGAATTTATGAAAAAAAAAAATGTTTTCTTGATGAAAACATGTGCTACTTGCCGCTCTTCTCTGCAAAAGTAAGAGGAAAACACATAAGAAAAAAATACTAAATAACTCCGCATAACGCAGTAGTAGTGCGACGCGAGAGCGGTCAAATTTTATTGATCTTTTTAAGGAAGTCTGTTCGTCTTTTTTTCAATTTTGCCTAAATGAGATCGTAGTGATCGTATCTTAATGGAATCGTCGTTTCGGCAAAAAAAGGGTTCGAAATGCAAAAATTACTCAACGCAACTCATGCAAACAACGAACCAATGGTGATATACACTGACTGAAAAGCATAAAAACAACAAAAACTTGAAATGAAAACAATATTTTTTAAGGTGAACTAAATTATTAACAACACAATAAGTCACACACATACTTGCACATTTTTTATTACTTCTTTTTAATAGGCACGAGAGAAGTTCAATATTTAAGAAAAGCCAATGCATATTGTTTTATGCGTATAGCAGACACAAATACAATATACATACATACATACATATGTACACACAAATCTGCGAGAGCGTGCGTATCTGTATTAAAATAGTGCTAAACGATGTGGTATATATGTACTTGGAATTGTTGGAATTGCCAAGGATTCTTTGTCTCAGCTTCCCGAGTGCCATGCAATGGAAATGCCTTCTCTTATTTGTTATTACAACTTTTGCACTAGAGGTTGCGAGGAACGCCCGTACGTCTCTTTGGATAAATGTACGCACACAGAGGAACGAATAGCGTTTTAATTACAATGCGGTCCTTAAGGCAAATTTTGTTCTATAGTGGGCCAATTATATGTGTAAATATATGTACATATATCTACATTTATTCCTTGAAAAAAAAAAAAAAAAAAAAAAAAAAAAAAAAAAACCTAAGGTATGTTGGCCTGTATTTCAAATGAAATTGTTCAGCCTTTATTTGTTGTTATTTCTATATTCAAATAAATGATTTGTCCATGAATTTTCCGAGCCTATTGCCCTGACAAATATCGGGATCCTGCCCAGTGTTTACAATGAAAATTCTCTGCCTAGTGCACAGATTTCTTCCTGGAATACATTGATGCTCCACAAGAATGTGTTCCGATGATTTATTCTCATCGCCTCAGAACCTACAGATTTTGGGCATGACACATCCATGGGACCAAATAAATGTACTTCAAGTCTACAGTGTCATACATAACTTAGACCTCATTTTATTGTAATATCCCAACAAACCCAGTTGGATTGAGAAGTCTGCTTCTCTTCATTTGACCCCTCTCCTTGAGCTACAGTAACTCATACAACAGCCTTTATAAGTCGTGCTTTTTACTCTCCATTATTAAAAATTTACCACTTTTCAAGCGTTACGAAATCATTATGGTAGTCATAATTGACCAGGAAAGGTTCAATCTTTACAACGAAATAAAAGTTTCATTGAAATCATCGCATTATGTGTAGATATATTATTTAACTTTTGAATTCGATAAATGTGTAGGATGAATAACTCTTTGTCTACTTGAAGCAGCAGCACAAAATTCATTAGGGTTTTCGATATAATAAAACGTACTGAATTTTGTTTCAATTCGCCAGCAGTAATTTAATTTAGTTCCTTTTTTTAAATTATGCTTGTGACAAATTTAAAATCGAAACTTTATTGTGGTACTCAGTTTTCAATGAAAACAACAGCGTAGACCACCCATAGTTTCAAAAGAAAATAAAAAATATGAAAATTGAAACTGAAATTTTAAAGTTATACTCAAGCATTATTTATTATTGAATAATAATTTAAAAACACCATAGGCAGGCAATATGAGAAAGAAACTGTTGTTCTTTATATAAACATCGTCATGAGCTTTATCATCCCCAAATTGTAACACAAAATGAAATTAGAAAACCAACTACGTACACTCGAAAACCACTTCAAAATATGTCATTGAAAATTATTTTTAAAAATTACCATTTAATTTGCGATAGTGGAGGGAGACGTAACAGTATCCAGAAGTAATTTTTGGGGCATAAACAGAAATAGACCAGTGATAAATATTGCTATAGACATTTAAATATTACAACAATATAGATTTAATATTATTTGATTACTTTACAAATCGAAATCAAAATACCAAAAAATATAAAAAATCATGATTACAAAGAGGGAGATATTCAATGACGCAGTACGTAAATTTATGCAAAACAAAGAATAAAAACCGCACAAGGCAGAGAAATTAGAAACGTAGTTGTGTCCTTTACTAATAAAAGTTTAAAATTATAATTTTCCGAATTGATTGCACACAGCAGTCGATCGATTTTATGATAGCGTTCCACCACTTCTATGCATATGTCGAGTAATAAATTGACCAATATTGATTATCAAATGCTCCCACCTTAGATGGTTACCCGGTTAAACACGGTCTTTGATGAAGTCCCATTAAAGTCTAACAGCGTCAAATCACGTGATGAATAGTTACTCTTCCTGGAAACTTCGCATATTAGAAACCGTAATTGGTCGTGTGGTCGTCTGGTTTATGGCATTGGTTTATTGAAACCACATACTATCCCGTTAATCCCGTAAATTGCAGCCCAAGAAAATCTGAATACCTTCAACAGCATAATACACACCAAAACGGTCTTTTTTTCGAATGTAATGGCTTTTCTGCAATCACTTCTGTCTTCGTCGAACCATATTCTCATATCCAACAATCTTATTTATTGATATAAATACATACCAATTATATAGAAATTCAAGAAATGGGAATTGAGAGCTTGTAAATACAATAAACGCAACGTAGCAAATGCATCAATCTCTCTAAAATAGAATACATGGAAAATGATTATTTTAAAGACAACGCAATAACGGTAATAAGCTAACTGTTGTTACAAAATTGCTGTTTCCTGCGTTGCGTTCATTGTGTTTATAGCATATTGCTCTAGCACCGTATTCAGCATATATATGACATCGTAAATGGTAATCTGGCAGTAATTACTGCTAGAGTTGTCTGTGAAAATACGCCACGAACCGTAAGATAGGCTAAATTAATGAAAAATGCTTTAAAAACGACAAATTTGATGAAACCGTCACATTTTCTATAACAGATACGATAATGCACAGTCGGATGACATCTCTAAATCTTGTAATCTCTTAAAAATTTTTATGATCTTACCAATTCCATTACATAATAGGCCGATTTTAAGCTGAAGAAGAGTGATTGCAAACAATAAATTTATATGTACAAACTAAACTAAAAAATAAATTTTAACATTCATATTATTTATTACAACTTCAATTCTTTCGCATGAAAAAAAAAACTCAAAATTAGCAACAACACAAAAACAGTGTTTCCTGTAACTGTATGAGTCACTGAAAACTTTTGAATGTAATTTCAGTCAATGATGAAAACAGAGAACAGAGAAAATTCAAATGTTACGTGATAGAGAGAAAGAGCAAATAATGTTGTTAATGTTAATCCTTTATTAAGAACTTTTTTGCTGATCTCTTCTTGTTGTTTCATTTTGGCAGCCATCGTCGTATAAGCATTACGGCTGGAGAAAATTACTTTAAAATTGGATTTTTATGATAATTTATTTAATTTTGTTCATGATGTTCTTTTCCTTATACTTCTTGGAATTTATTTTTGAATTTTTGTTTTATTTAACGCCCCACTATATAATTAAGAAATTGAGTGAGTGTGAGCATAAATGTAATTGTTAATAGAGAGTAGGTAATTCTATATCAGAGGTCGGCATAAAGAGAACATGATTAAAATGTGACTGTAGTTGTGAGAAGCATGTGTATAACCCAGAAAAAAATTGTTAGTAATATTTTCAAGTTTAACCTAATATTTTCAAGTGTAACCCAATAATATGTGTGCATATTTAGTGGAAAATACAGAAAAAATGTACAGCGCCAAACCCCTAAAGACTGCGTATATAACTTGACAAATATTCTCCCAAAAATGGAGATCCTTTGTCATTGTTATTAGTGAATCTCATTGAATATTAGTGAATCATACCGTAATATTTCTTTGGGTGTATAATTGAAACCTGAAAAAAGTGACATGAACCTTCTTCTTTAGAAGCTGACAACGATGTTCGTGTCCTATGTGTGTAAAAAACCGAAAATGTTCGACCCCCAGGGGATATTGGAGCCGACGTCTGTGCATGATCCACGGAGAAAAATAATAGTAGACAGTTGGTAGTCAGTCACTAAGGGTTATATCAAAAAAGGAAAAATAATTAAAAAAATAAACAAGATTATCTTAAAAAAATCAAATTTTTATGTGTATGTATGTAAATACACACTATGTATTTTGAACGTTTTAAATATTTGAAATTCAGTATCGATTTCATAGTTAAAATTTGCCATATACACATACACCATTGTCTTTAAAATGTTCTCTTAATTTAAACTCTTTTAACTTATAACGGTATATAACAAAATATAAATACACTAATTAAGCTCACAGAAACAACGTAAGTTCCTTATAAATATAGGTACTCTATATTCTTATCATAGACACAGAAATAACCGAAAAACTACAATTTAATAACGATGTTGAAAAGATCAGCAACAGCTAACTACAGAACACTCTCCTTCTCCAACAACAAAACCTACATACATATGAAAAATGCATGAAGAGAAAAAATGCACATGCATGCATAGTATATGTATATGTATATACACACATATAAGAAAATAAAAATACAAAAACAAATAAATAACAAAATTAAACATGAATTACCTTTATTGGCGGAAAACGCCAAGCACGAGTTTTGTGGTTGATTGGTTTGTTGTAATAATAGCAATAATAATAATAATAACAACAACAATAAACGGCAATTTTATCATCTTCGGCACTTAAAGCAAACGCACTCACATAAACCAATGCATACAAAATTGCATAAAATAGGTTAACAGGAGACCAGCGTTGCCATTTGACAAGTTTTCCTTTTTTCCAAGTTTTTTGAGAGGCGAAAAAGTTTTCATTAAACCTGTTTTCTAACAGAACAAGTTTTTTCAACAAAATTCAATTTTAAATTATTTTCAATAAATTCAATAATAATAACACGAAATATCTAAATTTTTGAATAAAATATTGTGTATTTTATTAGTCCCGGGCAAAAGTAGCAAAGAAACACCAACAGAGGGCATCCTTCTCCGGGTTTTCCTTTAAAAATTTCGTTATCCTATCAATAACAACACAAGACAAGAGAATAGAATTATGTTGACAAGGCAATATGATTTGCTATCATCAAATCAAAAAGTTAACAACAGAGAGAGAGAGAATGAAAACTGTTTAAAAAATTAACAACCAACAAGAAACTTAACATCATAATCAGTATTTTCATTATTATAAAAAGGCACTATGTTTGTTCTTTTTTTATCTTTAGAAAATATTAAAATATATATATATATATTATATATGTATTTATAAGAGAGAACTGCAAACTCAGCAATTTTTTTTGTTTTCTTACTTGTGCTCTCATATGGTAAAGTAAACAAATGTACATAGCAAAACAACAACATTAACAAAAATTTCAAGTTAAACAAATCCACACTTGTCATCATCGTCACCAGCGTCCTCTCTATTCGAAAGTGTCCGTTAAACAACAGCAGCCTACAGAAGATGAAATTCATAAAATTGGGAAGGAGACGAGGATGTTCGTATTGAAACTATGCAACCATTAAAAAAAAAAACAAAAACAATAGCAACAAAGTAATAATGATCGTTAAATCCTACTCATTATTGTAGTAAATCAGTGCATGCAATTAAATTGCATAGTATGAGGTAAAAGCGTTTTTCTAAATGCATGTAACCCTCGAAAATAATTATGAAAAGCTAAAATTGCGAAAATTATGAATTACTATGAAACGATTTTAAAATGTATATTTATAAGACAAAAAGTGAATTTACAAAATATTAAAAAAAAACGGTAAAAAAGATAAAAAATTATTCTGTGCCAAGAAGTAAAAACTTGCTGGGAAATTGTATAATAACTAATTCAAACAGAGGAACTGGTTTGTAGAAAGAAAACAAAAATTGATTCGAATAAAATTTAGATACGTAATGCGTAAAATTTAAAAGCAGTTTAGTTGAACGCAGTAAAAATCGCGCTGCAAAACCAGGTCGCCCTCTAATAGTGATAGTTTGTTCAGCGTACTACTCCCATTGAATAGTTTATCGCTGTAATTTAACAAACTTATGCATAAACAACTAATTTTTAAGAACAATACGCGCATTGCAATAACGTTTGTGAAAATCAATTCAAGATTAAGACGCCACATGTTAAATATTTTAAGTTTTTAAACATGAGAGACAAATGTCGTCATGCTACAAAGTTTCAATGTAACAATAGGACACATATTTATTTTTCTCCCCATTTGTTTTTCTTTTTTATGTCCTATTTATATTTTCGTTCAAAGTCCTGGATTTTTTAGATGTTGTATACCAAGGCGAATTCATAGAAGGTGGCCTTAATAAGCCAGCTGTGGTGTATCGTAGTTGTCAAAGAATTTTTTTGTTTTTTGTGTATTTTGTTTCGTAGATCAATTCAAGTATTCATAAACCTCCCCAATATGTAGCGCATGTCATGTCTCTTACCGATACGAACTAGAATTCTTTCAGGATCTTTTTTCAAAGCAAATTATATTAAATTATTTTTGCAGGATGATTAAACAAATATTTAAGCCCTAAACGCTAAATACATATTCTTTTAATTACAACCTAGGATTTACTATATTTATTTTTTAATTTAGACAGAGTGATGAATTACCAAAAAAAAAAGGATTCCGGTTCTCCCAACTAGGATGCCGTAAACCTTATGGGCAAGTAATAAATAAAACATTTTCGCTGCCATTTTTCTCCCGATGAGTATAAAGACAATGTTTTTACGTAGCAGTGGAAATGTTATTGACGCGAATGAGAATAATTTTTTAATTTATAGGTGGCTGCACCTATTGAGTAATTAGGCATGATACCAAAACCGTAACGAAATTTGCATATATAAATGAATTTTTGCTTTTTAATTGCCGTAATTAATTTCCTAAAGTAGGTTTAGGGTTAATTTTTTGACCAAGATGGACACATTTTAACAAAAACAAAATGCCTGTTGTTTTTGTACTGTTGTATTTGTTTGTAATAATACTATTACGGTCACCTCTTAGAATGAATTCGCCTTGTTGTATACCGTAGCATTCAGATATATATATTACATCGAATAATAAAGACATTTTTCAGATATTCCAATCATCGTAAGCTCAAGCTTCAAAAGCAAAAAAGTTTAAATAAATGAATAAATTTATAAAAAAATAAAATAAAAATAGAATTAATTCTCCATTTGAAAAATATCCATTTAGCAAGCCATTTAAACCATGTGCTTTTATTAATTAAAATTTTAAATAAAGTTTATTAAAGTTTTAAATAAAATTTATACAAGTTTTAAATAAAGTTTAATTATGTTTCTCTAAGATGAAAGATTTCAGAAAAAATGTAAAATATACGAAGAAAACACTCGAATAAATTTGAGTTATATTCACACAAATAAACGCTCGTCTTACAGAAATAGGTGGCATATGGATATAAACACGTTTCATAAGAGGATTCGCGAACGAAAATAATAACTCGTTTATATAGATAGCAGAGGAACTCTAGTTACACTATCAGTTGTCCAAAACTGTATTACAAATGTCAGTTAACAACCAACATATAAAAATTCCATTTCTTAACAATATTTTGGATGTTTGCTGGTAACTCAACTGAAGTTAGGTTTTATTCATAACAGGTCCATAATTAGGAGTTAAAGTAGGTTAAAGTTGAAAATTTAAAACAAATATGTAAACAGAAATAAAATGTATATTGCACATACATAATGTTTTCACTTTTTTTTCCATACCTACATTTTATGTAAAAATTTGTAAAAACTAAATGCTCAACTATATTATGCACTAAAAAAAACGCAAAATTACCATTACTAATGGTAATTTACTGCACTCGCACAAAAAAATTAAAACAAAACTTCAAAACTAAAACAAGCTCAAAGAAATAACTCCACATTATTATAAAAAAAAGAACAAAATACTTCCTGGCTGCGGCACTATTACTTTGTTTTCGCTCACAAAATATAAAAAAATTTGCACACTTACAATGATGTTTGCAAAAGAAACAGAGAAGACCATAACAGCTTTGATTCGCAGAGCCAAACAAAACGGGGTTCAAGTTCATAATGATGATGATGGTGGCAGTGATGGTTGAAATGGATGACGCACCCACTACTCTTTCTCTCTTCAAAAAATTTAAGCGTCTTTTTTTCATTAGTTTACTACATGATCTCGTTGTTTGTTTATATTTTTCTTTATTATTTTTGCACTTATTTACACCAACAACAAACTGTAATATAACTGAAAACCAAATAACGGCTTTTGTTATGGGAACTCAATGTTTGCTTCTAACATTTGAAAAATGACATTTTTTCACTGCTTTTAAATACCGTTAAGTTTTATTCTCAAAATATAATTTTTAACTTCAAAATTTACATCTCTTTCACTCTTTGAACAATTTTCTTAAAACAAAAAATATCTACCGTTGAACTCAACCATCGCCTCTGAAGGCGCGCGCACAAGTGATTCCTTTTTCTTAAATTTTAAGCTGGCCTTCTTGCATTTTTCAACAACAACAATTAAACAGTTGTTATTTCTTTTTTCCCGTCGTCTTCTTCTTACAACAGAAACAAGTAACGAACAAATAACACAACATTGAACAACAACAACAATAACTGAAAGCAATGATCCACACACAGCATAATTATGTCGTTCGCTCAAACATCGAACGCAAACCAAAAAACAAAAATGTTTGTGAATTTTAGAAAGAGAAACAAAAAAATCCACCACCGTCACCAATTCATAGACTCTACGTAAGCCTATGGCCTATGTTTGTAAGTATTTGTGAGTTTACGGGTGATTTTGTTAAAGAAGTTTAGTATAGATGCGAGAATGTAGTGTTCTTGTTTGTAGTGCAACAACAATGCGTTGCGACAAATATGAAACGGTGTATTATAGTCTTCAAAATTTTACGTTATTTAAGGGTTACCATGCCAGGTAATAATTCAAGACATTAGAAAATCAACAATTGTATGTGATTGGCTTAAATATTAAAAGAGAGAGACTCTAGAATTGATTAAATTTAAATCGTCTATTCACATAGCGCGAAAATGCGGCATATATTTACCTCGGCAATCAGCTGATTGCTTTCATACTATTTTGGAGTTTTGTTGAACTCATTATGATACCGTTTTTGCAAAGATATTCGAAAGTACGGGATAACATTGGTTCCAGCCTTCCCTACTTCATTTAATTGCAATTACAAGGAAATAACCAGTGCTAACATACGCGGGTGGCCTCTGTAAATGCTACACAATCAAGCTCAACTTAAGGATGATGCTAGTCATTTGATAACTGTCCACAACAGTCAATCTGGTGTATATACAGTAACTCAAAGAACCGTCTCTGAGTTTAACTAGTGTTAACATATACAAGTACAACTACAAAACTATAGTTCCAATTATTCAGATATTTGGTCCATTTTTTACTGCGCTCTTATTTACAATTAAAGTTATCGTTTAAAATTATTATTTTATAACTTGGAAGCTCTGGAATATTTACAGAAATTCCTTTACACCTTGTTTCTCTTTTGCTCAATATGTTAAGTGTTACGATCATACGATCGATGTTGCGACTAAAATAAGGATCCAGCCGTCAAACAAATTTGTTAAACAACATGTTGCAAAGAGCCGTTTAAGCTTGAACAAAGTTGTAAGACATGCATTACCATGTATACCGGTATGAAGTGAACATCAGAGTGCAAATTCAATATGCCGCAAGATATATTATTATCGCTTGGTATATCATATAGTTTTATATTTTTTCGCTGTGTTAAAGATGGCGAATTTTGTATCAGAAAATGCGGAAAACATGTTTTGTTTTCTTTTGAAGAAAAGTGCTGCGGAGTCGCATCGAATGTTTGTCATGACATATGGTAATATTGCTGTATCAGATAATTTTTTTTAAATTTAGAGACTTAAAAAAAGTTATTTATTAAGAAATTAAAAAAAAAACAATTGTGGATCTATTTCATTAACATTCTTAGTTACTAAAAAGTTGAGAAAGTGTTTTATATATTACACAAATATTTAACAATTAATGGCAAGTCACAATGATCATACGAATAACTGTTAAATTATTTATACCCCCCGTTGCTAATGTTGGTAAGACACGTTTCTATTGCATGCTCGATGAAGGAAATAAAAGCGGAAACCTTGATCCGTAGCTATTGTTTTAATTTACAAACACACGCATTAAAATAGTTTTTAAATCAGCGCTCCTTTTTAAAAACACACCAATACGGAAATAGCTGATAAGGGAGAAAATAGCAACAACGCATACGCATCTATATGTTCATTGATTTCTTTTCATTTAAAGTATTTAGAAATATGAACAAATATGTTAGAAATCAATTTAAAAAATAAGAACAACAATTTTATTACCACCACCACTCAAAGAAATATTAGAATTACATGTTTCGTAATGCTACAAAAATTAAAAAATATCTCTTTCCATTATCTTCCCTTTTAAATCAAATAGCTTAGGAGAATAGAAACAAAAGATGTTTGGCAAATTTTCTCTTGGAGAAAAAAAGCCAAGGTTAATTAATAAACAACAAGAATATTGAAAACCAAAAACACTAACTCGCTCTCTCTCTCCCTTACATATAGGATACTTGTCCTTACCGTTAGGCATGCATATATATATACATATATAGGTATATCGAAATGTCTTGTCAAATTGTTACGGTGGATTCATCCAAAATAAAATATTTTGTTTTCGTTAGTTTCTCTTCAAGGACTTTTCATTACCACTTTGACCGTTATTTCGGTTAAATTAAGTCACAAATCTTGGTTTAATAGGCCAGAGTGTTAAGACGAGAAACGCTGTTTACGAGCAGCAACCGTAATTCATTTCCATTATCTAGGTTATTGAAAGAATAATTAACATCATCAGCTTGTACAATATTTATAATATAATATGACGCTAACAATCTGATTAGCTACAGAGTGTACGGTTTCCGTAAAGTATGTTTTGCCCACAAAAATATTGAACCAATCTATTTGACGATTTGTTAAGATTGAGACTGCGACTCTAGACATTTCCAAAGCATTTGATAGTGTGTCATAGTGCACTTTTATCAAAGTTTATTGCTTTTGGCGCCGACTATCACATCTTTCGATTTATACCGTGCTTTTTCAGGTATCGCATCATAAATGTTGTTATAGATGGGATATTGAATCAAAGATATCACAAGATTCTGTCCTGCTTTCTACTCTATTTCTTATTCTTCTTAAATATCTGCTCTTCCAACTTTATCTACTCTTTTGCAGATTATTATAAACGATTTGCTGGCATCCGACTTACATTCACTCTCTGAAATGTGATTGTCCACGAAAATCGTACATTTTTACATAATACATATCAGTCAGGTAGAGGTGTTCGTGGTCGTCTGACAAAGGGGTCCTATAATGCATTACAGAGAGAATTCGTCCTTAAGCGGCACTTCCTTTCCTCTTCTTCCTGAAATCTATTTTCCTACTTCCAACACAATGCTGTGTATAAGAAGGAGACATCCCCTACGCATAGGTGGCGTTAAATCGATAAGGCAGTTCGATGTATGGCCATCACTGTGACGTAAAAGAAAGAGAAAATGCGAAATTCTAAGCCGAACAAGAGACAAAAACGACAATGTGCTATTAAAACAAAAAATTTGTTACGGTAGATTAAATTTGGCAAGGGATCCTGTCCTATGGTATATGTTAGCTTTCAAAACAATTAATAAAAATTGAAAGAAAAGCAATAACAAAAGGAACACATTCCAGGGATCGTTTATTATTGCATGTCTTCTTTTCACTTTGCTTCGTTAGAAACTTGAAGACTTATAGCCTTTCTTGTATTAAAATTTTTGGATAACCAAATAAAGAAATAAAAGAAAACTTGATTAACAAGAGTTGTTTCAGTGGATAAACCTCAACTTTGGGGTTGTTAGTGTGCGGTAATGGCAATGAATGAGCAAGAATAAATAAAAATTGCTTTGAAAAAACTAAAAGAGAAACTGTTCTACTAGAAAAGTTTTGGTTTTATCAGCAAATGGGAGAAGTTTCACTCTACATGGGAACTCTTTCTTAAGCGATTTTCCAGTTAAGCCTGTAAATCTTAAAAAATATTTCAATTGTCTTGTATAAACCCTTTAAGGTCTATCCAAGGTTAATTGACTTGAACGGGCGTGTTAATTATTATTCAATGCCCGGTCTTTCTTTTGACTTTCCATCTGTACTCTTGTCTCTATCTTTCTGTAGATCTTTGTTCGGCTTGTATGCGGTTTATTCTACTTTGTAATGTTGCATTTAACGATGTAGCATTTACTGATGAAGACCGAAATACATCGACATACAAGCAAAACAAACACAATATGCAATAAAATTAATATTTCAAGAGCCTTTTACAAGTATACGAAATGGGGCAATGACAACAACATTAACAACAATAACATTGCCAATATCGCAATGACTTTGAGGCACGTTAAATAAATTTTGAAAAAATTGTACAACCTGAAAGGATAAAATGCTATAACACAGTAGAGTCCAAAAGAGGAGTATAGAACCTTTGGTATTGCTATACCAAGTCCATTATAGGAGATCATTTAAAATGTATCGCATTTGCAAAATTGCACTTTATAAGCTTTATGCTGTTAATACGAATAAAGGGTAAAGTGCGTATTACCACCAATAGCTCCTAGAGCCTTCAAAATAAAATAAAATTACACATAAAGTGAAAGATGCGTATGGATTTTTCAATGTCTTTCACTTTCGATTTCCTATTGGCCAACGCATTGCACAGTCGTTTGATTATGTAACCCGTACTCTTACCGTAATTTTCGTACACTATCCACTAAATGAATAATATGATATAATAAACGTGACCTTTAATAGTCTAAGTACTGGATGACTGCACGTTAGTAATATATAGAAAGAAGAGTAGTCAATCACAATTGACTACTCAGCTTATCTGTCATAAGAGACCACAATTTATGTTAAACGGGAGCAAATACTCTCTTATAACCTATTTAACTTAAAAATATTTTAATTATAAATTTTCGAATGTGGTATTTAATCGCTCATTTCTGTATTATACTGCAGCGCACGCATATACCATGAATCCTAAAAACTCTTAAGAGGACTTTGAAATGTAGTTAGTGGTGCTGGTGTTGGTGCTGGTTACTATGTGACAGAACACAAACCTGTATAGCCTTAAAACGTTTCAAACAATGTCCTGGAGAGTGTTGTTACTGCATTTATCCTGGTTTATGTTTTGGCCTTACAAATTTGCAAATTCTTGTGTGTCTATCTTGACAGTCTGTTCTTTGCAAAGCTCGAAAACATGTTTTGAGACCAATTTCTAAAGAAAACCGAAAACAACAGAAAAAATCATTTAGAAGCTGCTTTTTTCTCTTCATACATTTGCCTAACGTGTAACAGAATGATGACGAACGATGATTGACTCACTACTCCTTCCAAAATGATGATGTAGAGCAGCAACAGCAACAACAGCAAACAGCAGTTTCTGTTCGTTTAGCTGAAATCACCTGCTTCTATAAGAGTTGCTGTGTCATTAACGTTTTAATGATTGTCGTCAGTGCAAATTAAGGTAAGTTTAGTATTTGTGTGCAACATATGCAACATAGCACAAGTGTATGCTAAATAACCCTTTTCTTCATCTCTATCGACTTGGCTTGGTTATTAAGAAAGGAAAACAAGGACTTGCTACATTTCGTGCGTCTGTTTCTGTTTCTTAACTCCATTTTAGGATCAATTGGCAACTTGGTCTTTAATTGCTCTGACTGTTGACTCGTGCTGCATGTTTTAGTTGTGCCACTTAAACGAATACAGTGTACAAACATTCGCCACAAGCTACATCATTGTTTTATATTTTTTGTTGTATCTTCTCTTTAAGTTTTTAAAACATAAGGAAAAAATGATTATCGACACTATTTAGGGGAAAAGTATGTGGAATTTCTTTTTAAATATTCATTCGATAGTCAAAATGCGAAATTAGGTGACAGTACATGTACTAGTAAGAGATGGTTATGTAATACATTCTCCAGGAAAGAGAAAATCCTGAATGTAAAAGTCCCAAATAAGGCAGAAATAATTCAAAGAACTGTGTTGCATTTTTTATTATGTTTTCAAGGAATCAATTCACTTCTCTCGATTCCTGGATATACTACGAAGGTCATGCATTTTATTATTGTAAACCATATGAAGCTACGTACGTATGTAATAATTTATTTATTTATTCCTTTCTTGAAACTCAAAAATATTTTGACATCATTGATCATCGTTAAGGCCAGAGCAAATCCATAAGAAACAAGCTGTAACTTCAACTGAAACAATTTTACATAAAATTTCCACCATTCCCCAAAAACTAGAAACACCTGTTGTTTTATGAATATGAACAGCGCCGAAGAGAAAGAAATTGAAAAAAATATGTTGCAATAAAGAGATAAACAAAGATAGAGAGAGAGAGAGAGAAAGTAATAAGGATTTGAGTAAAACGTGCAAAAGGATGAATATAATGATGATTAATGAAATTCAATAGCAAAAGTAGGCAGACAGTAAAACAGAAAGGCAGATAGACAGATAAATATTCGTAGACAGGAGTAGCTATGAACATTCACACAAACAACTAAACAACTAACCCACCACCATCGTTACTTGCAACTGCAACCTGTTGAGTAGAAAACACTTTTTTTAGATGAAATGTGTTTTTTGCGGCATTTCAAAAAGGAAGCAAAACTGGTTTTAAAGAAAACAGTACAAAACTAACAGTATACATAAGAAATGGAAAGGCATTTAAATATCCCAAGCAGAGGGCATGGTTATTTTGAAACCTTGATTTACTCGGGCAGCCAGGCGGCGACTAATTCAGCATCCGCCGTTGCCCTTGAATTTATATGGATATCAGTGAGAATTACATTGCAGATAAGCTGGCCAGGGGTGATATAGAATTGTTTTTACAGGGAAGCTCAATTTCGTTGGCAGCAGAAGGCTAAGTATAATAATACTAGACTCTGCTGGATACATTTGGATACAAAGGGATTGTCACAGGTCTGTCCTAAAACTGCATGGCCATCGATTCTCAGGCCACTGTGCGAATGATTTAGCCTTCCGCCGAATGACTTCTGCAGAAGATGTGAGCTAGAGTAGGACAAAGAGGCGTGTCAGTGCCGTGCTCTTGTCGTGAAAAAGACATAAGTTTCTGATCTCTCAGTTTCTGCCTTCCTTGGCCGAGCTCTCATTTATAAATTTTGCTATAATAGCAAGATTTATTTTGGACTTAAGTTTTGTTAGCAAAAAACAAAAACAAATTAACATAAACGAAAATAATAGAAGATGTATGATATGCTTCTATGGACGCATATTCAAAATTTCGTAGGTTGATGCAAGGAAAGAGAATTGCTAAAAACAATTAAATGCCAAAAAGTTTCATTTGTTGGGTCTGAGATAACAAGTATTTTGGAAGGTAAAAGACCAGAGAAAAAGATAAATGATTAACCAACGAACTACCTATATTCTATGTTGTATTAGTAATTAAAAGTAAAATATTATAGAAAATGCTTCGTTAACCTTCAGTACAAATAAAGAAGGACACGAAGGCTAAAGTTACAGAGGTTTCTTTTTAAATCTAATGAACAATTTTTCTGTATTAATACACATGAAAATCTTTGTTTTCTTAAACAAAGAAAACTCGTAGACCTTTAAACATTACAATAGAATATTATTTGAAAACCTAAAACTCTCCAGGAACCATGATTTGCATAATAGCATGAATTGGAAAATATCAGGTAGATACACATAACCTTGGTTTAAATGAATGCAAAATTTTCGGAAAGAAAAATCCTTTAAAATTTTTGTATAATGATGTACGAGTTTATGTTAAAAGGAACAGATGTTTGTTAGAGTTTATTTTAAAATGTACTCGTAAAAATTGGAAATCATCATTAAATATGTACCTTTAATTTCCGCCTTAATAAACCCTGATTGTAATTTCCTGTAAATGTATTGGCAACATATGGTAACCAGTACTATTACCACAGCATCTCACAAGTATTTTTTTTTTATTTTTTTGTTCTCTGCCTGTTTCTTGATATCCTTTTCAAAACGTCTCACAGTCGTGTTTTACTTGAAATTTGACAATCTTTTGTTTTACAATCTTCCACAAACCATCAGGCGGAGACTTGGATAAAACATCAGCATTAAGTGGAAAGTAAGAAAAAAATATCGTGGGAGCTTTGATTTGAAAACTTTACAATTGTTTCCATAGCCTCATAAAGCAACAACACTGATTTCATTTATTTTATTTTGGAGGTTATTGAACAAACAGACAATAATTTTTGGTGCTTCATTCAAACGAAACTTAAAAAATACGCTTTCAGAGTCAAGCAAAAATTAATGCGTAACGCACTGTGGAAAACACACCTGTCGCACAATTTATATGTTTCATTGTTGAATTTGTTGCATATTTCGATTTCATCCGTGTATGTACGAGTATCATTTTGGGCGGCTGGAAGCATTAAATGTTTAAAACAAATACCACAAGTGATGAAAAGTACCATAAAAATGTACTGTTTAATCTAAAAGGTTTCAACTGATTATGGCGACTAAAGAGTGGATATTTGGTAGGTTTAAACAAAAAATCAATTACGATCAAAATTCAGAAATTAAAAACTTAGTTTAGTATGCTTTATTTTTTTGGAATGTTTCTGCAGAGGAACACACAATTTTATGGTAAAAACTCCTTATTGTCTATACTAAGGTGCGTTACCTCATTGAGATATTTGCGAGAGATATAAACCGTCTTAGAGGCCTTCGCGTTAGAACCCAGTGTTCCTACAGAAGCCTGGCTATCAGAAAGCATGTCAATATCCTTTTTTACATTTTTTCTTCGTTCTTTTGGACTCTTTGAGTACTTCCTTCTCAATTCAACCTTTCAGTTTCAGTGCGACGTTTCTGCTAATCAAAGTCAAACAGTTTCGGAACAAAATGAGTGTCAAAATTGCTTGACACTAGCCAGTCTCACGACCACTTTCTTTAGGTTTCACAAATTTCAACTAGTTTTTAATGGTATCGCAGACGATCCGAACAGAAGTCACTATTCTCGGCTTGTATAACTTATATCGATTTATTTTATTTAGTCCGCAACTTTTTAAACGAAGCTCTGATTTTTTAATAAAAAATCAATATACGACTCCTTATCTTTCCAATTTTTTGCCCCTTTCAACCTTGGTCGAAATTGTTAATAAAGGTTTTGTTTGAGAAGTTTTGGTTGAGAGGCATTGTTGTTTAGAATCTCGAAATTGTTATCCGGCATTCCCTGCATTTCAATCTTTATATTGTCCAAATAAAAAATCAGAAATATCACCGGTTTTTATTATTTTTTTCAAGTCATGCCTAGTCATGTTTTCGAAGCATTTAGAAAGCTAAGTAAAACGAATTAAGCGAATTTCTAAGTCAACGTATGGCTTAGAATTCATTACTTCGGCTAAGGTATGACAAAATAAAAGCAAATTGATAAGTACAAGTTGATATTATTTTCACATTAATAAAAACTCGATCGCATGTACATTAGAAGATAAAAATACTCTTTTCTGTTTCAAAGTACTTCTTGCTCTTACCTTTACTGATACTGCCAAAAATTACATTTCGTCTGTCTGCAAAAAAAGACAGTTGCATGACGTGAGTATATTTCTCAGTTTCTTCTTATTCTTATTCTTCTTAATCTTATTTTATTTAATTTTTAATTTTTAGTTTTTGAAGACGATAAAAAACATTTCGTACAAACAGGGATCAACTATAAGCAGACAATGGCAACACCAATGAAAAATAACAACAAAAACATTAAAAACGACTCCTCCACATCCGTTTTCTGGAAAAAAAAACATGTTTATCTCTCTCTCTCAATAATCATGAAACGAGAAGAGATGAGTAGCGAGAGTGTTTTAGTTTAAAGCATCTTTAGACAATAGTTTGCTCATCGTTGCTGTTGTTGTTATATTCTTGCAGCTTTTACTTGCAAATTGTTTGTTAAACAGCAAAGAAAATAAAAGCAGCTGCTTCATTTACCCATAACAACTTCATTATGATGAACATTAAGCTACAAAATAAAGATCCATCCTTAAATCATAATGATGATGAGGATGTCGAACAACAAATGTCGCTGTCTTTTTTTAACGATAAATTTACAAAAATTGATCAAAAAACAAAATAAAAACATCAGCAGTAAAAAAAATAAGTCCAAGTCGGTTAAGACTGCAAATAAGATACCCTTAACCACATTTGAAACTACAATCAGGGACCTGTGAATTTGGTTATTCTATTCCATCTCAACTAAGTTTTGGGTAAAATTTAAAGGGAAATCTATGAATATTACTCGATACCTTTTTTCGGTAAGTGTAGATAGGATGCGAGGTGAGTGGAGCTTTGTAAAATCAACATTTACTTGTTAAAGCTCAAGAACTAAGATAGATCCAATTATCAAGGAATATAGCTCCCTTTAGTCTCCGAAGAAAGGTAAGCCAGATGGAAAGAAGTCTGCATCGCAAGCCGGGAAGGGGACAGAGACAACAGAATGGACAACAAACGTGTCAATCAAAATTCAAATTTATGGCATTTACTCTGTCGAAATAGTCTGATAGGGTGGAGAATTATTCTTCAGATATAAGATCTATCATTCTTATTCTCAAGTTATGACCTATCAAAGGTCCAATCTTCGCTAGTGAGAAACTCTCTTTCAAGACCTAGGTATTAGATATTTAAGAGTATAAACAAATTTCACTCAGACTCTAGGAATCTAAGTGAAAGCCCAATTAGCATAACAGACGGGTACGGGATCAGTGATTACCATAAGCAGACATCGCAACAGATCTACTCACTTGCTGTATTAATTGAATATGATTTATTCAAAAGAAACAATAAGTTTGTCACTAAATATGTTATCATAATTTACAAAGAACTACATTTATATATTACAATCATAAGCAAAGTATAGCTATTTGTTTTGCATAATACCTACGAAAAAACATAAGTATTACTGAGAAATGAAAGGAGAAAGAGAGATTTTATTTTTTATAAAAATAAGAGTTGTAAGCATTTCATCGTGAGAACTTTGGATTCCCTCGTCTTTATGATGCTAAGCTAAATTGCACGACAAAGCATATTTTTACCATAGTTTTTAAGTAAGTTGATTTATTGATATTTATTGAAAATTTATTAATTTTATTATTTACGAACGTTTTTAAAAGGCCAACAATAAAAATTAAATTCATAATTGTATTGTATTGTTGTGTATATGTACTAAAGTCCAGCAATCAACCGATTTATTGTAGTGCCCTCAGTCAATAAAATGTTTCCTTATAACTTCTTACTCAATGATGTTAGTAAGGATAGCTCCCTGACTAGTATTTGAAAACTACCCAGGTGTTTCCTTCTGAAATGCACTAACGCCATACTGGTTTCAAATATGTGTTCTGATGTTTCATTTTCCTCATCATTAAAATGTCCCACCATCTGTTTTTGACCCATTCGTTTACTTCATGAGGGCCGGCCTCTTCAAAGAGAATGTGCGTTCAAAATTGCTCTACTAACTTTTAGATTTAGCTGGTTCTTCGTTTTTCTTCTGTTTAAAAGATGAGCATCGAAAGTTCACAGATGGAAACTCGGTCTCACATATCGTACTTTTGTTCTTTTGCACCCAAACTTTTTCAAGTGGTTTGAAATGATTTATTTTATAAAAGGTTTAATTTCTAAATAAGTGGAACAATACCTACATGAAGAATATTCCTTTTGGAGTCCTCCTCTCACCAGTGTTCTGACATATGAATATGAATATTAAAATACACACCAAGGGTGATGTGAGACTATAGATCGTAATCCGGGCGACAGAATTGTAAGTCAATTATAATTATTATTACTGTTGTTGTTGTTTTACTGATCCATCGAGTGTGATCCTATTAATAATGGATGTCTTTTTACTGTACGTTAGGCGCTTCAAATATTTTTTTGTATACAATCATTTTTCAAATCCAATTTAAATTGAAAAATGCCTACGAAACTGGCCAGGTAAAGTATTTCAATTTAACAAAGACTTTTTTATTAAACTTCCGGTTTACAGAGATTTATTATTGCAATTTATCTGCAATTCAATATCTGTTCTTTCCAAAAATAATATATTTCAGGCAGATGACAGCAAATACTTCTAATTTTTTTTCAAATTATTTTGAAAGCAGGGAAAAGGGTGATAGAAATAAAGCTATTTAAGAATTTCTTGTTCAATCAGGCATATGACCCAGCAAAAATTTAGTTAAAAGTAATACATTGCAATTAGTGTGGAATACGGGAGAATAAAACATAATAATCAAACTCTTTAAAAAATAAATAATCTATCAATTATAATGTCTAATATGTCCTTGTCTATACTAAAAGTGCCACAAAGTAAAAGAAGACCGAGTAAATGCAGTAAACTATTGCTGGACACTGTGTTTACTGTATGCATAGTTCTAGTTGGCGTAGAAACGATATTAACACGATATTAACGATATTAACTGCAGTTAAAGAAAAGCATCAATGCCGATAAAATCACATTCAGACTATACAAATCTTCTGGATTTGGACAAATATTTCCAATGTCTGTTGTAATGACAATTATAATACATTGCATCGAATCCAAATTGTCTATTATTGTGCGAGCAAATAGTCCTATCGATCGTTTACAGCTGTTTTAGAAGCTTTTGATTATATGAAGCAATTTGTAATGCCCTGTTATTTATGAAGGCACCTGATATGATCCTTACAAGGATTCTGGGGTGCCAACAGTTCTACCAAATCCGCAAGAGGTTTCCCTCTTTAACAAACACTTATAATACATGAACTCTTCATGAGCTGAGCAGCCTGGACTTTCACTTAGAACTGGCATGAGGATATCAGAAGAGATCGTGGCAAGGGATCTCTTAATGGACAAATGGAGTACCGATATATACTTGGAGGTTTGATTCACTGCTGTTTTCCTAGTTACAACATAGAATTGATAAAGTTTAACACATCAGCAGAGAAGTAATATTTGACGGTGGTATTACGATTGTAAAACTTTAATAACTTTTAACAGAATATTATAGCAAGAATTTAAAAAGTTACCTAATGCAATAAATATTACCAGCGAGCAGACGTACATGCAAGCTTTTAGAAAAGTTCATTTAGTTTGAGCCATTGTTGATAGCTTCCGACAGTTCCGTCAAGTTGTTAAAAATAGGTTTTCCGACTTGCAAATTATTTTAATCTCTTGCAATCCTGTTTATCTTATTTTTGTACAATTTTTAAAAATTTTATTTAATAAGATCTGAAAAAATATTTATTGTCCCTCTGAAGGATTAAATGTTTTTTTGTTTTTGTTTTAAATTTTGGCAAACATCTGCTCTTTACGCAGTTTAAAGAATATGCCAATAAAAGTAAAGAAGCCAAAGCAACAGAGGTTTGCAAGATCATGATCAAGCTGCGTATTTGTTTACTTGATTGGGAATGTAAAAAGAAAAAGCAAGAAACACTAAAATCGTGTGTCTAATTTCTTTTTTCTTGTTTTATACCCTACAACATTATACAAGATAAGGTTATATTCTGTTCGAGCTATTGTTTGTAAAATTTCAATTCAATTCTGTTTTCATTTTTATATACATTTCATTTCTTTCAATCATTCTTTCTTGAAATAAATTTTACCACGCAAATATCAGTTCCAAAAACACGAACTGCGTCTATATCCATAATATTAATTTTATTTTTATTTCTTAAATAAATGTTACGACGATGTGTATGACGGACTAGAGATTACTTTCTCTCGAAAAAGAAGTGGTCTCAAGACTGCATTAATTGTACAAAGCAATACCGGGTATCTTATAGTCGGTCTTAACCGTTTTTTAACTGATATTGAATGAATTGTTCCCAAATATACAAAGAAATCTTTTGTTAAAGAAAAGAACGATGTGTAATGTAGACTGTATATATTGTATTTAAAAACATAATTTTTTCTATACTGGTTGGCTATAGCCGACGAACGTATTTGTTTCTTCAAATGAGCAAAAAAAGTTATCTATATAAATGAGTTAAAATCGAATAAAAAAATGGACTGATGTAGAAAATGAACCCAGTGGACTGCATAGGCATGGTATCCTGGATTCCAAAACAGGTTTCCTTACGGTCGGACATTACTTGGAAACGGAGATATAAGCATCGAAGCAAATTGTTTTGTTCAAATGAGCAAGAAAAAGTGTTCTGTATAAATGGGGATAAATTGAATAAAAAATAAACTTGTGGGGGAAATAGACCTAGTGGGCTAGGTAGCCATGGTATCAAGTGTTCCAAAACAGGTTTCCTTAAGGTTGATCTGAACTTGTGACCGAATATATAGGCGACGAAGCGTATTGTTTTGTTCAAATGATAAGGGATTGCCTTGTCTGAAACTTCGTATGGTAGGTCTGTTCTAACCTTGCGGAAAAAATCTCTTATTTATTTATTAATTAGAAAAAATGTCAAACATCCGAAAACGACACCACATATCCGTTGGCTAATGATAATAGAAAAAATTTCTGTGGAGAATATTTTGTCTGTCACTCAAGAAGTACAACGCAACGCAATTCGCAAAAAAAGAGAAAATAAAATGGGGCGTAGGAAACAACCCAAAAACATCCTTTTTCAACGACGCATTTTCCTCGTATCTCAATTTAAAGGGGAAGAAACTTGTTGAGGACAACAATAAGAAAAAAACAAAATCTTTGCTTGTACAAATACTTCGAAATACATAAATACTTCAGAATTTTGATTCTTTTTTATTTTAAATTATAAGCACAATAACGAATACATGCATACATACTACATATGTACATATTTTTATATGTCGAAAGGCATGTTTTTCAGGAAAACTTAAGAGGAAACAAATTACGTTTTCTATTCTTATTTTACTGATGACGTAGTAAAATTCTCACGATTTTTTCTTAATCTATTTTATTCTAGCCTTGAGTCTTTTGTTAGCGGAAATTGAAAGGGTGCGTTTTATAAAGAATGCCTCATAAAGCAGTTTCATTAACAAAGGATGTGGATCACGAAGAAAGGCTTATGATCTTTCATAATTGAATAAATTGTTTGTATTCTAAATATTAATGTTAATTTTATGGCGGAATTTAAAATTACTTTAATTTGGTAAATACTATTCATCCGTGATTTGAATAATTCTTATGAAATAGTCTTTGAAAACAAAGTTTACAGTGTGTATAAACGTCTGCACTTCCATAGACGCCTGCACGTTATGGCTTTGTAAACTTGCTCTTTATACAGCAATGTTAAGACCAAATTAAGAGATCCGAAACAAATACAAGGACGATTAATTTATCTGCTTTAAATTGTTAGGTATTGAATATTAACCTCTTCTTGTCTTTGGCATGAAATTATCTTATTTTCAAGGTTTGAATCCATTTTCTAAGAAATCGCTTATTTTTAAATACATTTTTCTATTAAAATTTTCTTTATAATTCCAAATTTTACTTTTTTATTTGGAATGCAATAGACCTTTTAAAAAAATACAGTTTTATGAATTCAAAACTGGTTACAATTTTTTAAAAGTAATTGTAAAACGAAGACAATAAATTGAAACCACATGAACTTATCCTTGACAATCAAATAAAGAGAAAGAAAAAAATTGCCATAAAAAAGATTTATTCTGCAAGATCCTGAAAGGAAATATAGAAAGAACCAATAAATCAACATAAAAACATAGCTTTAAAATAAAATAAGACAGAAACGAAATGAAACAAAACGAAACCCGTACAATGTGATGATACTACTACGCTCTAGGAGGAAGAAAATGTTGTATACGAAGATTTAAGAAGAAGAGACGTTTAAGTATCTGACATCTGGTATTGCAAGGATAATGAAAGACAATTCAAGCAAGACAGTTAAAGGAAGAAGCCAAAATAAAAAATGAATAGAAACAAATGAACACAAAAGAAATGCCAAGAATGAATTTATAAAACATAAGGACGCATCCACACAACTCCTTGTCTTTGCGTTTAGCAGTAACAGCAAAACAATCAACAAAAACTATAAGAAAGGATCTCAACTTAAAAGAGGGGCCTGCAATCAACATAGGTTACCAACTAAAGCAATGAACTGGTTTATAAACTTTCCACGACTTGATGGATGAGCCAGCCGCCAAGTAATAAAATGCGAATTTTGGCGGCAGATGTTTAAGTAGCGAACGAATTACTTGTTTTATTTTAAGGGGTAAATTATAAGGACGAGATCCAGCAAGAGACTTTTTTATTCTTTCAAAGAAATTGACTATACTTAGTAGTAACACCTTGAGTTGTTTTCTTTCGCAAAAAAATATGCAGAATATTTGAAGGAATCAATTATCACACGAGGGTTATCATAGAATATGAGCTTTGGTGGTGGTCATAGTCTATTGGGTAGTAAGTTAGCTTTATTCCTTATTTCATTTCTGATATATGAGTAACTAACTGCCACGAAAAAGTTTCTCATGTTTGTCATTAGGAGATGTTTAAAGTTTAACGTCGATATATAAATGAAATTATTTTTGACAATAATATAACCAGAAGAGGTCTAGATGAGGAAAAATGCATAGTATCTAATATCTTCTGCAGTCTCTTTTCGGATTTAGAGCCTATTTTTAGAGAAGGTAATAATAATTCAACGAGAGAAGTGTCAAGGAAACATATATTATATATTACTAAACAACTAAAACAAAAAAATAAACAAATTGAAGCGACAAGACGTATCTAAATCTTAAAAAATGAAAACAATAAAACCATTTAGACCTAATCAACACTAAAAATAAAAAAACATTTCGTATTTAATTATATTTGTAAGCTTTAATATCATTTATATGGAGATGAGAACTGTAGAGTACCAGTTTTTTAAACTAAAGTGAACTCGTAAACCCTAAGGTCTGAAATGAAATCTCTTTAATCTTGCTTTTCGTTTATTTAAAAGTACAGTTTACTGTCAGAAAACAATTTCAATCTTAAAAAGATCCATTTTGCAAAGATGTTTTCAAAAATTGGTAGATACTGACAGCACGTGTAGTAGAATGTTTTCATTTTCTGTATTTAACTAATACAAGTTTTAGAAAATTTGAAAATATTTTAAAATTCTCAAAAATAAAAATACAAAGAGAGAAAAAGAGCAGCTGTGTTCTTAAGGATTAATAAACTACCACCTTGTCGGGATCGCAAGGATCTTTATTTGAAAAAATTCAAACAACACGTGTTGCTTGCTAATATGATTGAATGAAAAAAACCCTTTTTTATTTTAATTCCTTTTTAATGAATAATATTATTTGAAATATTCTAAAGATATGTTTAGATGTAAAATTAAAAAACTATTCAACTGAAAATAGTTTTTTGCTTATTATTCTTTTTACATTCATACAATGGCGTTTTCATTACACGATTTTCTTCGACTTAAGATTCCTTTTTGTTTCCACTCTCTCTGTCTCTCACTCTCTTTCTCTCTCTCTCTTTCTCTCTCTCTCTTATTCTTTCGCTGTCCCTCTTTTTGTACCAAACAATAAAAAAGCTGGTTTTTTTTTTGTAATTATTATTTTTATAATAAAGAAAACCATACTTTACCTCAAAATTCAAACAAGAAAACTACCCTCCTTTATTTGCTCTCATTTATGAATAATTGTGTTCCATATTCAAACATCCAAGACCTTTATGATCATAATCTTGATCTTGATTTTAATTTTGATTCTCATTGTTTTCGTAACTTTCTACAACGTACATGTTAAGGCTTTTGTTTTTATTTTATATTTTTAAGGTCTTTTTATTCTTGAAGAATAAAAATATCACAAATAGATCATTTATAAATCATTTATAAATTTATTTACTCAAAATGAAATATAATTGTTCAATTTTCATTTAAGAGGTCACACCCAGTTCCTATGAAAAGATCTTCGAAAGCCAGCATTCCGGCAAATGACTTCTGCACGAGTTATGTGTCAGTGCGCTGCTCTTGTCATAAAGAGACAGAGAATTTAAACTCTAACTTTCTGACACCCATGACCGAGGTCTACAATATAAATATTGCTGCAATAGCAAGATTTATTGATTTTAGTTGGTTTTCTCTAGGAAATGTCTGATCACCGGGTTGAATATCTCAATGGATCTGAACTTATCCTTCAAAGGGATACGCCACATTACTTATCCTAACCTAAATGCTTTCCTACAATTTTGGATTATTTTTTTTAAATTTTCTTCTTGCAATAGAATTAATCTTTTAAAAACTAAACGAACTTTGGGTCACTACACCTAATGGACTATAATGTGGTAATGAAAAACAGTGTTTGTGGTCATGAGTCTTAAGTCTTTTCCATAAGGGCAATAGAACTATGCAATTGCAAGTGTGGTCCTTACTAAAAATTTCTTGTTAGTTCTGCGTTTGTAGTGAACATCAATTTGTGAATTGGCTTGTATTATGTGTATGCCCTGTGACATTTTCATTCTCACTATATTGTTGCAGTTAAAATTCTACAGATGTAAGAACAGAATAGATCCACATGCTGGTTCTTACGCCAATAGTATTATTCTTTGGCCCTCTGCTGTAATATACCTATATATGAACACCTTATCTTCAATATAGAAACACAGAAAGCTATAAAACTAAGCTAAGTATAGTCATTGGGGAGTAACAAGCGTTGAAATATGGCGATACAACGGAACCGGATATGGGCACTTTCCTCGACATACATACCTACTGTTCCCCCATAAAGGGATTTCATGGGGTTTAGAACGAGCAGTGGGGTTGTAACAGGTCATATAGCTTGTTTTTGTCTGGAAGTATGAAGGCAGTGTTGGGTAGTTAGCTGATTTATTGAGGAATTGTTAGATCTAAAGGTCTGCATCATATAGAATCCAATAGGGTTCATAAATGGCGATATTTAATCTACTTTCTTTTCTTTTCTCTCTTTTCAGGATTGTTTCCCTTCTTTTCCTTTGCAATTTTTCCTAACTCATTTTCATTTATGAAGGATCACAATAGACCAATGGGTCTCTAGGTGAAGGCGTGAAACTCTAAATACAGTGATTCGTCACCCTTTCAACCTAACCTAACTATAAGCTTTCAGAACTCTCAGCGTGAGAATAACTACACTACTCAGCCTCGAGATGAGGTATTTATTAGTGGATCGATTAGATAATTTCAAATATCTGAAATTTTTAAGATTGTCGCAAGTTATAAATCTATAATTACGTATAACGCTGACCTATTGATTTATTGTCCGATCTAGAAACAGTTGCAAAAAATTACTAAGCACTCACCCATAAAATTTATAGAAGAACTATTAACCGGGATACTGCATTTTGCATTTGAAATAATGATTCTGTTATAAAACCTTGCACTTTTTCTAAATTTCAAGAATATTTATCAAAATAATCTATAAGTATTTAAAACATCAAAAACGCAGTCTTGCGAAAAACAAACAACACGTTAATTTTAAAACAACATTCACGATAGCACTTCGTTTACAGAATACCAAAGCCAATGAAGTGCTTTCTCAACGTCGTTATTATATCATTATATTTTTCTAAACCGCCGTTATAATTTCAAATAACAACAATTCGTTGGAAATGTAAATAAAAAACAGCTGACCCACAGCTTTGTTTGCAGTCCCGTAGATTATTTGTAGCCATAAATGTTTTTACAGTTTATTTAATTAATTAAAGATGAATTTAAATAATATTAAAATAAGTAATAAACTTGCACCAGCAAATTATTTAAAACTGGCTCTGGAGTCTCAAAAATCTAAACATATTAAAGTAAAAGAACTCTTGGAAAAACGCCAACTCCCGGAGGATGGTTGGAACGATGATCTCATAGAACAGGTGGTGGAACAGTTGTCGCAATTGGATAGCAATAATTTTCAACATAAAGCTGGTTTAGGTGAAAGGGAAGCACGCATTGTATGCAGTAAGTTTAAAATTAAAATAGAAAGCTAATATTTATTCTATTCTATTATGGTACAGTTTAATTTTATATTAAAAAGTTCCTTATTAAAACTGACTACTTACTCTGGGGGTTTATATTATATATCATTGCATAGTTTGAAATAAGGAAACTACAGGAGCTTAGTTCAGCTTTGTAGTAGAATCGTATAAAATTGATGATGGGTACACACTCAAGCCAGATCCCGTCTTGATTAGAGTCTCAAAGACTAAGGCAAAGAAACACAAATGAATTGTTAATCGTAAGATTTATTCAAGATGTTTATGTATGATTTCTTCAACGACGTTGTGAACCTGAAAACCATCAAAATGTTCGATAGACCTCTTCTCTGCCCAGCAACATAAACGAAACCATCGCTGTCAATAGGAAGTATAGTTGTTATCTTTTCTCACAAAGGTAACGCAAATAGTCTTGCAAAAAGCTGCAATCAAAAACCCCTGAAAGTTACCGTTTGAACATTCTAAGACACAAAATCTATGACAAGTTATAAACAACTGGAAATAATTGAGTTACTCTAAAATGTAATTTATTTATTACTTACAGATCTTGTAGCGCGTCGTCACTATAATTTCGGCCATGGTATTGGAAGATCTGGAGATCTCTTGGAAGCTCAACCGAAAGCTGTTGGCTCTACTATACTGTCGCAACTTACAAATGCCTTACTTCTTCATCTTATACAAGCTATGGGTGTACAAAGCTGTAGAAGTTGTATTCTTATACCCATGGCAACAGGAATGACATTAACTTTATCTTTTTTGAGTTTAAAAAAACACCGAACAAAGGCAAAATACATTTTATGGTCGCGTATAGATCAAAAGTCTTGTTTTAAAAGCATGACAACACCAGGATTTATACCCATTGTTATAAACACCACCCGAGAGGAAACTGGTTGCCTTAATACAAATATAATCGAATTTAAAAATAAATTGTCAACTCTAAATACAGAAGAAATTTTATGTATAATGTCCACGACTAGTTGTTTCGCTCCCCGCAATATGGATAATATAATTGAGTTGGCAAAGCTAGCTAAGATATTTAATGTACCTCATGTCATCAATAATGCTTATGGGTTGCAAAGTACTTACATAAATTCCTACATACAAACGGCGCAACGAGAAGGAAGAGTTGATCTTTTCGTACAGAGCTCGGATAAAAATCTTATGGTACCTGTCGGAGGAGCAATAGTTGCTGGTTTTGATAAGGACATAGTGCATAATGTAGCCAAAACATATACAGGTATTTTTTTATACATAAAGTTTGTAATTTACAGATCTGCCAGTAGAAATTTATTAAAAAATGTTTTTAATTCTAAAAATATTATCCATAGGTCGTGCCTCTTGTTCACAATCATTGGATGTTTTGATGACTCTACTATCATTGGGTAAAAGTGGTTATCTAGCCCTTACCCGGGAACGAAAAAAATATTATGAATACTTAAAATCTTCTCTTGTTGTATTCTCGAAAGAAAATAATTGCTCTGTTATAAATTCCAAACATAATCCCATATCTATAGCTTTGTCATTAGATAGTTTAGACATAGAACAACCTACAAAATTAGGTGCAATGCTTTATACCAGAGGTATTTCCGGCACCAGGGTTTTAGCAGAAAGTTCCCCAAAGATGATAGATGGTTATGAATTTAAAAGTAAGTTAAAAGACATTTTTTTTGTTATACAATATGGATTTACATTTTAATTTTTTTGTAGATTGGGGTACACATGAAGATGATGTTAAACTGCCGTACTTAACAGTTGCTGCAACTATAGGCTTGACTACAACAGAAATCGATATTTTTATTAAAAAACTTAGAGAATGTTTTAAAGATCTAATGAATCAAAAGTGTGGTACAATTAAATGATAAATGAAAACTAATCCATTTAAATTATTGTTAAAAACGGAAAATCGCCGATTAATGTCCTTTTTTTCAGTAAGGATTTAAATAAAAATTATTTCAGAAGAATAAAGCAAAATATATTAATTTTTAACGGAAATATTTGAATTTAATTTCTAACGGTCGTCTATTATAACAGTGTTGTATTTAATTTTTACACAAATATATATGTTGTGTACATATAAACAGCTGCCTTGATTATCATTTGACAACCAAAACAAAATTACAAACACTTGTGATGATTCCGACAGAAGAGAACTTCTGAAAAATTAATAGTGATTAAACAAATAAAAACATATAATAACATAATTTGAAATAAAACATGCAAAAAGCATTTAATTGATAAATCATTATACATATAACAAGTCATTGTCGTACTAAATAAACTGGACTCAGTTAAGAAAAAAATATTTTTTTTGCAAACTTTAATTCACTCAAGGTGTAAGACAACAAAAAGAAAAAGTACAAGACTTCAGAATACATAAAATGTAAGTGAATAATTACAATTCACTCTTAGCAAATAAATTTTAAATAAAATAAGAATTAGTATAAGGCAAAAGAGCAAAGTACGTTTTTTCTATCTGATGATATATGTACAAGCAAATAAACTGTGAGTCAAACAATTTTAAGAAAAAAATTCTGAAACAAAAAAAAAATTTGCCGGGCAAAAGCATCGCATATAATTTTTTCAAAACAAATTTCATCATTTAATGATGATGCACCACGTCATAGATGAAAACTGTTTTTCGCAATTTGTTATTATGCTACGCTAAACTGCATCAATAGGTTATAACAATTATGTCGTTTTAAATGGAACACTTTAAAATGTAATGAGTAAAAATAAAATAAGATGTACAAAAAATTAAGACTGAGTTGAAGGGCTGTGGTCAGGAGGTGAATGTATGACAATTTGAAATTTACTTTAAATATGTTTTCCAAACAATTGCCTTACGAAGTATAATGTAATTTGTTTTATAATTGACTGTACTTTTTTTCGAATTAAAATCCATAAATAATTTATTAACTTGAAGAAAGAACATATGCATAGATATCATCCCTTTGCTTCCAATGAATCTTTATTTAGTACCAAATTCGTAGTGTAACTAATATAATCAAATCTTTACTTATGTACGTAGTTCTGATTTTATAGTATGAGTTGTGGAAATTGTACCGTAACCAATATACTTAAAAAATGCCACGATTTCTATAACCTAAGCTTACTAAATGAAAACTACGACATTAACATGACAATGTTAGGTTCACTGGCTTTTGTGCAGGGTTTAAATCTTATACTTCGTAACTTTGGTAATGAACTCATAACCCTTTGAAATGATCACCCAAACTTTATTGGCCATTTAATTCTGCTTTTAAGTCAAGTAAAATGTTCATGCAGGGTGTAGGGTATTTGTTTCCCATTTTCCTGACACAATTTTTGGCACAAATTCAATTTAGTCGACGAAAATCTTATTTGATTATTTCAGTATAAACATGAATGAATTATTTGTAGTTGTACAAGTAATCTAAGAGAAAAATAAGTTTACAAATGACTTCTATAGTTTAGTTTTCGTTCGCATTTCCTTACGTTAAGCGGAGATACAATTTTCTCCACGTTTTTTTAGAGCATTTAAATTATATTAAATTAATTTAATCTTTAAAAAGAGATAACAATTATGGATATTAATCATAAAATAAATAAAGTACGTTAATTCATATGTATCCAAACTACCATATTAAAAATACTAACAAATAAAAGAAATATTAATATTTTTCTCATTTGAATATTTCTAGATAATAGCCATGACGACAGATGCAGAATTTCTTGGTTCTTATGAGCTGATAAAAGATGCCAATAAATTGGCTCTCAAAGAAGTGGAACGTGCTATTAAACTTGAAGAACTAGAAAAACCTTTGGATGCCATTAAAACCTATGAAGAAAGTTTAAAGCTAATTGAGACGGTATTTGCTATACAAGTAGGCTTACCCGATAATACTAATGGTATTGAATCGGAATGGAATGATGCCTGTACCATAATACAAAAATTGAAAGCAGCAAAAACAGAAGTAACTTACCGATTAAAAGTGTTACGACAAGAACATGCAACCATAGATACGGAAGCCAAAGAAGCTGGAGAGCTGATTGACGATTTAGCTGAACCTCAGGCTAAAAAGAAATCTCCACTATTAGATAATCCAGCCACCTATTATGATATACAAAATAATTGTAATGGTTCACCTAAAACATACAAACAGATTGCCCAAGGTTTACGAGAAGTAATATCCAATCACGATATACCCGTTCTCTATGATACACTATTTCACGCACAAGTCAAATTGTATAAAATATTACCAAATGGTGAAGTGCAAACATTGGCCGTAAGTATTACTAATTCAGGTTATAAAATTAAATTTTAAACAGTTTATAATGACTTAAATGTTTCTCCAAAAAAACAAAAAAAGTTTTCAAAAAATAGCAAACCTTTTAGTGGGTTCAGATTGAAAAAATTTAAACACTGTAATCAAATAAGTGTTAGTTTTAAAGTATTTACATAATATAAAAAATATGCTTGAAAATTTAGAGTTGAACGCTAAAATATTTACACATAAGCCAAGGTAATAGAATGGCCAATACCCATTTCTTTATATACTTACCTTGTAAAAGGTAGTTTGCTGTATCGTATTGACGGCGTCCCCATTTCCCAGTATTTGTGCTTCACTTTATGTTGTTATTTTTATCAAAAACCAATCACTCAAAAGACACTACTTTCGATCTGTATATAACTTTCTATATCAACAACAACTCTCATTTAAGGTTTAGCAAATTCCTTTCTAAGTTCGTAAATTTCATTTTCATTACCTTCAATATATTCAAAATACAAAACTTAACATTATTCTTTTCCATATTTCAAGGGTGAAACTTCGATGTCCTTGGTTATGTGTACCATAGGCGGCAAATGGAGTTATTTAAATGGCATAAACTTCATACAATGTGCTATAAAAGGCCACACGCTGCAAGAGGAAGCCGCTTCAAATTCTCAAGTTGACAATATGATTTGGATTTATCCGTTAGTACCTACTGTAACTACCTGCTATCGTACCGATTATGGAGCATTTATATTTCCTGATTTAGAAGCTGACATTATCGGTTCAGCATTTGGCATAATTTTGGCTAGATCAACAGACTTGAATGAGGAACAATTTATCGATTTACAGCAATTCTTTTTAGATCTACTTGAAGCTGTTTTAGCTGGAACCATTCAAGAGCTGCCTCAACCATTTGCTACCCGACCCACTAGAGATACTAGTCAACAGGTTTCAAAACATATAGTTACAGCAGCTGATTTTATAGCGCAAAATTTGGTAAAGGGCGCAGAAAAAACTGGTGAACTAATGATGAAAAGCACACCGTATATTATATCGAAAATAAAGCCAGCTCCTGAAAATCCACCGCCAGTAGCTTCAGGCATACAAACAACTGTGGAAGTTGCTAAGGGAGTAACATCTGCTGCTGTAGGGGTAACCGGTTGGGTAGCAAGCAAAGTGGGTTCAGCTTCAATGGCCATAGGAAGATATTTAGCGCCACATGTACAACACTATGGTGCCAATATGTTACAGAAAACTTGTGGCTACAATCAACAAGAGGCAAATTCGAAAATGGAAGGCGCCTTAACCTTAGCAGCTGGCGCTGTTGAAGGTTTCAGCACCATAGTTGATGGCCTAGAGAAGTCGGCTGTTATTTTGGGTAATAACTTAAGTGAAAACTCCGTTAAAATTATTGAACACAAGTAATTGCTTAAAATCCAATTTTATAAAATCAAACAAAACTATAACTTTTTAAAATATTTTCCAGATATGGTGCTCCAGCTGGTAATGTAGCCGCGGAAACTTTTGACACTCTGGGCAACGCTTTCATAGTAAGCCGTAATGTCAACTATATGCTGCCCAAAGGTATTGCTAAAAAAATGGTTAAAAATACAGGCAAAGCTGTTATTGATGAATACAAACAGAGCTATAAAGGCGATCATCAGTACGTGACAGCAGGCGCATTATATCCAGATTTACGGGCTCTAAGAGAGAAAAGTGAAGAATACTATGTTAGTAAATAAAACTCAAGCAAACTAACTCGAATGTAATTTATCGATATTAATTTAGTATTAAAGGTTATCTATAGTATGATATGATATTCTGTATGTATTTAGTTTGAACTGATCTGATTAAATTCTCATATTCTTGTGTAAATTGTGTTTTTTATTATGAATTAAAATAAAAGAATATTAGAATGATTCTTATTTAAGCTTATCTTACAAATATTTTGTGTTAAATTGAAGACAATCTACAAAACATTATTTTAAAATAATTACGGTAACTGTTGCAAGTTCTAACTTAACTTAAAATTTATTAGACTTTTCCAAATATAGAAAGATATGACTTGTTATCCACAGTTTTTGTTAGAATAAAGCTATAAACGGTAGAGGTTACAAATTGTTTATATTTTTTTAAAATTCGGCTCTCTGTCACCTTTGGCTTCAGAGTGACGTCTAAGTTTATACTTACTTACTTAATTGGCCATTACAACCCTTCAGTCAGGATTACGACCTAGCTTCTCACACCATCTATGTTATGTGTGCTAATTTTGTCCATGTGCTAATAAAGTCGATTCCGAACGACAAATTTGTTAAAAACTTTTCATTGAAATTTTATTTAATTTTGCCAGAAATCTGTTGAGAGGCAGTCGGCAAAGAAATATTTTTTGATATTTCGTTGAACCTCAGACTCGCGTTTAATAGTAGGCAGTGTCCGTAATTGAATGAGGCGACTTCTAAATACATAATTGAGGTTATTAAGAATGGTAAGGAATAGAGTTGAATATATGTCGCAATCTTGTAATATCCGTGACTTTAAGGTATACCTATCTCATGGACACCCCATCTATCACATGTTTAATGCAAACTGTGAGAAATAACGAAATAAATCGTTGGAACAGTTTACCTAAAACATCATGCAACACCTTTTTAAATTCCATGGAAATCTTTAAAGCCAAAATTGTTTTCACATTAAATCCTTGACGGCAACTGTATTGCCTGCCGCTCAGTTATTTATATAACTTTAAATATTTAACAAAACCATGCTTAAACATAATTTTCATAGACAAAAAAAAGGAAAACAAACATTGTTAAAGGCAGAAGTTTTCCGAGTTATTGACGAAACTTTTTCTATGGCTTACTTATTAAATTAGAAATTTATTGAATCGTTTCTTTATTGATTACAAAAATTAATTCATATTTTTTGATAGGCATATACCAATGAAAAAATACTTTAAAATCAATTAAAAAATCAAGAAAACAAAAGATTTTTGAAAAAAAAAATCCATTTCAATTTAATATACTGTTTTTAATATTTATGAATATAATAATTATATAATTTTATGTTTAACTTCCTTTTTTATAATTATTTTCTTATACGTAATTAATCAAAAAGCATTAATATTGTTAAAGGATTTTTTTACTTGATTTTCTGTAATATATGTAATGTATTTATATTTCAAGCTTCTGCTAGAATTTTCTTAAATAAATATATGCATATAATGGCATAATGTAACAATTTTCTTAAATTATTTAATAAACGCCTTTCTAATGCTTGAAACTTAAATACAAAATTATTAATTTATTTTTAATATGTTGTCTATTAATTTGTGAAACGCAGCCACTACAGAATTTTAATAAAAGCAATATTTATAATAAAAATATTGTATTTGTGTTTGAAATTTCAGAAATTATATCGTAGTCGAAAATCCAAAAGTACGTATCATCAAAAAAACCAAAATCGAGTTTTTGATTGATTATGATTCGTAAGGTTGTCTAACATATTTCTACCAATTTTTAGATTTTTGCGACCAAAAATAACGTTTTTATATCAATAATTCAAAATGACTTACCATATGAAGTATTGTTTATTTTATAATGTTTTTTACTTCTCCTGTAAAATTAGAACAGAGTGATGTTACATACTTTTGGGATTTTCGACGACTATGTGTATTTTACATTTTATTTTATAAACATAGAAAATAGAATATTTTATATTTATTTTATAAAATAGAAATATTGAAAATATTTTAAAAAAAAATTTAATATACTTATTTTTCGAAATATTCTGGCGTTGTTTGCGTATTACGAAAAAATCGACGAATAAGTTAACATACATATACCATACTAATTGTAAATACAAAATTTGGAAGATCTTTTTTTTAAAAAAATTACTTTTTTATTTTTCTTTTATATTCAGTGCAATTAAAATCATTAAAAAAGAAATTGTGTTAGCTAATAGCATATAACCAAAAACTTTTTTATAAAAATCAGAAACTATAACAACTCACTTAAAAAATTTGTTTACAATTTACTTTACTTATCACTGCCAATGATGGCAACACCTAAATGGAAAGCGCTTAAACTTTCCCGAATTTTATAGGAGTCGTATCTTTGCACCGAAAATGTAGTACACAAATAGTCTAAAGAGTTGAATGTAACCTACGGTCTCCACAACCTTCCTTTGAATTTGTCATATTACCATTTCGTATTGATAATTATTACTTTTCTTCTTCAAGCAAATTATAATTTTATATTAAACTAGACATAATAAGCAAAAAAAATATTATTTTTGATATATTTTCACATGTTTCATTAGAATAATATTAAGAAGAAACTCTCTTGATTGCTTTTAAATTGCTAATAAATAATTGTAAAAAAAAGAGATATGGATACATACATACGTACTAACAACCTAAATATAATAATAATATACACACATATGGCACAGATAATATATTTAGAAAAAAATAGTATTAAACAAATGAAATAAAGAATTATATAAACATATATTGGAAATATAATACAACAAAAAACAGTATGCAAAAATATGTTAAAAAAAATTATAACAGTACAAAAATTGTAATAATTACGAACCCAAAGAAAAAAAAAAACAAAATTTTGCTTTAAATAAAAAACGGGAAAACCCAATATGTTTACGCTTACCATATTAAACTTTTTTCGATTCTATGCAAAATATTTCAATATTAAAATTTAATTCATTATTTTTCAAAAACAAGGTATTGTTAATACATATTTGAAATTAAATTAAATTAAATAGAAACAAAAAACAAATAATTTACATTCTCAATACTTAAACATCTTTGGAAAAAACTTTTAATTAAATTTCATTTTGCATTAAAAAGTTTTTAATATTTTAAAAAAGAAATTTCCTCTGAAACTCTTCTAAACCTTAATTTTTAAATATTTATTATATTTATATGTATATGTATAAACACTTAAATCAGATAATTATTATGCTTATATAACTTCATTTTCAAATAGTAATATTATTATTATGTTTTTTCTTATATAAGGAACACTAATATTTTCTGTGATTTAAATTTAGTTATGTTATCAATAAACCCTGTTCGTATAAAGTTTAACAGTCAGCCGTTGGTTGCCACCAGCTACTATTTGAACCATTTTCAGTATTACCACTTGATGTTGCTATTATAGCATCCTTATTTAAGTGCGTTTCAATGTCCACACGACAAATGGGACAATGCTTATTGGTTACCAACCATTGATCTACACAATCAGTGTGGAATAAGTGCATGCAAGGCAAACGTCTAGAAATTTGAAAGAAGCAATTAACAATAAACTTTACTAGTTTTATATCATCACAAATTTCACTAACCGAACATCATTCTCAATTTCGAATAGTGATAAACAAATAGCACACTTTTCTGCATCTTCATCTGTTTCGCTGGGCCGTCTAACGCGCCTATATTTATGTGGTAAAGTGTTTCTTTCGATAATTTCCTGTAATGGTAATGGTAATGGTAATTTCTTAAAAAAAATTCCTCAAAGCAAATAAAACATAAACGATTTATACCAAAGTTGCTCCCCTCGGTGGTCGAATTGATGAACCGATAACAATGCGTGGCGTCGATAAATCAATTTCCACATGTACGGGTGAATAATGATGAAACATATGATGATGAACGGCGGACCTACGCAAGACTGGGCATCTTCTAGTTTGTGGCTGGGGACGTGAATCATAAGGTGAATAATAGGCCTTTAAAAATAAAAAATAAAAACACATTTAACAAATGAATTATTTTTTCACTTTTACAGGAACTGTTATTTGATCTTACAGGATCCAAGCTTGACACAGGCCCGTTACGACCATGAACGCATGAACAAACGTTAGACATTTGTTGGAACCTTGTACGAAAACTACTTGTTAAATTCAAAGGGTTTGAGGACAAATCAATGGGTGTCGGTGTCATGTGACGCCTATGGATCTCTTGAACATTATGCTGACGTAACCACAGATTTTGGTGAACCAAATAAGGTGGCGGAGGACCATGGCTGCCATTAGCCGAGCGGAATGTATGAGTGTGTGTATGAGGCATGCCATGAGTATGTGGTATAGCATGCGAATGCCCATGATGATTGTGGGTTATAATGTGGTTGTCATGCGGTCGCGCCGGATAGGTAATATTGTGATGGTATATGGGATGAGCATGATATTGGTTGGCATTCGGAGTGGTTGATCGAGGAGGTGTGGATAAAAGAGGCGGATTCAACTGTCGCTGAGCTTGAGCATCTTGTATCGTCGGTTGTATATATAATGGCGTGGGCGGTGAGGAGTTTGGATTTGGGTTTATGACACCCACTAAACCGAGAGACGGTACTGGTGGCATACTTGTTGCATTGCCATAATGTGGATTGTTGTGCTCCGTCACTGTATAGGGGTTTACTATCAGTATGGGTGGAGGAGAATTTGGTATGGGTGGTAAAGGCGGAAGAGGTGTTGCTGGAATTTCTGTTAAATATGAACCCCAAACAGATGGTCTCAATCGTGCCAATCCAGAATTTGATGTCGAACTAATACAATGTGGTGGCATGCTTATGTTTCCGGTAGATGTTTGTTCGACTGATGAACTAATTGTAGAATTACTATTTTGTTCTCTGCTGTTAATAGATCTGTCAGCAGACTGGTTGTTTGGTTCAGGCATTAAACAGTCAAAACAAGGATCTTGCCAATGTCGGGAATTTATGGAAGTTGAACTTTCCGCAGGCTGAGAACGTGATTCATATGCTTGGAATGGCAACACTGGATAACCAGTTGTAGACTGATGTGCCCTTTGTGGCTCGGATATCGCCGATGATGAAGCACCTGGAGCCAAATTATATGAATCAATTGCAGGAGGAATAACCATGGTTGGAGGTATAAATATAGATTGCACACCGTACCAGTCATCACCTACGGAGCTATGAGCAGCGCTTGATGGTACAGCCTCAGAGTGTTGAGTGGAATGAGGAAAAGCTCCGGCATTGTGATGGTTATGATGGCGATGATGATGACTCGTAGTTGAGGTGGCTTGTTCAGATGTGATGGACATTTCTAAAGCTAGCGGTGATTCGTCATCGGCTGTTAAATCTATTGAGAGTATAGGTTCTCGACTAGAATGCACAAATACTACTTCATCATCTTCCCCGTCAGTCGTAGTAGTAGTGGCATCGGATAGCCAATCAAGTTGTAGATCAGGCGCAGTTAATACAGCTGGAGGTTTAAGGTTCGCTTCATTTGATTTTGTTTTCGATTGCGCTTGCCCTGTTACACCGCCTCCACCACCTACACGTCCTCTAGATGTTGAGGGCTGTACATTCACATCACTGCTACTTTGTAGTTGATCTTGAGAGCGATCTGACAAAACAAAGTTTTGCGCTTGATCAGATGACGTTATGGTTTCCAAACGCCTTCTTCGGTGTGGCAAAGGTGGAGGAGGCGGTGCTGGCGGCTGATGTCCAGCATATGTAATGACATAAGAACCATTCGAGTTCGCTTGATGCAATGTTCGAGGCATCAATGAAGCATTGTCGTTGTGCACACCACCCGAGTGATTAGAATTAAGTCTTTGTATTTTTGAGCAACGATTAAGTCCTTCATCTTCTTCTGCTTCTCGATTTCTCTCTTCGGTGCGAATGTAACGCAAATGAAATCTACTTAATGAAGGCGAACTAGACGAACTTCTCTCACTATTATTGTTATTGTTATTATTTTGATTAAATTGCCCCGGCTCAGTCTGATCTGAAGCTGTTGAAGATTTGTGCAAATTCCAAGCCACAGAGGGTTGTTCGTAAGTTTCCTCATCATAATTCTGCCAGTACCGACTATTGCAATCAGCATCTCTTAACCGAACACGATGCGATGTAGACGGTTGATCGTCGCTTAAGCGTCTAAAAGAATTACTAGATGTAGTAGATTCTACTAAATCTACAACATAATGATTCCTAGAAGTAGATGACGATGACGAGGAACCGGCTACATTATCATTGGTTCCACTACCATTTGCACCACCGTTACCGTTATTGTTCGAAGAAATCTGCGATGAAGACGATGTTGAAGTCGGCGATGATCCCACAACATTTGTTGTGGTAGATTTGTGTTTTTTCATAGCAGCAGCCGATGTAGTTGTAGTAGTGTTCGTAGTACGAGTGTGTGCAAATTGTACATGTTCAGCTTCTGACGCAGATGAAACATCATCATGATTGTTCGGTGGTGCCGGCATTACTAGAGAAAATGGAGAACCTCTACATGATTCCAATTCTTCTGGAGGTAATGTATGCATAGAATTCGACGTAGTAGAGGCGACTTCGTCTTCTTCGTGATGAAGAAGGTTACTAGATTCATCACTTAAATTAGAAGAGTAGGTGGTGGTACCAACTTCTTCATAATGTCGTCGTGCATCCCTATCTCTTTCGGAGGCGCCATGAGTGTCATAAATAATATTTGTGCTAGAGGTGGGATGAATTTCAGCAGTTATTGATCTTTCAGTCTGTTGTTCCTGTTGTGTTGCACTGGCAGTACTATTACTGTGAGCCAAAGAGGCACAATTACACGTTTCACATGTTCTAGGTGGAGTATTTGTTGTGTTAGTTGAGCTACAGTTGCAAGATTGCGAAACGGCTGGTGTTACGGGAACCATATAAAAACCACTATAATCTTCATGATTATATTGATGACGGGGGTGCTGTTGATGCTGTATGTGATGTGGATTATGTAGCTGACCAAAATCCACAGTTAACGGACTATGGAACGAACGGTCTGCCATTTGGACAATGGGAGCAGTTGGACACGAAACCTGATCAGGCTGATGATGATGTGCTGAATGTGAAGCCGTTTGCGTGTCACGATGATGATGATAATGATGCTGCTGCTGCTGCAAATGATGATAATGTGGGCGACATGTTAGAGCCATTTGGTGATGATGCAAGTGTCCTCCATACGGTAAGCGTTGTGGTCTTTGATAATCACCAATATCTGCTTCATATTCTGACACAAATGCTGAAGGTGATGAACTGCAAGCATACTGACGCTGATACGGCTGATGTTGATGGTGATGATGGTGATGATGATGATAATGATGACGTGGATAATAGTGTCGATTTTGTTGTTGTGGCTGAGGTTCTGTTATGGTTGTTACAGTCGCTTGAGATGTTGTGGCATTTGTTGCCTGTGTTGTAAACTCAGCAGAAAGTGGCACAAAATGTGCACGGCTGGCTGATACATCTGAACCAACATCCTGGAAAAAGAAAAAATATTGAAAGCAGTGTCCTGTTATTGCATAGCTTTTATTATTATACTTCTATAACGTAAACAGTTTCAAAGTTAGCAGCTTCGACTTCTTCATTTAAGTGCTGTTGCACTTCGAGTTCAACTTCATTCATTTCATGTTGATGGGTATGTGGTTGTTGCTGCTGCTGCTGCTGATGCTGATGCTGAAGTTGTTCAGCAGTATGATGCGTTGTTGTTGTAGGATTCTGCGGCTGACATGTATCAGTTCTATTCCTTTCCATTATTTACAAAAGCAATTGCTTTGATTTTTAAGAAATTTTATCAACAAAAAAATTAAAACACTATTCTTGGATGAGTAATAATATTGTAACCCAGATATACATTTGTATGTAAAAAATAATATATACATGCTTAAACATACATAAACACACGTATAGTAGATAACAGTACATAAGTACATCAAAATAATTATTTGAACGTTTTTATTTGGGAAATACTGTAAAACAGCCAGTGACAGGAAATTGACTGACTTTGTCTAAGAACTTACTTAGTATTCATGCCATATTGACAGAGAAGTAATTGTGTAATAAAAAAAAACATACTTAAATTAGAAATGTAATAACAAGGCATTTATTTAACTACCAATAGATTAAACCGTTTTCATAAGTTTAGACATTTAAAAAAATTATGGACAGATAATCGATAAATTTGTCTTGGAAAGCCTATCAACCCTGTCCGATTTATACACTATATATACATATGTATGTATATTTCTAATATTTTCTAACGACTTATACTTTAATTTTTAATATTTTAAAATTATAATTTCTGTTACTATTGTACAATTCTACTGGGTTCCACAGTAGTTTTGAATAGTAAAAATATATTACCAAAGTATTGACTTTATATGTGAACATAAATTTCACATTTTTGTAACATCAAAGAAAATAATTAAATTAAATATAAGAATTAAATGACAATACCATTGGTTTTTTTTTCATTTTAATACTATTAATTTCTTATTAACAAGAAATATTTATTACTCTGCATGAAAGATTACACAAACAAATGTAAACAAAAACATAGAAAAAAATGAAAACAAAAACAAACGGTAAAATAAGTACTAAAAATAGTAAACAAAAATTCAAAAACAAAAATAAAAACAAAGAAAAAGAAATAACCTAAACAAAAGAAAAGAAACAACAATAACAATAATAAAGACGAACAGACACAATTGATAACTTTACAAAACAAAAAACACACAAATAAAAAATAGATAATTTCGTAATAGAAAAATTACTGACTGAGTTGGGCATGGGTGAGGAAGATTGACTCACAAATAATTCTGTATAAGCTAGAGGGGCTAAATTCAATAAAATGCCCACTTGCTTAATTAATTGTACAATTGTTCTCAATTCAAAATAGAAAGACTATAAGAAAAAACACTATACAAGATGGGACTACAGCAGCAAGAAATAATAAAACATTTTACCATAAAAATACTCAGAAATAGTTATTTTTTCAGCTTTTTGTTGGTGGTTGTCTTCTTTTCCTTCATGTACACATTTTTAAAAATAAAAGAGCACTTTTTTGTAGTTTATTTTAAAATTCATTATTTTTCTTACTAACTTTTCAGTTCACACACAAAAAATAAATCACAGGCGCACACACACCAACTTTGTCTACCATTTTTTCATTGGTACTAAATATTTAATATACTTTTCCATAGGTAATTATTACATTTAAATTGATATTTATTTTTTTAACACAATCCATTCACATTTGGATTAAATTGTTCTATTATTATTATTCTTACTAATTAGTTTTAATATACTAAAAACCATTTTCTTTCACTTAGCAAACAACAATTTAAGTTGAAAATGCAAAAGTTATTTTTTTTATCAATTAGCAGCTATAAAGATTCTTATAAGAACTGAAAACAGTGATGTCAACTGAGTACTTGTTATGAAATGTTAACTTTATTTCAGGTGACTGTAAAAGGCTGATAATGTTTTTAATTTTAGTTCTTTACATACGAAATATACTGAATCTCTTTTAATTTTTCATTGATTATAACAACTTATTATGTGTAATATTTTTTATTCTTATAACCATTTTTAAAATAAATCTACATTTTTTTATCAAATGTTTTTATTATCATAGTTTTTTTTACAATTTTTGTTATTTAGTGCAAGCTTTGGCATCATTGTCTTAAAAGTAAGTTCTAAAAATGAATAATTTTATAAACAAAAGATAAAGTGAAAAAGAGTTGCATTTTTATTAAACAAATTAGTGCGTATACATTAATACAACAAACACTTCCTAAAACCAGCAACAGAGTTGATTGTTAAAAGTTGGCAACTCATTAACTTTATGTGCAAATTCCTGCAGTTTTTTCTTGTTGTTGTTATTTTCATTGTCTGCAATAATTTGTAATTTTAAAAACAGAAAAAAGAGAATCAAACAGAACTGTATCGAAATTATTCGTTTGGCGCTATTAGTGGATGTGAGGTGGTTTGGAATTGTAAGAGGAATAAATCCTGCGGAATTGATAAATTTTCTTAAAGGAAGGTGAATAAAATGTAAGTTTTGTTTCACAAAATGAGTCTACTGCTTAAGTAATAAAATAAATGCAAATGGAAAAATCAATAACAAGTGGAACGGAGGCAAATAAAAGTTTGCATTGGTAAAAAAAAATTCGTTTTTTAATCAATTCGGTAATAGGCAGTCCCGGCCAAAAGCGGCTAAAACTAGTTTTGGGCAGTATGGCTTAACGGCTAATTGCAAGTTTTAAAGTTTTTTAAAGGTGTTTTACCATAAACAACATGTTATTTTGTTAAATTTTCCAAAATTCTAAATGAAAACAAAGTGTAGGTCGTTTTATTATGGTCTCGGCGTGTATTATCTCGTAAACACATTTCATGGAAATGTTTATGACCTATTTTTGTTTTTAACAAATTGTTCGTCACTTTTTTTAAAGTGAAACGTTTTATTTTTGACTAGACATTTTGTCATCATTTAATATTTGTTCAAAAAAAAGCTGACGTCAATTTGTTGTTTTTTTTTTTTTTTTTTGAAGATGGCATTTTTTTTTGTAGATGGCATTCTGTTTATTATGTCTGCTACATTTTGTTTGGTGGATGGGTAATTTATGGTCTTTCAAACAAAGAAAAGTATTCGTCATGTACTGATGAATGGTGGGGAGGGATTGGTAATGATTGCTTTTAACACCGACCAATTTTCTATCTTCTCATCAACATGTATTTGCCTAGGTGGAAAATTTTATCGTTCATTATACCATTTAGTTTCTCCATTGTTTTTAATATGCAATGGCTGTGTTAGTGATTCTCCTATACGGACCTATTGAAATTGTTAGTGCTACATTGATTTTGTATTGACATTTGTGGCAATGCACTCGACTTTCATGAATAAATTTTACCATTTATCTCTCGCGCCTAATTTTGTTTAACTTATATCATGGGGGGTCTTGTTAGGAGCAACTTACTGACGTACGTTGACGTTGACGATTGCAATTCTTCTGATTTCTCCTAAGTTACTAAATTACAAATTAGACCTGATTTCAAAAATCTGTAAAGTACTACTTCAAATTATACCACTGATTGGGGTAGATTGCGTAAATTGAGTAATCCGCGCTCTAAAATTGATACCATGAATGTTGGAATAACATCCTAATTAATATGTATTTGAATGACAATTGCACATTTGTATTATATATTTTAAACAGCATGACTTGATTTCTCCAAAAATAGATACTTCTACCGCATAGATTCATCCTCATCATCGCCATCATACAATAATGTTAAACATCTCTGCAGAAAGTAAAAAAGCTGAAAAGACTGGTTGTAACCACAGAAAACGAATAAAAAAATAAACAATACATACATACATATAGTACGTAAAGGAGAAAAGATAAAATAAAACAAAACAAAAGAAAATTCACAGAAAAATATTAAAAATTGTGAAAGTTCTGATTTTTGTTAGTGTTACTGACTGTGCTGTATTATATTTTCGTCAGTATTTTTTTAATTATAAGTATTACTTGTCTTTTTTTATTGTACTTTTTTCGTCTATGAACACAGAAATACACTCATACCATCGCACATTAATAGGTCTAAATATCTATTTACATGTGTGTACATATGCCTTTGTTCCGTTGTAATTTCATTTATTATTTGATGGTTGTACTATTGTATGTATTGATGGTTGTACTATTCGCATATAAAGAAAATACAAAAAAAAAAAAAAACAGTGAAGTCATTTATTTCAAGCTAACACAGGGAAGAATAGGGTGTGTGCAATTTTAAACTTACCTTTTTAATTTTGTATAATATATGTATTAATAATTAATATCATAAATAAATGTTTGTTGGTTTTTTTTATAACATTTTACAGATCTAAATAAAATATAATGACAAGTACAGAGTTGAAAATTGGCTTGACCAACAGTGCCCGTCCATCTAGCCGTGTCTTAAAACCTCCAGGCGGTGGCCATTCAAATATTTTTGGTGAACCACAAGTCAGTGTTAATGCACCACGTCCCAAGTATAATCAACAGAACTCTTCCAATTTGAATGCATGTATGGGTTCAACGGATGCCAATGAAGCTGTAGAAAAATTGCGTGAAGAAGTAATTCAAAAAAGAGAAGAAGCTAATGCCGTTAAGGAGACTGAAAAACCGAATACCAAAGGTAATGCTACCACAAACGGTAATGGTGCTACTACCACAATTCCTGCTACCAAAACACGTGTGCCACCTGGTGGTCACTCTTCGGGTGGCTTCTGGTAAAGCAGTATTATAACCAATTGCCAAGTCTAAAGTGAAAAACAACTACCAAACTTACATAAAAGTAGAGTTAATAATGCAGAAATCTTTGAATTAATCGAAACTACAACAAAGCTAACAACAAACGCATTTATATACAAAATATTTATTGAATTTATGTTGTTTTTTTTTCTGTGCATCACAACTCAATTGGTAAATCTTATCCAATATAATGGTCGCTCTATTTCTGTCCTTCTGCGTAAATCTCTATTTACATCAAAATTGTTCTTTTAGTTTTAAGCTTTTACACATACAATTTTAATAATAATGATTTTATATCATTATAAATTTATACGCACTATTTTATTACATTTTCTATCAATAATTTTTTTAGCTCTATTCTTGAATACTTGAGTATTATTATTTGTTTTAAAATGTTTAATATTCCTCCGTAATTTTTACCCCTTTATCTATATTCGTTTCTAAATGTTAACTTAAAGACAACAAACCATATGTTTTATAAATAAACTAATTGGTACTTAAACTGCTTATATCTCCATTAAGTAATTTAATAAAATTATTCATATTTTATTCCTAAAGGAAAACTGAAATTTTTGTTTGTTTTTTCCATTGTTCTATAGAACGTTTGTATTAAATTTTATTTACTTAAACTAATTACCCAACTTCCCTGTGAGAAGTCAGGTCGTAATTGTGACCAATTAAGTAATTAATATAAACGGTGGTTATCCCTTTAAGGGACAGTAAATATTTCAATAAAAGTGTGTACTCTCGATGTTAATTCTATTACTGAATTTGTATTTGATATAGTAAAAAACTTAGTTTTGTGTTGGGAGTCAAATATGTTACACTTTATTCAATAACTTGTCACTACTCTTTATATAGAGATTTTTAGAGATTGTCTAAAACATTCTTAATTAAATCGATTTTCATAAGCCTATATTCAAATACAAAATTATTCGTTGTCGATAGGAACACTACACTTAGTATCGCTTGGTACGCGTCCAGATTACAAAACGGATGCATAAAAAAGCTTCAAAGGTGTCGATGTATATAGCCTGGTGTTGTCCTAATTGAATAGTATTCGTCTTTTATTGACCAAGTCTGGCCACTTGTTGGCGGTATGCATATATCGATGTTAAGGGTGTTAATAGTAGCAAAACTCACTAAAAATAGTATACAGTTCTGACAGTTAATCATGACTTGTCCAGTGACCTACTATAAAAATCACAACTTCTTTTAAAATTGTTGTGTTGATCGTCTTTTTCTATGACATAACAAGTCGTCATCGGCTTTAGAATTAGAGCGATTTTGTTGCCATTCAGCACTTAGTATGAAGTTAAACATTTTGTCCATGAAAGTAAAAAAAAGTTTTTTTAAAAGATACCTTTTCTTAATGGCGAGGCGTATTTCTATTTTCTAATACAAAATGTTTAAAGAAATTCTTTTGGTACAAAATCTATTACCGTCAAAAAATGAAATTGTTTTCATTGTACATTGAATACTCATTGCTTACAACACGTGAAATTGAATATTATAATGAAGCTAAGTTTAAAAGTGTATAAATGAAATACAGAATACTCTTGTTTTTCTAAATTAAGCTAATGCATAAGTTATTTCCGAATTTTCTTATGAATTTTTTTACGTTCCATGTATGTAAAATAAAAATATAAAACGTAACTAAAAAATCATTTCGAATAAATAATTGATTAGCACATCCCCTGTAATAATAAGTAATTTATAATGCTATCAGTGTAGTCTTATCGAACAATTTCAATTAACCATTATCAATACAATATCGTTTTATTAAACTACTCATTATCAAACTATTTACAAACTTATATGTACATGACGATAATAAAATTGTACCTGTACATTCGACCAATTAAAGTTATTTCATAAAATCCAACGTATTTCTCATTTTGAGATTATTTAAATTGAGGATAATAAGTGAAGTTATGTTCACTAAAAATTCTATTGCTTTTTACGTCAAAACAATACGTCTTTGGTTTACCGTACAATTTTTTTGTGACCCCAATAATATAATTAATGTAAATACCAAAAAATAGTTTAAAGTCAGACAAAAATTACAATTTTAATAATTTTAAAATCAGAAATTCTCTCTATTTCATATTCGGAAATGTCACTATCCTTTTGTCGTACATTAGCCTAGAAAAAATGAAATAAACACCTCTGATGTGAGAGGACATGTGTTGAGGCAAGAATATACATACATATGTAGACGATGTTTACGAGTTGGAAAATTTTATTGTTTTATTTAACTTTACAGTCTACATTTTAATTTGTCTAAAAATACATATTTTATAATTTTTAGGCTACTATTTAAACTTATGATGAATTCATAAACCAATAACCAAAAACCCGACTATAATTTTTATGTACAAAACAAATTATTGAACAGGTATGGTCAACATAATAAGCATATTGAGATATCTTTTGTTTAAATATTAAAAAAAGACAAGAACAATAATGATGTTAAAAATTAAGGTATTATTCGTAACTTTAAACCTAAATGTTAGTGTTGGTGTTTTCTCTTAGAAATAATTGTGCTATTATTAACATAACAATTTGTATTGTGGAAAATAATTAAAACATATTTTGTATAGTAAATATTTAAAATATCACTTATCAAATTCATTCACGTTTTAGCACCTCATGTCGTTTGAAAGATAACTGCAATAACAAATTTCAATAAAGAAAAATGTATATAGATAGATATGTTTATATAATACGTTTTTTTCAAAATATTAATGAACAAAACTTACTAGTTTCTTGAATTATTTTTTAGCAGCTGCTTTGGCGGGTATAGTGTCTGCGACACCAGCAGTGGCTTCTTTTTCTGATTTTTCACGTTGATGCACATAGGCACGTCCCAATTGTACACACTGAACAATAGCGACAAATAGATTTACAGAGAATAAGCTCCAATTTTTTGGTATAATAACTAAAGAGTAACGGGACCAAATAATACCGGTCGCTGCTAAGGCACCACACTGCGAAACTGAAAGAGTTTCAGCTGGACGAGCTAAATCACTTAAACCAGCTATAACGAGGCCCTGAAAATAATTGAAACAAATCATTATTGTCTGAAAATCAAAATTTAGCAATTTTTTAATAAAATTGTTCTCTTTTCTATTTCAACTTAAAAACTTTTATATTTCGTTAACCTTTTTCGTTCCTTTAATAAAGCATCTACCCCTTTTTTAATTATTTCAACGCTGTGTTTCAGTTTCATTAACCAAGTTTTTCAAGAGAATAACCTACTGAATTATACCTAAAGTGAACTCTATCTTGAGACTTCTTTGCTGAATAAACTAAGTACTTTCTTACTAAATATCACATGGAAGTAAGGACAAAAGTGTCTCCTTATAGTATAATGAAATTAACAAGTACGATAATACTACTAATAAAAGCACCTCCTCAATGTTGTATACATAATTCTGCACCATTTAAAAAAATTACATTTATTTACAAGTACTTTAGTTATATTGTTTGCTTAATTTTTAAATAGATCATCATAGTAAACAAACACGTTTAATGCAAAACCTAGCCTACTAAGAATTTGTGATTCGTAAGTTGTTATCAGAGAATATCATGAAAATTAAATAGAACGTGTAGTTATTTTAAAGAGTACTTAAAATAATTTAATAGTATGAGTTGATATTTCAGAATCTCTCAAATAACGTCATAATAATAATTTTATTCAAATTTAACTTAGAATAGGAGCCAAAAAATTTCCTTTCTAACACACGCTCGTTATCACTCTAGTCTGATACTTTATAACACAAAAAACCCATTAAAGTAATAAAACTTTTTGCATGATCTTTTATGAACGCTTATCATGATAAAAATAAACAAAATCTTACTATACAGTGATGATAACTGAAACTAAATTATAATTAATTCGATGGATCATTTTATACAATGCGATGTTTTTGCAAAATATTATATATAACATTTCTTCGCAGTTAAAAATTAAATTTTGAAATAAAGTAAAATAAAAATGTACCGCAAGTTTAAAATAAAAAACAAATTTCAAATATATTAATGTATTTATCCTCCTCATGGTATTATGCTGGCCATCGACCTTTTCAGCGTTTGAAATTATTTGCTACAATTTAAGAAATAAAACGTAAAATGCAACGCATTTAAATACATACAAAGAAAGCATCATCCCACACATTAAAAAAAGTATATTTATGTCTCAATCAACATCATGCGATTTGTTTATATTTCCTATTCTATTTTTTATAAGCTAAAGAGAAATAAATAAATTTCGGTATACTCTCTATTAAGTTATTACCTTGACTTTTTTATATTATAAAATCAAATGTGTAATTAGTGGTAGTCAGATAATGATCTTTAAAAATTCCTAAGGCAAATTTAAGAATTATTATTCACTTTTTTAATTTAAAAAATAGTGAGCCTTTGCGTAAAGTATTAAAAAAATGTGTTCAGAATTCAAAACTTTCTAACCAGCTAATAAGTGCTGTAATACAAGTAATTAATAGTGATTTGTTCTTCTAACTTCTTTCAAATGAACGACTATAACAAATACAATCATTAAGGCAGCACTAATATAAGCTCTCGTGATTGTCAAGTCTTTCAAATTAAATTCTTGGCTTCCAACTTAGCAATTCTATTATTTTGTATCAAGCAGAATACATTTTTTATATTTTAATTTAAGGGAGATAACTGTCTAGTTGGCTTATTTTATTTATTTGGGTAGTCTGCTAGGCTATTAGTGACTCTGATCTGTTACATTACACCGAATGTCAAAGCTACTCAGTTCATGATAATTATGATAGAATTAATAATTGCATTCTAATAAATAAATGAATAAATATTTACTCATTCATTTAGTAATCTCACTCCACATCAACAGAAATTACTCTTTTACTATCGATTAATACTAATTCGAACCCAGAACTTGGAACATGAAGGACCTTTGATAAGTTTAAATGTTTTTCTTCAATTCCTCTTTACTTTAACTCAATTGAAAACACTGGAATAATTTAGCATATTTTGCAAATTTTAATTTCTTTTTTTGCCTATTCTTACACTAGTCGTAGTCCATAATTAATTACAAAACAGAAAAGTGTCATATTATATTCAGATACATATGTATAGAACAGTTGCTAAACATTTTCATTTAACATCTCTGATGTAATACTAGGAACTTAACAGTACAAATAAATAACAACAAATGAATAGTATATTCGACATATTTTACATACATACACACATGCATACATATGTATTTACGTCTGTAATTACACTGTTGATTATATAAACACTTACCCATTTAAACATAGGTGACCAAAAGAAAACGGTTTTAGGTCCTGGAATTTAAAATAAAATTAAAATTTAATTAAAAATAAAAGCATGTAAAACCTTACCAGCTGGATGATTCCATAAAGGACGCAATTTATCTGGCACATGTTTATCTACGGCACCAATTAAACCATTATAAATTTTCGATGGTAAACCTAATTTAGCGGGAGCAGCTGGTGGAGGTGGAGCAGAAGGTGGTACCGCAGTTGAAGCCATTTGAAATTGTATTTACTTTTTTATATAAACAAGACAAGTATAAAATCGTAAAAATCTGTCACCGGACACACAGATCACAGATTATAAAACGCAAAGTTGTTTATTGTTTAAATTACGCTGTGAATATGACAATCAAATTAAACATAAGGAATAATAAGAGCACAATATTAGCCTTTTTCTGGTTTTTTATCTTTTATTATTTAGTTGTAAATTTGTTTTTGTTAGAAAAAGACACAAAATGTAAGAGAGAAAGTAAATTAAAAAAAAACACTCTCAAAAGAGCTTAAAAGTACATGTGGAAATATGAGAGTTTTTGCAACACATCAAAGCTTTCTCTCACCTTGGCCTTGACCAATCACCATATAGTGTGTGGCCAGATGTTAAAAATAATATATAAATTGGGAATTGTTGTTCTTAATGGCAAAGATGGTACGTGGACATGGAAATTAGTTAAAATAATAGTATACCGATAGTAATTATAATTTCCCAAGTAATATATTTAATTTCGCTGACTAACTTGTCTTATCGCCATTATAAAATCTGATTTTATACATATATGTACAGTGCTTAATAAACCAGAATAAATGTCATTTATGAAAAAGCTTTATATTATTCGAAAATATGGGAGATTTTTGAGGGCTTTCAGTTGATTTGATCTGATAACACTACATAGTACGCAAAAAGATGTACACAGCGTTGCCATTTGTTAGGTTTTCTCTTTTTTTTTTCCAAGTTTTTGAAGATGCGAAAAGTTTTCATTAAAGTTGTTTCCTAACAAAACAAGTTTTTTCAACAAAATTCAATTTTAAATTTTTTCCAATAAATTCAATAACAATAATACGAAATATTTACATTTAAAAAAATATTGTGTATTTTATTAGTCCCGGGCAAAAGTAATAAAGAAACACCAAAAGAGGGCTCCGGCCTCCGGTGTTTCCTTTAGAAATTTTGGTACTTTTGTAGAAAAAAGTTTTTCTTGGTTTTTTCCCAAAAATAAAAAGTTTTTCGAAAAAAATTACTGGCAACGCTGGTTGTACATATATAATTTTTTCTACCAATTTGATGACGCTTCACTACTAAATTCACACGGAAGATAGAGAGCATGAAAAACGGATTTTTTACTTCCGTAAAATTTTTGCGGAAATTTCAAAACAGCAAGCAATGCTAAAATTTGCGTTAAATTTTTCACAATTCTATTAATAACACTACCGCTACCGAACAATTAATAAAACAGTTTGTGTTGTTTAATGAATTAAGACTTCTCAGGTGTTACTTTTTCTCAGTAAAACTGCAAATTTAATCTTTACCTCAAATGTCTTTCACGTGTTGAGAGAATGTTTATTAAAAAAAAAGAAATCCCGCGTTCATTATCACTTACTTGCCGTGTCCAAAGTTTTATTTATAAAACGTCAAACACATACTGATGGAATAATTTAGTAAAAGACTTTCAAAGAAAATAGTTTTAAATTGAGCTTGAAAAAAGCTCAAAACTGTTGCAATGTTGTCTACATTAAGCAGTGGAGTTAATAATTCAAATAAACAGCGAATAATTATAATAATGCCAATAAATTATGCTGGTATGCACACAAAATCGATATTTTTGTAAAAATTTTATGCATTAAATGCTTATAGGCTTTCGGAAAACTTAATCTCTCTCCAAGGCCCATTCCCATTCAATGTAAATCCCTTTATATCCCTATTTAGTGATATAAATCGTTATCTTAGTATGGGATAATGTTATGATAGCAAAAAAAATTTGCAGCCATTTGGAACTCTGTTTGTTCTACTTAGTTTTCCTGTTTCTTGAAAACGCACAGTGTTAAAAATGAAATAAAAAGCTTTCAGTAGAAAATTAAATTTAAATATTTTATTACATAATTTTTAAATACTCTAGGTCTGCACGTAGCGGGACTTCACTTGCTATGTTCCCCACTGGGGCCGACGTTTCAAAATGCTTTTGTTTGACTTGATGTAAACGTAAAGAATTACTCTGTGTAAACGTACTTTGGCACACACCGCACTTATAGGGCCTTTCGCCGGTATGTGTTCGTTTATGTATATTTAAATCTTTCGATTGTTTAAAAGCCTTTTCGCATTGAGTACACTTATAGGGTCGTTCATTTGTATGTGTTCGCAAGTGAATTTTTAACTTATTCGATCTTCTAAATGCCTTTTCGCAAAGATTACATTGATAAGGTTTTTCGCCCGTATGCGAACGACGATGTACCTGGAGATCATATAATCTGTGATAGGCACGATCACAGAAATCACATTTATAGGGTTTTTCGCCAGTATGACGTCTAAAATGTATGTTTAAATTTGACTGACTTTCAAATGTTAGTCCACAAAGAGTGCACAAGAAACGCCTTCTTGGCTGTAAAGTTTTATCGGTGTTAGCGCTAGTTTTATTATCGGGATTATGATGACTTTTAACGTGAGCTATTAGCTTGTACTTATTTGTATATGAACGAGAGCACTCCTGACACGGGTACTGTTTATTGGAGGCAACTTTTTTATTTTGTAATTGAAGATCTTCTAGGTTTTCCGACTTATGAATTTGACGCATATGAGCATACATATTATGTCGTCGACTAAATTTGACCTCACAGTGAAGACATTGTATTTTCAAATCTTCCGGCACATGAGTACCACGCTTATGGCGATTTAGCAGACGTGAATTAGCAAAAACTTTGTCACAATCCTCACATTTTGCTGGCAAAGATTCATCATCAACCACATTTCTTAGTTCTTCTTTGGAAGTTTTAGCTTTTTTTAGAACTTTTATAGAGGAAGTTTTCTTTATTTTTCTCTTTTTGTTGGATATTTTTCTTTTCTTTTGCAGTTCATCGTTATCCGTAGAAAAATCAGAGGTTATATCTTTAACACTGTTATCATCGGTTACATCAGAATTTTTTGGTGGAGTATTAAGAACATTGTTTTCAGTATCAAGTATAATTTTATCTCTTATATCTAAATCGTCCGGCGACGCATTCAAGTAATTCCTGAAAATATTGCTGTTTGAAAAATTTGACTATCAATAGCTAGAAATTTCCAAAATGAAATTAATTTCACCTGCTTGAGAACTCTTTGTCGATTTGACAATTAGTCGTTTCTAAAGCATCTTCGTCTTCTTTAACTTCTTTCTTTAATTGGCTGTTTTTCCCCATTAATTCATTGTCCATTGTATTGTCCCCATCCATGCTTTCGTTTTCCTCTCCATCTTCACATTCAAGTTTTATTTGCAGGCAAGAATCTATATCGATTTGTGTTTCCTGCAAACAGTCCACTTGTTTAGTATCACTAGCACCGCTTTGTTGAACCAGCATGTAATAAAGTTTCTCATTGGCATTCTGTGCCTGTTGGACAAAAGCATAAGCTGCCTTAAGTTTACGTGAACAATAAATACAAATAAATTGTGGCAACTTCGAACTAGCATCATTCTTTATCTATACAATAGTAAATAAATTATTAAAATATATATCCAAATAATTAAGGATCTGCTGTTACTCACATTAATGTTGGCCACCTCATTAAGAAGCTGAGCGTAAGACTTTTGTGGTTTATCCTCATCGTCTGTAGCAATTTTTGACAAAGCTTGCAATCCTTTAAAGGACGCATTTAAACAGGTGCGACATGTACTACTCATTATATATTAATTTATACATTATGTACGAATTTAATAAATAAAAATAAAAATTTTCTGATATCCGTAGTAGGCAAATAGCATTGCAAACAATAACCTGACAGCTGATTGAAAACCCTAGTAAACTATGGTGAATAATGGTGAAAATTTAACATCCCCTAGAAGGTGTTGCCAAGTTCTTGATATTACTTTTGAAAATGGCTGAGATCAACTACATATTTGCATTCTATAACTTTATATATTGGATTAAGATTCATATAGGTTAATTTATATCTAATTTTTATTGTATTTTTTGCATTATGGCAATGGAAAAAAGAGGGTACGTTTTATGTTGGGAATATCGTATCTCCTCGTTGAGATATTTTCTGCTAGCTAAGATATTACCAATAATTAGTAACGATATCTTACTTCTAATAACAGCTTATGGACAACGAATGTAAACCATCTTTAACAGAAGATACTTAGAATAACGGTATTCTTAAATATTTCGAACTGAAAGGTATGGTATAATTAGAATATGTGTTGAGTTAATTTTAAATTTAATAGCGGCTTCTTAAAATAATATTCCAGAATTGAAGCGAGTGGCATTTACAATGAAAAATTTTACATAAGATTGTGTACATTTTACCTTATTATATAAAAATATTGAATATTTACTTTGATGTTTTATTAATTTTTAATTTCAAATAATTTAATGCACAGCAGCAAACACTATTGATACAGCATCAGAAACGCTGACAACTTATCTAGCATAGCCGTAAGAGTTACTTTTTGAAAATTTATTCTTTCGATTTTGCTTGTTGCATTTTATAATGAACTGCTCGTAATGCTTGTGCACCATTTGTTAGAGCTACAAAAACATTAACGGCCAATAATATATAATTTTTTGGTATTATTACTACAGAATATCGTGACCATATGACTCCGGTAATTGCTAAACTAGTACATTGATTAATTGATATCGTTTCTGCGGGACGTTTCAAATCTCCTAAACTAGCAAATACTAGACCCTATAAACACAAACATTTTAATTACACTTTATTTGTTTTATATTAGCTTTACTCACCCACTTAAATATCGGAGCCCAAAAGAAAACGGTTTTAGGCCCAGCAGCACTCATCCATAATGGCCTCAAATTATTTGGTACAATTTTATCAACAGTACCGACTATTCCATTATAAATACTTGATAACAAATGTACCATTCCAATTTTAACTAAGCAGATTGTAACTAAAAATTTCAGATAATTTCGAATTATTCACTTCATTTTTCACATTTTTACAGATTATAAGCCAAGATTGTGAAATATTAATTAAAAATTTAATAGCAATTTTAAACAATTTAAAATTTTTAAACAATAGCGAGTAATAACCACTGGTCGAATTAAGGAGAGCTGTTGAAAAGTATGAACCAGGGGATTTTGACTTATTACAATTCATAAGCAAATTTATTCGAAAATGTTATCTCGAATGAATCAAACTTCACAGTAACAGCTAGAATCACATGTTTTCACATTCTGCATATTAAAAGAAATTAACAACTGCTTTTAGTAACATTTACTAAAATATTGTATCTTGTTTTCGGAAAACAGATGCCTAATTCCTTCAGAATAATTTGCAAACAAAAGTCAAGAAAACGTAACTCACCATTAATGACAAATATTTATAGCATATATATGTATATAACTTTTGTTTTTTTTTACGATTTTTTTGTTTTTATTATAATTAAATTTATATTTACGATTTAAAAGATGTTGTTTTTTAAAAACGTTGAAATATTTTTTAAATATATTGGCGTTTTTAAATACTTATGATTTTTTTTCTTTCTTTTTTAACTTGTGGCAATGAGTGAAGAATTTTGTTAATTTGATATTTACTGAAATATTCACGATGTTAATTTTCTAAATGCCAAACTAAAAAACTGCGTTAACACACACACACACCAAACCAAAGTGTGATAAAATCTTAATAACAAAAAATGTTTTTAAATAATTTCTTCAAAATATGAAAACAAAAATTTGAAATAAAAATTATAACTGCAAAACGTATGTGATTTTGAATATAAAATAATAAAAATACAAACTTTGTTTTTTATAAATTTTAAAGGGTAGTTTTTTTTCTACAATATATTTGTTTTTAGATGCAAAATAAAAATAAAAAATTCTAAAAGTTATAATTTGTTTAGTTTAATAATCTTATTTTTTTATAAAATAAAATAGATAGTTTTATCGGAGAAAGTCTAACTTCAGAAGATAAAAAAGAAGTAAAGGAATTTATTTCTTTTACTTTTTCCAGAAATGTGTTTCAAACTCAAAAATTCAATTAATTTGTTTGGTTGGTTGTTTATATAGAATTATATCAATATATTTATATAAAGTATTAAATTACAATAATAAATTATAATGGACTCTGTAATGTTGATGTTGTTTTCGTTTGTAATTTTTAAATCCTTTTTTTTTGTTGTTGCTGTGTTGTATGATACTAAATTAAATATTTATATATATATAAAAAGATTTTGGTTGTTTGCAAATTAAACAAGTCAACATTCAAATCATGGTCACATTGAAAAATATGGGAAATTTTGTTAAAAATTAAATGAGTTCGGTAATCTGCTATCGGCATTTGGGTCAAATTGATATTGAGTGCCATCTGAAGCCGGTGCCATTGATGCTTGTTCAGGCTGTAAATTGTAAATAAAATATTAATTATAATTGCAATTAAATCACGAATAATATATTTAGGTCAACGACTTACATCTTCGGAAAAGTGTTGCTCAATAATTTCATAGGCCAGCTTATAAATTTCCACATTTTCGTGACTCTGTAATTTTTCAATTTTTTCGAGACCATCACATTCTTCAATCAGATTAGCTACATCTTGAACATGATTTTCTGCCATTTTGAGCATGTTATTAAGACCATCTAATACAACCTGTAAACATTAAAAATATATAAATCGATCGTTAAAAATACAATAAAAACTTTCAAAGTTGTTCAAGCACAAGAGGGACTACAGTTATAATTTTTTTTTTAACTTTGTCACTCTTTTGTTCAAGTTCTTAGCTAAATTATTACATCAATTTTAATAAAATAAAAAAAAAAGAAATCTAAATGTAAATATGACTTACATTTATAACTTGAGTGTCTTGACAATTCAACAAATCACAGAATGGTGGTATGACACCCTCTTTAATGAGTGTAAAAACTTGATCGCGATTACCACTGATGGTCAAATTACTAATAGCCCAAGCGGCTTCTTTTTGTGTTTGGAATTCACCGTGACGTAGATTATCAATTATCTTGGGCAATAAACCACAATCTATAACAGCTTGCACCTGTGATTGATTGCCAGCAGTAATGTTAGACAAAAACCAAACGGCCTCTTTGCGGATCTTTTCCTTTTGATGTGATAACAAAGCTGGGAAAAACGACAGAGCATCGTAGTTGAGTACCACTTGTGTCTGCTCATCAGAACCGGTGACAATGTTACCCACTGCACGTAAAGCTGCTGTCTGGACTTTAACCTCAGCATGACCCAACAATGGAATCAATTTGGGTACGACACCACTCTCGATAACCATTTGAATTTGATCGTTACCTCCATCGGTTAAATAACTAATGGCCCAAACTGTATCCACCAAAATGTTAGTGTCGGTATGATGAATCAAAATATTTAAAGCAGGCAAAATTTCATGAATAGTAGCAGCTGGTGGTGGTGGATCTTTATTGCGGCACAAGTTTACAATAACCCAGGTGACATTACGTAAAAAGGATATGGGAATATCTGGTTTAATGAATGATAACAATGGTTGTACAACACCATGTTCGATTACGAAATCGCGCAATGCTGGACCATCACCGATAATGTTACCCAAAGCCCAGACAGCCTGTTCGCAAACATTTGGAGCGGGTGATGAAAGCAATTGTAGGAATAGGGGTACAGCACCAGCATCTACAACTTGATTTGTTTGTTGTGATGTGCCCGAAGCTATGTTAGTCAAAGCCCATGCTGCTTCGAACTGTAGCATTGTTTGATTCTGTTGTTTTAAACAATTTACCAATATGGGTAAAATGTCACTGTTAATCAAGTCATTAATGGGTGGATTTTTATCAGACGATAATAATTTGCGCGCTGCTTGTACGGCAGCCAATTGTTGCTCTGGTTTTGATGAATCAGCAGCAGCTTCGGCTAATTTCTTTAAATTTATTTGATTTGGTAACTGATCATCTTCGTCTGTATTGGAGTCCATATTCGGAACATTGCGTCGCTTGAGGATTGTCTCTTCGCGTTTATTTTTACGTAATTCCACTGTGACTTCATTGCGCCTACGACGCATTTCCTACAAAACGAAATAGAATATTTTAGATAAATAGAACTCAAATTACCCAGATTAGAGGAATTTTCTTTAACTACAACAGTTGAATAATAAGTCGTTAATTTTAGTAAAATCGGATATGGGTGCCCTGATAGATGCTTGCTAGACTATTAGTGTAACATCGTGGGACCGATACTCAACAGAGACTAAGGTCTGTTACACTACACCGAGCGTGATGTCTAAGTTACTCAGATCGTATTAATTAGATACAATTTGTAATTGTGTTGTAAATAATAAATAAACGAAATCTATTAAACCTGCTATTATTTACATATATGGAGAGATTTTACTTTTAATGTTACACAACATCAGCCGGGGCTTTTCATTCTGAGCTGATTTCAGACCAAATAGTCCAAAATTGTTACTTCTGACAACGATGGAGAGTATAATCGAACTGTTCCTGATAAATACTATCTACAAGGCAACTCAGCAAATCTATATGAGCTATAGACATATTAAAAATGTCTCAATTATATCCGACACTGAAAAAGACCTTCAATAAATCAAAAATGAGGTTATTAGTGACGCACTATTTAAACTTTTTTTTAACAAATGAAATATTCAATTGTTAGTTTCGTCAGTTGAAATAACATTTTTGGTATTAGGCAATGCAATAAATTCCAGTTACCCTCCATATTCGAGTTATTATATTAGCTTCATTGAACGGTATTTTCGAAAAGATGAGAAATTTTAATAGGCTACAGGACAACCATACAATTTTGCTCGGATGGTCAAGGATAAAGGATGGCAACTAGAAATTAATCTATTTTTGGGTATAGCATAGTATAGTCCTATGCTATAAACTCCCATCCCGAAGACGGTTTTGGATAAGTATAACAAAAAATTTAGTATTGCATATTCAATGGCGACAGAAGAATTAGAAAAGTGTTTTAGATGAGTAAAATGAGCCTTTAAAACGTTCCATATAGTCTCCAAGGAACTGGAGCGTTATAGGGCGGAGTGGCCCCAGACTTTTTAGGTCCTTAATAGAATTTCTAACATCAAGTTATTATCTTGAGTGTAATACCATAATTTCTGACTAGCTATTGTATTCTGAGTGCAAATTACTGGACTTCGGAGGTTCATACCCTTTTCATTAGATTTGCACTTTTTAATCGCCGTAAAACTTTTCTGTCTATAAACATTTTTAATCAGATGAAACTCATTTATTACATACGCTAGGTGATGATATGACTCCAGATTTCCTAGTTTGCGTTCACCTCTTTTTTTTCTTTTATCCTTCAAAACTATGTTATCATACTTCCCGTTTAACATCTTCTTTGCTAATCTGTCTATTTATTTCTTCGTTACAAGCGCTACGTAAGGCAATTTTTTTTGATGTTTATTAGCATGCACCTCGTAATAAGTATATGAAACATATTTGAATACATGAGGTCATGAGAAGTGCAAGCGCTGATTTTAGGGTCCACATACCCTAATTCCGACTTTTCTCTTTTAAATCCATATAATTATTTTTCTGTTTCCTATCATATGAATACCGATAAAAAGGTTCACCTCTGTATCATCTCTGTTTAAAAAGATCTCTTCTATACAGGGTTGCATTTAAAATTTTTACCGAAAATTATAAGCAAAAGGAAATTAAAACTATGCTCTCACACATGCGGGCAGATAATTTTTCTCATTGAATGAGACTTTAGAAAAGCAGCAGTAAATAAATGAATAGACAGAAAATCGACAAAAAAAATAAAATAAAATAAAATCGTCGTAACTGAACCACGAGGAAATTAACAAGGAACGAAAAATTTATTTACAGAACAAATAGGGAAAGCAAAATTTTTATAAATATATTTGAACTATTCAATTAAATACACTTTTGAACAGAAAAATCGATAGAATACGACAACGCAAAGAGAAAATTTAATACTTTGAAATTAAAATGGAGGTTAAGCAAATTTTTCTTTTGCCAATTACCTTTCGGTTTCTTCACACAAACATACGTATAACACACCACCATTACAACAAAAACATGTGCCTCTTTTTTCAAGGAATTTTTTTACAAAAAATATAAATTTATGAATCTTGTGGGGTGTGGCTTTTCTTGCAGGATTGCTTTAAAAGATATAATTTAAAACTGCACTTACCTCTTGATCCTTGCCTTTGTTTTTAAAATTTTGCAAACGATTCACATTTGGTTCGAGAGACTGCATTTTCTTTTTTTGTTACTTTGCAATTCAACTATTTGTTGTATACTAATTTCAGTTGTTTATAACTCCTTAGTCGTTTGGCAAATATATTTTCAAAAAAAATTTTAATTTGATAGCAAACTATTTTCTTTTTATCTTCCTTTATATTGTATAAAAAATCACTGATGATTAAATGAAATCCGTAGAAAAACGACACAGCAACCGCGACGAACAATAACGACGAATGAACGAAACGAATTTCAATATAAAAAAGAATGAGAAAAATCACAATAAAAAAATTCAAGTGTATTAGCCACAACACACGCACACAAACAAATAACGAATATGTATATATATATATATATACCAGAAAAGAGCAGACGTCGGCGGCGTTGGCGTCAANNTCAGCAGCAATAATACCGATAAATTAAAAAAATAAATTAGAAATGGCGTTATTAAAATAATTAAAATTTTGTTTTTTTTCGATTTTTTAAAATTCAACTTACATATGTATATATTTATTTCTTTTTTATTAATTTTTTTTATTTCTCTGAAAAACTTTCTGGAATATTTCGATTTCTTGCAAATGGTTGTCTAGTATGTATGAGCCGCTGCAAAATCGGCTTGGTACCACTTCTTTTTGATAATTTGTGTGCTTATATTCAAAAATAACAAAATGTTTCGATATTTTCTATGCAAGTTAGAATTATAATTCAATTTGTAATTGTTTTAGAAAAAATATCTAGATTCCTTACGATTTATACAATTTTTCAACTCTTGGAATCTTGTTCTCAATAAAGTGATGTCAAGTTTATAAAATTTCATTATGTGTAGTATTGCCAAGTAAACTAATTCAATGTACACAGTCATTTTACTTCTAGTAGTTTAAAATAAATTCGTAAATTTATTGAATTTAAAATTGAAAGTTAAATGATGTATTTTTATAATTTTTGTTTCCCATTTCGTAAAAATTTCGTTATGTAAATAATTCTACTTGGTTTTATATATGAAATATTAAGTAAATGTACTATGTATATTAAATTAGATATGATTGTAACTTCTTTAAATTTCGGTATTTTCCTAGTTGTGTTAGTAATATGAAAATTTTTCAAATCGATTTTTAAGATATTTAAAAAAAATTTAACGAAACCAGTAAAAGATCATATTTCTGGCTTTTAGAAGTCACAAAAAATTTTGTACCTGATTTCACGAGAATTTTTATTTTTGTAAATAATTGATGAAGTTATTTGTTTGAAAATGTAATTATTATTATATTTATTATAATTCTGCATATCTATGAGTAGTGCCAATATTAAACTCAGAGTTGTATATCTTTATGTTTACGTTAATATGTAAAATAGTAATTAAACATTTCTGTTTTATATTTATCAAATTAAAGAACTAATGTAAAATTACATGTGTCAAAGGGAGATAACTAGTCGATGCTAAGTTATTGACTTGACAGAAATAAAAATTAGACAGCACTTTATAAACCAAATACATGCGAACGCAACGAACGATATTTCGTTTTCTGTGTAAATGTATTCGTGCTATGAGCCATAAAAAAATTTTGCGGAAGGTTTTTTTTTGTGTGTTTTAAATTTCAGCTAAAATAAATTCTACGCAAAATACGAATTATTAATAACAGAAATAGCCATTCGGAAATTAAGACATTTTTCCTTAAAGGAAAACATACTCTATGGAAGTTATAAAAACAAACGTAAACACAGCGGTGTGATTTGCCAACAAAAAGAAAAAATATTCCATGGTTTTTTTCTCTTCTCCCATCAGCAGTCTTTTGATAAGTTCGGGTGAAATTTCATTGAACTGCTTTGTGAAATAAAAAACAAAGGCTAGTTGCAGACGACGATAGACGTTGGGACGAAAAAGAAAAATATATTCACAACACATTCAAAAAAGCGAAAAGAAAAACCAACGAATAAAGACGTCGTGAAGAATAAGAAGAAGAAGCGTACAAAAAATAGTCGAAAAGCAAAAGCAAACAATAAAGTCAAGAAATAACAATTTTGGTTGAATTTTATTCAACTAAAACATAAACAATTGTTTCCAATTAAAAACTAATAATTTTAATTCAAATATACAATATTGTAAAATATAATCACATTTCAAATTCGGTGCTTATATAGAAAAAAGGGTAAAAAAGTTGAGGTTGTGTTAGTGTCCGAGTGTTTGTGTCGAACAGCAGAGGAGAAGAACCGTACGTGTGTTTGAGTGTTGCAATCAATTGGACAGGCAACATCAACCAAAGAAAACGAACTCAAAAAGTTAAAAAAGTAACAAAAATCAAAGACCAAACGATCAGATCGACCAGTAGTTACTCCAACACAACTTCTAGAGCAAAATTCTATAATTTTCAAAGGTCTGGGGATAAGAGAACAACAACAGACACAAACGGATTACACAAAGTGGATAAAACAAAAAAATAAAAAAACGCGTATAACATTTATTGTGATTTTCTTTATATGGTATATCTCCTACTTAACTAAATAGGATATATTTTGGTTAAAAGACGCCGTTTTGTGCCATTTTTCTTCGTGATAGTCAGCCAGCTTGCGCCTGCTCTTAACAAAATTCCTTTAATATCAAGAACAGAAGAAGGAAAACGGAACAAAAAATCCATTACCCAAATTGTGTACTTTGCTTTGTTTTGTTGTCAAAAACAAAAAACAAAACAAAATCCGTAAAGGCACAGCCAAACTGCAATAAATAAATAACAATCAAGGTTGTTGAGCGCCAGAACATCTTCAATAGAAAGCTAGTGGCAATATTATTAGTGACGCTCTGAGTGGACTGTGAAACATTAAGTTACTAACTACTGCCTGTGTTCTGCTAATCACTGTTATTAGCAAATATTGGGCAGTGTTGTGTCTACCTAACGTTTATAACGTTCCATCTTTTGTAGCTTTGGAATGTTAGATGCGGTGAACGGTTTTTATGGTCGTAGCAGTAGAAGCAGCAAAAGTTCTAGTATTACAAGCCGTTTGAAAACAACTAAAGCAACAATACATTCGGAAAAAGGATATACAATAACAGATTCCTCGGGTAAATATTTTTATCAATATAATTTGCTTTTCAACTTAATTTTAAGTTGTGACCAGAATTCACTAACTCTATTAGCAATACAAACATTGTTGTTGTTGTTGTTGTTGTTGTTGTTGTTGTTGTTGTTGTTGTAATTTTCTGCCAATAGGAGATGTAAAAACAAATATTCAAATATTCAATGAGTCAAACGGGTGAAATGAGACATTTATTCGGTTTAAAAAAAATTCGCATTGTTGAATTTATGTGAAAACACTTTTTCGAATCAATTTCCTTAAGCTGATGATTTAGCTCCTGTTTTTATAATACCAGAAGTCATTTATTAGTTTGTTACTTTGCAGATAATTTGGTCATCCTAATGCCAGCGGATAAACTTGACTGTATCTGTTTGACTATCATAACAAAAAGATCAAAAAATATTCGCCGAATGTAAAACGAATATGATTAAAATTACTTCTTAATTTATGTATTTCATTACCTCATAAAGTATAAATATATTGTATATAAATATATTGTACATTAGTATTATAAATATTACTAGCTGTCTAGTTGCCGTAGTCTAGATGTAGTGTGTTGGTTTATTAGACGTGAGGCCACGGTTCATCTTCAACAAAACGAAATAAGAAAAAATGTATCCTTGGCGTCTTGCTTTCAACAGATTTTTGGCAGAAACTCAGAGAGCAAATAAAAAAAGGCATGAAAATGTTTCTCAAAAATCTGTCGGTTGGAGTCGACTTTAAACTATAGGTCAAGCCAATCATGTATAAAATAAATGGCATGAGTAGCTAGGTCTTATTCCTGACTGAAGGATTGTAATGACCAATTATGTATGTATGTATTACAAGCTGCATGATTAAGACTGTACGGTGGTAGACTAGACAAAAGTCTGTTTGTAGACACAAATTTTTACCCAATAGACCTGCAACTATTATTATATTAGTAAGTAAAGTTTATGCTTTAGTCTTCCAATTTCGTTTGGCAAACCAATGCCGCTCGGTATTGTCAAACCATTAGACCTTAAATATGTTTTCCTAAAACAAATCAAATTATAAATTTAATGTTGTTTTATTTCATTTCCATTTATTTGATATTTATATTAACATAAACTTATATGCATGTTTTTTGAATATATGTATATACAGTATCGGACATAACTAAAGCACCCCCCAATAAGAAATTTATTATCTATATGTTTTATAAGAAAATTACGTGTTTTGTTCAAGTCGCCTATTATTTTTATTAGGTTATATAATTATTGTTCAAATGACATAATTTATTACAACCATTTTATGTAAATTTTAAAAATTTATAAATTACAAAAAAAAAAACAAAATAAAGGGACATATAATATTATTTATTTATTTATATTTTTATATTTTATTATTATATGATATCAAATTATCAACAACATCAGACGATATATATATTTACGTGAAAATAGCCTGGAAGGAATATCGTCTGATATTGTGTGTTAATTTGATATCCTAATAAGAAATATATACATCTGCGGTTAAAATAATAGCACCAAGTTAAATTTTTATTAAGTTCGTTTATAATATAATAATAATCAATATTATAAATAATATAATAAAAAATTATTAATCTACGTAGTTTTATATTATAAAAATAAATTGCTTTATTTTAAAGATGCTAATTAATTAATATTTTATTATTAATATTTATTATTATTATGATTATTATTTTATAAATTGATTATTATTATTTATAAACGAACTTAATAAAATTTTAACTTGGTGCTATTATTTAACCGCAGTTGTATATATTTCTTATAGGATATCAATTAAACAACAATATCAGACGATATTCCTTTCCAGGCATTTTCACATAAATATATATATGTCTGATGTTTTGATAATTTGATATCCTATAATAAATAATAAAATATATAATATAAATAAATAAATATAGCGTAGTCAAGTTTTTAGACACTATTTAAGGGTGCGTTTTATTTTGTCCATTTCATTTTGTTTTTTTTTTTTTGTAATTTATAAATTTTAAATTTTACAATAAATGGTTGGTAATTAATTATGTCATTTGAACAATAATATATATAACCTATAAAATAATAGGCAACTTGAACAAACACGTAATTTTCTTATAAAACATATAGATAAAAAATTTCTTATATTTAATAAATATATATATTTATGTGAAAATAGCCTGGAAAGGAATATCGTCTGATGTTGTTGACAATTTGATATCCTCCATGCCTAGATGTGCAAGTGTTATTCAGAAGAAAGCATTTGCAACAAAATATTCACTTTAAAAAATGTTTCCTTTTGTTCCATGAAGGGGTGCTTTAGTTTTGTCCTTTTATTTTATGTTCTTTAATTCTTTTTTAAATAATATATGTTTCTTTCATAACGGTAGATTTAAAAAAATTATTGTAAATGAAAAAAATAGTTTCAAGGAAAAAAATTTTAAATGCTTTTGTTTTATCCCTTTCATTTTGTGTTTTTTCATAAATACAATTTTTTTCGCATTCAATTTGAAATTGGCTTGACATTTACAAAGGATACGTTGAATATGTTTTTAGTTCTAATACTGTCCACACACACAAAAAAACGAAACTCTAGGATTTTTAAACAAATTTCACAGCAAATAATATCATAGAAGTTAAAAAGCCAACTTGTGATGAATTTAATTTAATTAAAAGGAAAAAGTATTGTGTTTCTGTTTTGTTAATCCTGACTGTTCCTATATGATTTTTTCTGCTGTACGTTCATGGCTGTAATTTGATGTACATCATATCCGATACAAGGACCAATATTTATACGTTATTATTCAAACATTCTCTGCATTAATGTATCAATGACTGTGCATCAGTGTAATGTCTGTGTATACACATATGTATGTATGTCTTGCATTGAATAATCGAAAGGTTAATAATTAAAGCTTGTCACATTTATATAAGAAGCTACGCTATGCGGAAAACTAATGTCCTCTTGATTTCTTTAAATAAAAATTCGTTTAATTTTCAGTTATTGAAAATTTATTGGTGGAATGCATACTATTTTTCTATGCAAATATATTGCTTTAGCTGATTATTGCAAGGTTTTTTTTTTCAATTTCATATTTATAAATACAACTTTTAATTTAAGACAGTTATTTTTTTATACTGGTTAATGGCACATACTAGAGTATTGTATTTAAAGCATATCTCTCTATGTATGTAAATATCTGCATATTTAAAATACTTTTTACGTAATAAAACGGCGCTAAGATTAATATCTTTCTGATTTGAATAATAGAATAAAATAATATAAACAAGCAATTATTGACCTACAAATAATATTCAATGGTTTTCCATTAAATTTGCTAGAAATTCCTTAATTTTTTCTTCTCGTCTTTTTCTTATTGGGTGGACCTCATGCTCTTTTCCAACATAATTGTTTTTTGTATCGTTATTTTAATGAAGGTTGACAATACATACACATGTATTATAGATGGAAATGTTTTCATGGCTGTTGATGCTTAAACTTGTGTTAGTTGGAGTAGTTAAAGCGTTGATGGTTATCGGTAGATAAATTATGGTATTGGTTATGGATAGTAAGGTCAATAACTACTACAGTAATGGTATGAATGTACAATACATACAGAAATAAACATTAGCGTATGTGTGCATTGAACACGACAGGTAGTCGATAGGATATATCTTTTATGTCTATATATAAATTTGTGTGCGTTTTTTTAAATTTAGATTCCTTTTTATATGTAAACAATATTGTTGTATAGAGAAACAACAATTTATGAAATTATTAATTTAACATCTTTAAATATAATTGACTAATCTCTGATACATATTTCGTTTCGAAGAATTAAAACAGTGACAACAGAGTTTTTATTTACAAATTAAATACTATCTATTTATTTTTGTTTATGGAGTTTCGAATTGTCTGAGATACACTAAAGTCAAGATATTTGTTTCCTTTATTAAGGTATCGATATGTAACTAGAAGGACTCTGTAAGCAAAAGTTGAATTTATAAAATTGTGTTTATAATATTTGTAAGAATGTTTTTGACACTTGAGGCAAAAATTAGGATTAGAATCTTAATTCGTTGTTGTTAAATTAAAAATTCTTAATTTTTTTTATTGCATTGACATTTCTATGAATATATCTTTACAATCATTATTATTTGTTTATAGAGACCTTGACTTATTTAACATACACAACACATTTCTTTGTATACACTTGCATATGTTTTTTTGCATGTGTATAGTGGTATAATCCAATTTTAATTGTGCTTTTGTTTTATTTACAATTAATTTTTTCCAATAGATTATGGCGAATTTAAATTTTCAACAACCCCCAAGAAGCATAGCAAATGCATCTCTAACGGGCAGAACTACAGGCGGTTTTGGTGGTAGTTCGTTATCCGGTCATGTAACACCCACGTCAGGCATGTTTCCCAGCGGTAAGTTACAAAATATACCATACTTTCTAACAGAAATTGAAATTAATTGTATTTTCCTTATTTTTTTTTTTCGTTTACGATAGCAAATTATGGACAGACGCAACCTCAATTATCGCCAAATCGAAATGCGCAGCTATCGGTTGGTGGTCCTGCGTTAACAAGTGGTAATCGTGCAAATGTTTTTAACCAGCGTCCATATGTGGAAAGGCGTATGCAGGGCCTGGGTCAAGGGCCTATGGTAAGTTAATCATTAACCAAAAATAAATAAAAATGATAGTGATGCATTACTTATGCCAACGTTTACTATATTTATATTATCTGTATAATTTAGTCGAACATGGGTAATTTTATGCAAAATCGTGGTGGTTACGGTACGACTGGTAGTGGAGGAGGTGGAGGCGGCTCCGCTGGTGGTCCTCTAAATAATTTCCATAATGTTTTCGGTGGCAGTGGGGATACAACAACACCGGCCCTACTTGATCCGTCAGAGTTTCCATCTCTGACAAATGCACGCGGCCAGAATGATCAATCACTGCCTCAGACGAATCCTCTCCAGCCGCCGGGAAGCAAACCTTATGGTAATTTCTTTACCTCTTGTGAGTTTTTCAACGAAATATTATCCTTCGTTTTTTTACTTCATTATATATTATTTTTCTATATAGTCTTTGTACTCGTATTCATTTTGTTTAGTTTGTGTTTTTTCTTTTACTATAAATTTCATCTATTTGCCTATCTACCTTTCTAAGTATATGCCATCAAAAAATTAATATCACATCGTATTCGCTTACATTATGTGTTTGAGTAAATTTTAAAATTAATTCAATTTTGCTCTCCTGTGTACAATAAGCATTTAATTAGCAGAATAGTTTATAAGATATATGATAGGATTCGATTACTTGTCATTCAAATGTTAAAAAGAGTCATTCCAAGAATTTTTTGAAGAATGGTATAAGATTAGGTTACTTACTACATTAACAATTAGTAAAATATCTAAACTTTAGGGGGAAAAACCAAAACAACATTTTTAAGGTATGACAAAATTAATTACTTCGACAGTAAAATGTAACACAAAGCATTTTTTTTAGATCGCAATGAATAAAATATCTAAATGAATGAATTCTATTAAAGCTGTTTGAAATTGGAAAAAAGATATTATTTTATTTTATAATAAAATAATTTAATTCTACAAGTACTGGGGCTTTACGCAAATTTAGGAAAATTGTCTTTAGCTACCTAAAATTAGTTTAAATTTGCAATTACTTTCTTTTTGTTACACAAGTTTTTGTAAATATCTTGACAATATCTTAGTAAAAACATTCTGTACATATAAGTAAATGATATTCGTCGTATAGTTAATAAAAGTGCATTAAATTTAAATTCAAAATATAAGTAAGGAAATTAATTTCGAAATTGAAACTTTGGTAGCTAAAACGCAACTTATTTGGTTAAATTAATCAATAGATTTCATTTGTATCTAACCTTTTATTAAAAACACATGAATTGACAAACACATGAATCATTTTGTAATATTAAAGTATTCTAGGGAATTATTACTTTACCTGTTGTTGTTAAAAATTTCGGTAGTATCTTTAGTTTGTTTCATTTACAAAGAAGTAGTTTTATAGTGTTTTTCTTTATAGAGTATAGTGAATTTGAGCTGAATGAATCATTCTTTATTGTTTTAATTTCTGTCTGTTTCCGAAAGAGTACAATTATTCTATTCCCATTTTATAAGAAATAGAAAACAAACGTAACAAAATACATCTTTATATGACAATTGAAAGCTAAAGAGTATTTCTTCCCCTCTTCTTCTCTTGTTTCTTCCCGAAAAAAAAATTTATGTAAAAAAATAAAATAAAATTCATCAAAAACTGAAACCACGAAAATCAAAAATGACATCTTTTAGTTGGCATGGTAAAACAACCAACATCAGAACAATCGGAATTTACGATGTCTAATGAAGATTTTCCTGCGTTACCGGGCACTCAAAACTCGGATGGTACAACGAATGCGGGAAGTGGTCTAACAGATAGTAATAATTTGGATGGTACGGATAAGACAATGAATTCAATTGTAGCCAACAGTGGGTTGGGAGCTGTGGGTAGTGGAGCAGTAGGATCAGGCTCATCAGTTGGTGGTGGTGTCGGTGGTTGTAGTGGAGCAGGTGGTGTTGGTGTAGTTGGTGGTGGTGGTGTTGGAGCGCCTGGTAGTACAGCAGGTGGCAATTTTGGCGGTGGTATCGGTGGTATTGTTAGCTCTGGTAGTGTGAGTAGTTCAGCACCCAGTGGTAGTGGTACAACATCTGGCATTAGTGGTATGGGTAATAGTGGTAGCATTGAACAACAGCAACAACAACAACAACAGCAGCAACAACAACAGCAACAACAGCATCCGAATGATAATTCCAGCGAAAACAAATTGATGAAAACCGGCGTGCAAACATCACCTGATGGTACGGTTTTCATTAAAGTTGCTTTTATTGTATTTCAATATATATTTCATTATGTTATCTGTGTTTTAAATGTTAAGTTCCTCATATAAATCATCAATTTTTGTTTTTGTTTTCTCTCTTTTTACACTTATAGGCAAAGTCACAAATATACCAGCCAGTATGGTAAATAATCAATTTGGTATGGTGGGCTTATTGACGTTCATGCGTGCTGCTGAATCCGATCCAAATTTGGTTACGTTAGCCTCAGGCATTGATTTAACCGGTCTCGGTTTGAATCTTAATTCCCAAGAAAGTTTACATCCAACATTCGCTGGACCCTTTGCGGATCATCCCTGCAGGTAAATATCTAAATGTTAATTTCAAATCTCTTATAAAATATTACCGCAACATTATTATAACTCTAAGAGTAAGAAAATAATTTAAGAAAAATAAAATTTGGTCGAATTTTTAATCTTACGTCTTCCATTTTTTATTTTTCTTAATTTAGAGCACAAGACGTTGAATACAATGTGCCACCCGAATATTTGATAAATTTTGCGATAAGAGATAAACTTTCCTCGCCACACTTAAAGAAGCTGCAAGAAGATCTGTTGTTTTTCCTGTTCTATACAAATATCGGCGATATCATGCAACTCATGGCTGCCGCAGAATTGTAAGGCAAAAACAACTCATAATCAAATTATAATTTATTCATGTTTTCTCAATTTCTCATTTACTTCAATTTTAGACATAGTCGCGAATGGAGATATCATATAGAAGAAAAAATTTGGATAACTCGAATTCCTGGCCCCAATCAATATGAGAAAAATGGTACAAAAGAACGTGGCACCTTTTACTATTTCGATGCGCAGAGTTGGAAACGTTTGTCCAAGGTTTTCCAAATCGACCCCGAGAAATTAGATAAATGCCCCAATATAAGTGCGTTTATGAACATAAATGGACAGTCTGTATAATATTAATAAAAAAACAAAATCTTAAAAAACACGAAAACAATTCTTTAAAGTAATATTTAAAACAAATTTTTTTCTAATTAAGGATAAAAAACGCTATAAAGCATGAAAAAAAAGAAAGAAAAAATAATAAAAAATGGTAAAAACATTTATTTAAACAAAATTTAAACAACTTTAAAGTAAAACCACTATTTAGGAGAAACGAAGACCTTTTTTTTAATTTAACTGCCTTGCACAAAATACTAAAAATAATTCCGTGTGATTTTTAAAGTTTTCAGTTGGCAACTTACAAATTTTAAAATAAATATATGGTCTAAATGGATTTTCATAAAAAGTTAACGCAATATCCATGACAATGAATGCAGACAAGATTTTGAAAATTTTAAAACACGACTTTTGCATTATTTTTATTCTTTCCTCTGTTGTTTATTTCTTTTATTTACTGTTTATTAGTTGTTACTTTGTTCGAAGGGAATTCATGTATGTGTTATAATTTCTCTGTAGGATGTGTGCTATTAACCAACTGCTTTCTTTGTCTTTAGGTGTAGAAATTAATTCGGTCTATTTCTAAAAGATTCAGCAAGGTAATGGAATATTTTCGACGTTAGGGTTATCATGCACAACATATTCTCCTCGTTCTTTATACTCAGCGTTAATGCTGCGTTCAATATTTAAGACGTCCACACTATTCATTCACTACCATAAATCATAATAAATCGTGTGAATAAGTTCACAAGGGATATCCTACATATTGCCTGTAAACAAGTTTTCAATATTTGGACAGGATAACGTCGTCATCGGTAAAAACTTTTTGTAGCCCTCTTTGTATCAAAGCATTAATTTCTTTTAATAGGTTATTAACGTTGATTTTTTTGATCATGTCAATTTTTGTACCAATATTTCTTTGAATTAAAAAAGTGGATATTTCTGAAGGTTTATTCAACAAATTAACAAGATTGTATACAAAATAATTTTAATAACAAGACTAAGTAAGTACATTATGAAATAATTTGTAAAGGTCCAAATCCGGCGAAAGATGATATATGATAATATGAGAGCATCTTCTGAACTGCTAATAAATGTAGCGCTGAAAGATGATTCTGTCTTAGATTAAATAGAAATTATATTTTGCTATTTCAATAATTTAATTTGTTGAGTTGAATGATAATGAATGAATGTCCTTTGGATCCTATTTCATATTTTTTTTATACTAACCCTTTCAGACCTAGAGTTTGTTAAGCTCATTAAAAGCTTAAAACCAAAATTTTAGAGATATTTATATCGACGAATAAAAATGCAATGTCCGTTTTCAGAATCAGGACAACGCACAATTTTGCTATTTAGGTCATAAGTGTCAAAATGACCCTCGAATAATTAAGGGCAATTTTAACTAAGAAGTGAAAGAATTTTTATGAAAGAAAATTGAAAAAAGTTATTAAACAAAATAGCGCATGTCTAAATAGACTACATTCCCTATATGAAAACAGCGTGTTATACAAAAATAACATGCTAGAAATGTAACCGTTTCTGTTAATCGTAAATCGATTATCTGCATTTTTTATTTTATTTGACAATATTTCGTTTTGAGATTATAGGCGCTGTAGAATTAAATTTCTTCTTTTGAAATGTGTTATTTAAATTGCCCCCTTTTTAACGGTTGCTTCAAAAACAATGTAACAACGCCCAACTATCTTATAAAAGCGTTATACAACACTAGAGGTTTAACTAATTTACCAATAAATGTGAATACATGTCAGACATAAGAAGAAGCATTAATTATTTTGTTTATTCTAGTTTTAATGAATCAAAAATGCGCCTGCGTTGGAAATGTGTTTAAAAATTTGTGTTTAAAAATTTGAAAATCAGCAACAGTTGGTTAAAAAGAGAGAATAAGTAAACTCAAAATGAATGCAGCAGGCTTAAGTTTATTTCAAGCAGCAGAGAGCATCAAACTTAATAGTAGTCTAGAACGACAAGAAGAGGAGGATGCTCTAGAGGATCAAAGGCGACGCAATGAAGAGGTGGTTTATTTTACAATACAATTGGTTGTGTTTAATTTTATGTTTTTTTTTACTGTAGCTTAAAGTTATGATGCAAAATGCATTTGATGATTTGGATGATGATGAAACAACCATCGATTCAACGTCAAATTTTCAATCGGACTTAATAGACCAACAGGCTGTACAGCACCATAATCTCCAACAACAATATGTCAATGAAATCAGTGAGGATCCCAAAAAAGGAGCGAGTGGTACTAAGGATCATTCTGCCTGCGAAAAGGAAATACACAAGTTTAAAACACTCTTAGAGTCTCGAATTCGTGAGTTGGATCATGTGCAAAAATTGCTAAACGAAGAATATAAAAATCGTAATGATCTGGAGAAAAAATTAACCATAACTGAAGCGGAACTGGATCGAGCTTTAGCCAACAAGAAAAACAATCATGAATTGTTAGTGGAATCTAAGGAAAAGTGTTCCAATTTGGAAAATACTATTAAAAAAATGAAAGCAGAAAGAAAAACGCTGGAAAACGAAAACAATACTCTACTTGGAAAACTAGAAACAGCACAAACATTATTGGCGGATGTGCAAAGAAAATATGACATGGTAGAGAGAGATTTAAATAAAAATCAAGAACGTAATTATGAGCTTAAACGTAAACAAACGGAAGATCGTCATCGAGCCGAAATTGAAATCTTGCAACAGCAAATGGAACAGGTTGCTAATAAGTTAGATAAAAAATCAATTGAATTGGATAATATGAACACACGCTATCAGGCCCTACAAGAATCACATCAAATGATGTTGTGTGAAAAGGCTAGTAAAATTAATGAACTTAGTTATGCTTTAAATGAAACTCAAAAACGTTGTGAAGAGCTTTTGTCAAGACCAGATTATTTTCAAGAGAACATAAGACTACAAAAACTAATCGGCAGTCTTCAGGAGCAAATCAAAGGTATGGAAAAGACAATAAGCTCTTTAAAAGAACGTTTGGAAATAACCACAGCGGAGTTAGATTCTATGGATACCGTTCTGCATCAATACAACGAAGAAGATACACCCAGAAGAATTAGTCAAACTCAAGCCCGTGTAGTTGGCAGTACTCCTCTTAATCCCATAGAAAAAGTTGGAAATTTAAAACAAGAATTATATCGAGCTCTAGCTAGTCTTAAAAACAAAAGAGAAGAGATTCGAAAATTACAACTAACAATAGAAGAAAAAGAATTGGAGATAAAGCACTTAAGACAAGATGAAAATAAATCTCTAGTGCACATATCAACTCTAAAAGAAGAAAATATAAAATTACAAAATAAATTAAGAGTATTAGAAGAAGAATTTGATCAACTAAAAAATTCGCAAATTGTGGAAACTCAAAAGGAAGATGACAATCATGTCCAATCTTTACAAAGAGAATTACAGGATGTAAAATTGCAATTGCAAAAAGAAAAAGAGAAAACCCTTAAATTAGAGGATCATAAAATGCAACAAGAATTTGAACGAAAAAATCTTGACACTCAATTAAAAAACCTCGAAATTGATTTGGAAGAGCTGAAACAGGAACATGAGAGTCTTAAGCAGAATTATGAACAAATCTCAAAGGAAAATCTTGGTCTTAAACAGAGACAAACAACAGATAATTTACGTTTGGAATTAGAAAAACATAAATTTCTTTTAAAGGATTCTCAAGCTGAATGTGATCGATTAAAAAATCTTTATGTAGAGATATCTAACGCGAAAGAGGCGTTATCTTATGAAATGGACAAGTTATTAAAGTCTGATAAAGCAAAAGAATTGCAAGACGAAAAGGAAAAAGTCGCCAATTTACAAAGAGCTCTAAAACTGACAGAGGTAAAGTATTCGGAGTTGTCGAAAATATTAGAAACAGAAAAACTTTGTCACGAGAAGGAATTGTCAGAATTGAGGGCAAAGCTGGAGAAGGAAAAAATGGGAACCTTCAAAGCCGCCAAAGAAGCTACCAATGAATGTGCCAAGTGTATGGACTATGTTTCTAAATTGACAAAGGTAAGGTAAAGAATTTTTATAACAAAATTCGGAGTAGTTTTATGGTTGGTTACAGAAAATTTAGGTATACTAATTTCTTTATCTCTAGAACAATGACTGTTTAATTTGTATTATTATTCGATGTTATTGTAAAAAAAAAAGAAACTCATTTAAATACTTTTTCTAAATTTACAAGTTTGAAATACAAAATCTAAAACTGGCCAACGTTAATGCGGTTAGCAAAAAAGAAATCGATGAACTAACAAAAGAATTAAAAAATTCTAAAGATCATATAGCCGAACTAAATGAACAACTAAAATTAAGCGAACAGCAGGAACGTTTAATTAAGGAATTGAAGACTAAAGCTACCCAATTTGAAGAATACATTAAAACGCATAGTTCTAATTCAGAGCTTTCTAATACATCTCCCAGAAATTCCCGGCAACTAAGCGATAAAAGTGTCTTTACTTCGCCAGAATTAGAACGTAATGAAATCAAAAAGATTGAGGCAAGAGTACGTGATGAAATGGCTCAGATTTTTGCTGTCGAGCTTAAACGTGTTCATAATAGAATACAAGAGACTCAAGAACAAAGTCTTTGCTTACAACGTGAATATCAACATATTAATCAGGAGCTGCAGCAACGTCAAACAGAAGTTGAACTTTTGAAAGAAGCAATTTTAGCGGAACGTGAAAAAATGGCTGAAATTCTGCAACAAAAAGATAATGAGTACAAGGACATAATTCAAAGACACGGTATTTCTTTGCAGAAAAATCAAAATGAACTTCAAATGAAAACACAAAAAATTAAGGAGCTAACAAATGAACTAAACGAACGTCAACTACAAATCGAAGCCGAGCGAAAATCAATGAAAGCGGTTATGAAACAATGGGAGGAGCAGAGAAAAACCTTGGATGACGTAGAGATGGATTGGAAGAAAAAATTTACGGACTTGCAAAAGGCGCACGAAAGTGCTATACAATCATGGCAAACAAAATATAATTCAGCAAAAAGAACGGCAGCGAATTACAAGGTAAAATCGGTAATGTTTCATATAAATACGTAATAATTTTCATAAATTTATTTCCAGCGTTATTCAGAAGATAAAGAAGCCCATATGCTTAAAGAGTACGATAGACTGAAAATGGAATATGATGCTCAATTGGCTAAAATACAGTTGCGCGTGAAAGAAAGTTTAGAAAAGAAAAAGTTAGAGGTAACATTATACCTTTTTAGTTGGTATTTTATTTGTATAAATTTTTGTATATGTTTTTCTTTTAGTTTAAACAGGCCCTAGATAAACAATGTGGCTTGAATAATAGCAATAAAGAGAATACGGCAAGTAATTGACACATTTTAGTAAAATAGTATTATTTTTAAAATATACTTTCTCTATTGTTTACTTTTTAAGAAGCACTGGTTTGCTTATAATTAATTTGCTGTTATTTTAGTAATAAATTTTTCTTTCGTATAAATTAAATAAATTAATAGATATATTTTTAGTACAGATTATTTTAATATTTATGAACCGATAAGACTTTATGTTTACATTTTTAAATAAAAGTATTTATGAATGCCCCCATTTATTAGTTGTTTTGAAAATTATTTTAAACTTTATATATATACGTATAAAGAGGCGTTTTTGCAATCATGGAGAAGCCTTTAGTGTAATTGAAACAATAAGAAAGTTTCAGATTACTCTAACCGGAGAAAACGGGATTCAATCAAAAGACTAACAAAATATTGGCATTCGCATTCAAATAACCACTTGCCGTTTTTTCGCTTGAAAGTTTTCATTAAATAGTCGTAGTTTTTTTTTACGGAGTATAGACGAATTTCGCAGTTCAGTGGACTATGTTAAATTACAGCATTTGTGAAAACATTCGCTTAAAGGAATTCTAAAGAAATATTCATGATCTGAAAGTGCTGATACAGTTAACTTTCACATGCCCGCTGTTTTTTAAAGTAGAAAACAGTATGGTGCCCTTCAGTTTTTGTAGAATAAGGTACGAGCCATTGAATTCTTTACTGCGCTGTTCTCACAACTAAAAAGACAATGATTGCATGTATTTAGATTTGAAATAAAATAAGTCTAGTTGGTCGTAATAAAGACTTTATACTTACATACGTTTTAGCCCTATTTACTGAGACAGACGTCAGTATTTTTAAAAATCATTGCAGTTTGTTCATGATTGGAAACATATGTTGTTACATAACAATTTTATTTGGAAACAGTGAATCGATTTTAATGCCTTTCGATTGACAATCCAGTTTACCACGTTTCTATTGGCTCACTAGGTACTGAGTCCGGAATAAAAGGATTGAATAAAAAACGTTTTATGTAATATATAGTATTTTTATTTATAATTGTTTAATTCTTTTAAATGTCTTTTTTAATTTTTTTTTCTGACAATTGTTTATTAACCATTATTCGTTCCTATATTCATGCACACAATAATGAGTCATCCTCCCATATTATTTAAACTAAAATCGAATAAAATTCAAATCGATACGTCTACGTACGATGCAATATTTTTTCTTAGAGAGAAATCTTTTCGTAGAAAAATCGATTTTTACTGTTTGGATTTACAAAATATGTAAAGAAAAAGGTTAGAGTGTTTACATATAAATAAAAATAAATGGTTTACTGAGAATTATATGTATAATAAGTTTCCTTTATTGAAGATATAATATACTTACGCCACTTGAATAACTAAAAATTTAATATTTTATTGTTAAAGTATGCAATTAGATTTTCTTATCCTCGTATGTATTTTTTCACGTATATAAATCACTGATTAATAATATTTAGACTAACATTAGTTAATTAATTTAGAATATATTTAAACTTTTTTCTTTTTTACTTTAATAATTAAAAATACATATAAAATAAACTAAATAAGGTTTGTTATTAGGGCTACTCTCTTAGTTGAACTATAAAAAAGAGTAGAATAAAAAAAGAAAAATATAAATATAATAAAAAATAAGAATTGGATTTAAGAGTAAAGTTAAAACTCTTTATTTTTTGGTAAGAAATCTTTAGATGATATGTTAACTGCAAACAAATATGAAGCAGTATATAAGAATACATTTTTCTAGCTACAATTTAAATAAATTCAAGCTATTTCATTTTTTATAATTTTACTGGAATGAAATAATATAAATAATATATTATATAGTAAATTTTTTTTCATTTATTGTAATATCATATTCTATATATTTGTGTAAAAGTTTATAATACACGACAATCCTTATTTTCTGTATTTCAAACAATTGTTGGCATCAAAGTAAATGCCTAAGAAATAATTAACATTTTTTTGGAATTCCTATGTGGTTTAAATGTATTTTCATCAGATTCGCAAAAAGTTAAATATTTTCACTAAAAAAATCTAAAAAATAAAAGAGAATTGAGCAAACATATGAAATCAAAGCCGACGGAAAGTGGTATTAATTTCGTAAAGCAAAGTTTTTCATTTTTATTGCAATGTACATACGTGTTTATTAAACCCTTATATTAAAATTCAAATCAATTAGAACTACTAATTTTTTAAAATAGATTTTCTTGATGTAAACTTGCACAATTTATAGGCATTTAGGCTTTTTTTCTTTTGTTTCTTTGTAGTAAATTGGATTCATCAAGTCGAACATTTAATTAGTTAAATGTACAGAAATGTGTTTCTTAATAGTATGTGTATAATTGTTAGAAAATTATGTTTTTCACCATAAATTTTAATCAGTTTAATTAAATGCATTCGAAACACCTACCAAACTTCTTTAAGCTTTCTGTTAATAATGGAGATAGGGATTGTTTTAAAATGAAAATAGTTTAGTTTTCATATTCCGGATTATCACCGAAATACTGAAATAGACAATGGCTGATAAGAACTTATTTTAAGCACATAAACATTTATCCAAGATATGAATTGTTCTATGTGACTAAAATTAAAGTAAATAATTCAGTCTAAATACCTTTTATAATACGGCATGACAAAGTTTCCAGTGAGAAATGAGTTTTCTTCTACTTAAATCCGTTTGTTTGTTTGTTTTTGAAATCTGTGTTAGATACATATTCCTTTGCATAGAAAATTTTATCGGCATTGACTATATGTGTATATAATTGTATATTCCCTAATTGTATACATTTGAACCATCTAAAATTTTCGTAATAGTTTTTTTTAGTGTCTATATAAATAATCTTGTTTATAAGAAATAATTAAATTTAAATAATAGTTATACGTAAACAAGCTTTTATTTAACAGAAGTAGCATTATTAATTAAACTGAAGAAAAGGTCGGCCAAAACACTTCCTTACCAATATTCTTTTTAACAAATTGAATCCTTTCCTTTTTTGTTTTCGCTTAGCAAATTGAACTAAATATAGCATATGTGTAAGTATGCGTACGCACATGAGACTTTAAAATTACAACAAAAGGAACTAAAGTAAAGTGACAAAACTATAAAAGACCTCACATTTATATTTTATTCTTTTTTCTTGATTTTTTTTCTTTTTGCTAAAGACAACTAAATAATTATGTATAACTAAACCCAAAGCGTTGGAGTAATATGTATCTATAAACAATTGTTCGATCAAATAAAAATGTTAGCACCAAGAGAAAAATGGGCTTTTATTTTGGAAGCGCTGGGTAAATGAGAAAAAGCCACGTGATGCTTTCGATCTGTAATTGAAAAGAAAAACAAAAGAGATAAGATATAAATATTATGCGCGTTAAAATAAGCAAAATCGTAAACCTCAGCTAAATAACAAAGTCTCTACGCTCATATGTTAAAATATGCTTACTACACTTACTTTTCAATAACAACGGCTGGCATTTGTACAAGTTGTACAGGTGATTTGCCATCTTTTAAAGCCTGTGTTAAATTTAATATTTGTCCTCTCATTACCGACATTTGTCGTTCGAATAGCCGTTTATCGAAACCTTTGTCTTGTTGAAATAAATAAAATAAATCTGTACACATTTCTTCAACAAAATTCATGTCTGATAATTGTGGCAGTACTAATTGTTTAGTTTCTTCACTAAATGGCACTTTAGCTTGTGGCAACCAAGCCCAGTGATAGGGGTAGGCTCTCCAAGAATCCGGATGTTTGAATGGAAAAGCCAAACCGTTATCAATGGCAGCGATTAGTATTTCAGGTGCATCAACAACGTTCCAATCGCTATTTCTCTCAGTGGTTTTCTGGCCTTGATTATCACTGGCTCCTCCAACACCTGATACACTTGCACGATTTGTATCATCGACAATACTGCTGCTAGAGGTACTGCTCGAATCTGAGCTAGCCACCGATATGGCTACATCTATCAATTGTTTGTTAGTATCACTTTTATTCCCTGCTAAACTGGTATTCATATTATTATTTTGTATCTGATCCACTGTGCCCGATGTATTCGTATTTTCGCTTTTTAGTTCATTTTGACTCGCAGATAACGATTTTCCACCAGTGCCATTAACTTTTTTCGTAATTTTTGGCTGACTATACTTAATAAGCCAATTATCATTACCTCGATCTGTATTTCGTATAATATAATCCAATACTACCAATCGTTCAAATTGCAACTGAAAGGATTTTGTCAGACTTTGGGATAAGGGTTCCTGTTCGAATCGTCTTAGCCAGAAATCCGCATCCTTATAACCTTCCACAAACAGTTGAAACGAACCAGTCTAAGAGAAAGACACACATTTTTAATGCCATACATTATTTAATCAGCTAATATCACAATACCTTTAAGGGCAAACTCATACGATTAAATCTTGCAGCGGGATAATGTTCCTTTATCCTTCTTTTCAATTTTGCTTTTTGCCTATCTATACGCGCATAATTAAATGTTTCGGCAACCAAACGTACAACTCGGGTTTTTGGCACAACATTTAAATTTAGTTTACGATCTACTAAACTGGCGCCAGCTTCCGAGAGATAACTGCACATAGGACGAATAAAGAATATATATTTTTTAATTGATTTGTGATTTTCGTTTGTAAAAACTAACCCTTGATTTGGTATTAGGCAAGCCCTGCCGAAGCAACACGGACAACATAATTTGTGCATCCATTTGGTCCATTTTGGATTAAGGCGACCATAGGGCTCTTCATCTTTCGGCTTAAAAACTGCTAAAATTTTCTAAAATACCAAAAAAGAAGAATAAAAATTAAAATCGTTTATAGTATCGTTCGATGTTAATAATAAAATAAGTATTTTTGTTTCGCTGTGACTAATTTTAATCTCTTTACAAATATAAAATGTATGACATACAACCAAAAATTTAATAAATATAAGCTTAATTGATAAATTTCCCCATAAAATAGTCAATTTTAATTTATATAAGCTTTAGTTAGGAGCAGGACATTTTTATGACTTAAAAAATGTTGCTGAAAACAAAATTTAAAGCTAAAAATATTCTTTTAATTTTCTAAACAATAATTGAAATATATACTATATATATATATAATATATCTGTAACCGAACGAATACCAGGAAGGTTTATAACTGTCGCAGATCTGAGTGCGAAATAGCAGTACCTCTGGTAACTGTAACTGGGACGCAACCATAGAAGTTTCATGCCAGTTGTCTTCTTTAAGGATCTCTTTTAAAAACTTGCGAGTTTATAACTGACAATGAAATTATGAATTTCTTCAACGCCGGTTGGCAGAATGACGCAGCAAATTTAGCCAAATTTGAATAGATACTCCAACTCTGTACGCTCATAATGGTTAATATGGATATTATTGTACATTGCATTATGGGCTGGACAGAGAAATAAACTATTCTTCACTTATATATATATTTTCAAATCTTGCGCTATTTCGGAGATCTGCCAATAATGAATATTAGGAGTCTAAGTCGCTTCATGAGAAGCTCCAAATGGTTTCGATACTAGGGGAAAATGGATAAATGTAGCATCACAAGGGACTAAGTGTGTCTATCTCTACTTCTTTCGGTGGACAACTAATTTGATATACCTACGTACATACATAATAAAAACATGTTACTGTAAATCATTTAATACAGGACGTTTAAGACTTTCTCTTCTGTTTCCTACTAATAATTCTATTACTCACTGTTAAATTTGGTTTAATGTGTATACATATATTTGTATGTATATATATAAAACTTACCCCAGAAGAATTCTTAACAAAATATGAACCACTGCTGCCTTGGTATATACGTTCCGGCATTACACCATGCTCAATGGCAAATTCAACTTGGGCTACGATGTCCGTAAAACTTGGGTCATCTGAAAAATGAATAAAATAAATAATTATTATTCCACGGCGTCAGAAAGAACATTATGATGTAAAGCACATATGAACAATTTACTTAAATAATTCGTTTTTAACATAAGTAAACGACCAGGTGGTCTTTTAAAATTTTGTCTTTTATAAAAATACGGCAAAGGGCATAACATTTTATTGATAACGTTAATAGAAGACTAACAAAATTTTGCTACTAATAGCGGCCTTAAACAGTAATATGTATTAATATTTTGAAAGAAAAACTTCTATTATTTATTTATTAAAGAAAGGAACGTAATTTAAGGCCTAATACAAATACAATTTTTTACTGTAAACTAGTTTGAAAGTATTTTAAAATCACACTTGTATGTAGTACAAGCAACTACATCACAGTCAGAGGATATAAAAAAAGGAAAAAAAAAACAAACCAAATGCGATGACTTAAGCAATTTTATTTTTACAGGCTTAATAATTATAATTTTTTTTGTGAACTTTACCACTAAATTGCGTTGTATTTATTGACGTTACATAGTCAATAGTCGTCGAAGAAGTCGAATCGTTGCTTTTTAGGGATATTATATCCATATTTGACGAAGAACAAATTTTATTTACTATTATTATTATTTTATTGTTGAAATGAAATTGTTTTAATGCAGAAAAAAGTGTATTCCCATTTAGCATTATTTGTAAACTGAAATATTCTTACATGTTCTAGTTGTATCTTTTCATGTATGTTTGCGTGTGTTTTTGGTGTGGTACTTGCTACATATGATGATGATTAACCTCGTTTCTTTTCGTACTTTGTCCATATAAACATATTTACGGTCTGTCTTTCTTTTTTTTCATTTTGTTGCAGAATTTCTTAGGTTTACAGTAAAATTGCGATTATATGTACGTATTAAAAAAAATAAATTATATAAATCCTTATTAAGTTCTAAGGTTTACTTTGTTCAGGGAGTATAAAAGAAAAATTAAATTACGTACTACGATTTCTAATGGTCTACTAAAATAACATAAATGAAATCCTAACTATATAGACAGAAAATTTGAAAAGTGATTTGAAGTGGCAGGTATGAATTAAAAATAAATCTTTTGCAAAATTTATATTTTACAATATAAGCTTTTTGAGTGGTATTTATATATTTATATATATATATATATATATGTACATATGTGTATTTTGATCAGATTCTCAAAACAAAAATCTTTGTCTTTTTCAGTTTGAAGTTTGAAGATTTGTTGAATGTTTTCTATTTTTTATTCCTAATTTTTTGCCAAAACAAATGTGAATTTAGAAGCGTTGGCTGGTTATAATGATTTAACCCAACAATTTGTTTTTCAAGGAGTACGATTTTTGTATTGTAACGGACGTGTGCGCCGACATCATCCCACATATGGCAATTTTCATCGTGTTAAAATTTCTACGATGTGATTATGCCAGCAATTGCTTTTATAAAAAAAATATATTCCGAAAATTTCCAACTGTAAATAAGGTATTTTACTGCAAGTAACATATCACACTGTATCCTCTAATGTGAGTCAACTCAAATTTTGTTAATTTTAAGATACTGAAAGAGGTTTATGCTCAATTTATAATTACCTTACTATGTTGCAATTGTTTTACATGCAATTTGAAATTTTATTTTCAAAACTAACCTTTAAATTCGAAATTCTCATTAAAACTAAATTCATCTGCGTAATTATCGTGAAATAAAGGATTTATATAAAATACACTGAGATCGCGTAAATGTGAGGTAATTGTCGACATAGTTGAAACTAAACCTTCAAAATAAATGACTAAACCACAGGTTTGCAGTCAAAATAAGTGGAAAATTATAAAACACAAAGAAAATTTACATATTAAAGTGATAAAAAAGTGTTTACCATAGGTTTCGTTAAATAAACGATAAGCCAAAAACTACGTTCACAATGCGTATAAACTTACATAAATTTTTTAACGGACAGTTAATACAATGACATTGGGCTTCCAATAAATCCAACACTAGAAAACTATCTATAGTTATAGTCGATTCTACAACATTAATTTTAAGTGTTTCTAAATTTTCTATGTCTTCATCATCTGTGCATGTAGCTGCACAATATTTTTCATCACAGTTGCATTCATAGATTCGTTCTCGTTTATTACTATGGTATTGCGGATGTGGTAAACGGTGAGGAACTTTTAAAGAATTATCGCTCATTGACTTATCATTGGATAAATTTTGTATTTTAAGATGATATTTGGTTAACAAAAAATTTTGTTGCTATTTAGTTAAATTTAAAATTAAGTTTTCTTATTTGTTTTATAAAAAAAAAAAATTAAAAAATTAAAAAGAAAATAAAAAAATAAATGGAAAGAAAATCGAATATATGCCAATATACGATAACGATAACATAAATAGAATTTTAACCAATTAAAGTTCATATGATTCAAAACAAAAATATGATTTATAAATTAAAATATTAATTTTAATATTGTGCATCATTGTGTTTAAAAATTAGCTGTAAATATAGAATAGCGAAACATACGAATAGAGAAACAGTAAAATACACCCTAAACTATGACTATATTTCTTATTATATATTTCCTTTAGGTTTAATTCTAATTCAAAACAAGTTTAAGTTCTCTATTAAATTAGTATTGGTACATTGTCATCATTTAAAATAATACATTCGATATGGAGGAGATTGTGAGCAAAACTTGTTATAAAGTTCACACAATGTGAAACGTATCCTTTAAAGAAATGAAAAGCTTTTTTATTGCAAATTTCAACCCTTAACCCCTCGCAATAATGTAATGAAAGCTCTTTAGAACAAACTAAAAAATATGGCAATAATTATCACTTAAATTGTTTTGAGAATATATTTCCATTTGAATCTAATCATGCAACATGCCCGGGTAGCTCAGTCGGTAGAGCGTTGGACTTTTAATCCAACGGTCCAGGGTTCAAGTCCCTGCTCGGGCGGTGCATATTTTACTATACCTTTTATTTAACCAATTACAAAATTGTACACAAAATAAAGTATACTTAGTAAATATAAAATACAATTTTTGTTTTCATTCAATCTAAAGGGATCACAAATATTTAAATGATAAGTGAGTTACTTTAATATTAATTCCAGGGCATTGATAAGTGTTTAAATATAAATATTTTGCGTTGTTCTGAAGCGTATAACACATGCTTTTATTACTGATTGTATTGCATATTTTTTGCATAAATAAGGTCGTTTGTTGTTAATAGAAAAAGTTTTTAGATTAAAAATTTTGCCATGCAATTCATGTTATTCCCCACTTACTATATTCACACATTTTTGATAACAATGAAATTATATTGTTCACAAATATTATAGTTTGTAGTTTTCTGGCGCTGTATTAATATTGTACAGTGAAATTAATACAATAATATTCTAAACAAAATCAAAGTTTTATAAACAGTTGAGCAGATGAGTTCACATGTTATCTTTGAAGTTTGAACTAAAGAAATAATATAAGTTATTGAAGCCAATCTTCATCAATAATAAGTGCAAGAATATGCAAAAGTCAACTTTTTATAGCAGAATAAATTTCAATACAGTAATACAGATGACTACATTAACGAATCATCATTGTCGTGTTTATAATTTATTTAACAATTTTTTTAAATTGGAATTTAATTATCATACGTATATATGTAATTATATATGAAAAGCGGGATATTGTTTTATATGATACGCTTTGACACAAAATGACACAATGGTTTTTGTATTAAAATTTTATAAGAATTCATTAAATTTTTTGAAACCTTATTGATACACGATTGATAAATTTGATTAAAGAAATCTCTATGAAATCTCATTTGTTTAAAAAACTATTCTCATCTAACTAATTAAAATAGGGATTTAATATGCGGTATATTGTTTCCAGGCTATGGAGAAAAGGATCAACCAGAGCCTATTACGCTTACGGTTAATACGGTCTTGTATCCTCACCGATAAAATTATAACAATGGCATTCAGAAATCAAAGACTATTCTGGAGTGTAAAATCGTAATTAACAATTACTCCAGGCATGGCGCGGTACGCATAATATGGGTGCCTAGCCCTCTGGGAGTGATCGGATATGAGGAAGCGAATTATAATTCAAATTGTGCCAGAGTATTTCATAGCGAAAGCTTCCCAATATTTATAGTGTATTGAAAACCAGGCTACAAAAGTGGACAATGGCGCCACATCGACTATTATGGAAAATTGACACAGTAGGAAAAATTGTGCAGATATTCAGGAGCGATTCTGATAGAAAAAAGCATGAATATATTGCGACTGACTATACGAGACTTACACTATAGAGCGTTTTTACAGACACTTCGCATTACACGTACACATGAACCATAATTATAATTCTAACTATATAATTTGATATTTCTGATGTGAGCTAATATTAAATTCTACGATATATTTGAAAACTAAAAAGATTTGAAGAGTCTGTTAGGAAAGTAAAAAACATTGACATAATGTAACAAACTTGAACAAATTTCTGAATTTTTATATATTTTATGATTTTGAAAAATTGATTTTATTTGGTGAGATTTCTATGGTTTCAAAAGTTTAAACAAACAAATTCTCATAGATAATAGTTGCTGTCGTTGACATACGAATATGATTTTATTGCAAAACAAGAGAAAAGAGAAATAACACTTTATACATGGTATGTATGTATATATGCTGTATTATGAGATAAGAAGTGCATAAATATGTGTGCAATGCATTTTTACGACTTCTTTTCCGAAAAACGTAATAAAAACAAAAACCTATTTCAATAATAAAGGCATTTATAATAATAAACTTACCCGTAAATGTATTGCAGACAGCATCGAAATGATCCCTACTAGCTACACTACCACTAGGGCCACCACCCAATAATGGTTGTGATTCTCTATTATCTGTTGAATGATCCATAATGCTTGAACATTCAAAGTCAACTTCAGGAACTAAGCAAATCTCATCGGTATCATCATGTGTATTATATGATTCCTGGCGTAAATGTGCTGGTAAAATATTACTGCTAAATAACCGTGGAGCTAAAAGTTGCTGTTGTTGTTGCTGACGTCGAGACGCAGGCGAATTCGTAAGACTTTTACTGTTGAAGCGCGGAGAATTACTACTACTATTATGGGACTGTTTTTTACTATTTGAGGCCTTACTGCCAGTACTCTCAATTACTTCATCTAAATTTGTTTTAACATCTAGTGAGGGAGATGTACTTGGAGAAATGCTTATTATACTACTATTGTGAGTATTTAAAAGCGATGACGTTGTTTTCGCCTGTGCTGTCGTTGCCACATTAGCAGATTGCTGATTTGCATTTACATTTGTTGCTCTTTGTGAATGTATATGACCATTGTGTGTGAAAGATTCTGTTAGTAAATGATTATTGTGGCTGCCAAAAAAATCTTGTTCTTCAAATGCTAGAACTGTTTTCTGCATAGCTGAATCAGTGTTTTCATTCATTGTTTGTACTCCCTCTAATAAACGTTCATTATTGTGAGTTTTGTCTTCTGCTTTATCATCATCATCATCATCATAGCTACTATCATTGTATTTTTCGACGCCGTTGTCATCATCGTCGTCTTTTAGTGATAACAGCATTTGTTCCTGTTGTTTTTTATTCTTTGGTTTACTACGTTTCTTTTTGTCGAGACCAATAGTGTTTATCTAAAAAAGAAAAAAAAGAAATTAATATATATATATATAATTATATATATATATATATATATGTATAATTAGAAATTAAACACGATGAAAAGCAAAATGTGTTTTCTATTAATCAATAACAATATCACTTTTAACAATGTTATGAAAGGTATTAATGAATAAATATTGAAGCAAAAATATCTTAAGTCTCGCTTCATTTAGCATCGCAGTAATGTTTCCATGCAGAGGAAATATTCTCCATTTTGTTTGCTTTCTTCTTTGCTGCTACTTTAGATAGCACCTCAGGTTTTTTCTTTTTTGTTTTTTTAGAGAATTTCGTCCTGGTGACAATATTAAAAAATTATGTTAAAATGTTAAAATATTAAAAATAATTTTATTCGCTACAGATAGAAACATATGACAATTATTTAGTGATAGATTCGGACTATAAAGCGGAGAGATGTTATCCATTCCTACCAAGCATCAAGACAGCATTGTCTTGATAGAGCAGGAATCGACCTGAGAAGCTAAAGTTTTTCAATTTTAATCTAGCAATGGCAACATCGTACGGACTGAAATTTAAAACAAATTGATCATCATCTAGTTGCTGCTGGATAATGAATTATTAATTTAATGAAAAATTAAATGTAAATAAATCAGGTATATTTCATAAATATAATTTTTTTGGAAAAGTAATCATTTAAGTTTCTTTCTAAAAGATATATTATACGAAGAAGATACCCCAGCATATATAGGGCAGAATTAGAAAATTCAAAACGGAGAGCCTGCTTTTCATATATTAGATAATGGAATTTGGAGTATTTTTTCTATTATTACCATAAATGCTATCGGTCATTTAAATCGCTACTCCGGCAACGAATAATTTTAGCTGTCATATTTTTATTTTGTGCGCATCAATAAATAATTCCTTTGTCAAACAGTTTTAGAAGGCGCTTAAGGTGTATGCTACGGTTGTTTCTTTCATTAGAGGAGAACTATGCAAAAATATCTTAATTTGAAATAGGAGAGCTTTTCTCTTAAATATCATTTTAGAAGATAAGAAAGGGAGTGACTTTATATCGTTACATCGACTATTATGGAGAGTACATGGAAAAGTGCCAAATCTTAATTGAAATCCAATGTTTTAACATAATTGTTTAAAACACGAATGAAAACATTCTTTGGCTGTTCTGTCGTTTAAGGGGGATTATTTGTTATCTATTTAAAATCAGTTTTACCTCAACTTCGGTGGTTAATTGTTGCTTATTTGTTGCTGTTGTAAATTTTTCTGTCGTTTCATCATCACTGTAGTGGTTCATTAAATCCACATCTTCCAATTGCACCAGAGGTGCTTCCGCTTTAGACATATTTCGTATTGTTCAAATGGCCTTGTAATTGAAATTTTTCACCAAAAAAGAGAAAAAAAAACACCAAGCAAATATTCCGCGTATAGTTTTTTCTTTGTCTTTTTTGTTTTTGTGTTTATATAGTATTTATTTGTAAATTTTATTGCTTTTAAACTTAATTTGTCAAAATTCTTGTATTTTTGCTTGATTTTCGAGATTATTGATTTTTGTTCCTTATGTTCGTTCTGATTGTGTATTTGTTGCTGAAGACTTTATTTTGCGTTGTTTCATGTGTCAGTCTATTATAGACTATGGTGTTTTACACGTTTTAATACTTTTTATCTTTTGCTTTTATTAATAATATATATAAAAAATAAGTATTCATAATAATTAATTATTTAAAAACGATCCCTTCTTTTAAATACAGAACAAAAGTTATTCTGCTGCAAATGACTGATTAAAAGAGAATGTCAGAGAAATGTCAGCAACCAGAGTCAACAGCTGACACATTTTTGGTGCTCTCTATAAAGTCTATAATTTACGAAAATGGGAAAACAGAAACAGGAATTACAAATGCTTGTATCAGGGATAGAAAAGCCGAATACATAATATTTTTTGTTTTCTTTTTTCTGGTTACACCATTAAAATATATCAAAAATGCTTAAACCATATAATTAAATATATGTGTGTGTATGATAATATAATTCTGGTTTTACGAACAATTTATATTAAATGGTACTAAATTACTATATTTGTTTTGCCCCAACCGATAACTTTTCTTTTATCGAATATGTATCGCTACTTTGTTATATTTAAGCAGCTGTTTGAAAAGTAATGTTTAGCTTGTGAAATGTAAGCGGTTTCTCGTCAATTATTTTTACTTCCTAATAAAAAAATCAAAAAAGAAAAGTAATCTTCAATCAAAACTTAAATATACAATGAATGATCCCAATAAAGTTATTAATGTAAATCTTTCCTCTTTATTGAGTTTAAAAGCGGAACTTTTGCGTAAACAGACTGAAGTGAACAAAGCTAAAGTTAACAATGCTAACAAATCATTCACCAGTGGCCAGGTATATTCTGTTCATAAACAAAAAAATAAGGAAACTTCTTTAAGTGTCTTTGAAGATAATCCTTCACCTTCGAAGAAGGAGGAGAAGAAGAATCGCAATAAGAAAGTAGAAAAAACGAAAGATGCGTCGTCCTACGAACACGAAGACACGGCCTTGTTGGAAAAGTCACAGAAAGTATTGGAAGCTAAAGCAAAATTCTATGAACGCATGCAGAAATCGGGAGGCAAGTTAAACTCAGACGATAATTGTTTGGTATTATTTAATAAAAAGAAACAGGAGGAAAATATTGAACATGACAATGACGTCAGTTATTACGACAGCAGTTCTAGTAGTGAAGTGGATGATGACAGCACTCATACGGATGATCCAGAAGAAGAATGGGTGGAATATACCGATTGCTTGGGTCGAACGCGTACCTGTTTGAAACGTGATTTGGCGGAAAATAAAAGAAAAGATGAAAAATTGGCAGCCAGTATGCCCGAACGTTTAGATCAAACCAAAGCGAACTGGATGATTGACACAGTTGGCTCTCATACAAAGAGCTTAAGTGGAGATAACATTGTAGGTATTGATGATATGGTAGGGCCTATGCCTCCGGCGTCTCTTTTCGGTGATGGAGTATCGACTATGTCTAAGCTGGAAGAACAAAAGGTCAATTGGGAGCGCAAAGAACAAGAAAATCTGGAAAAGAAAGATGTCCATTATCAGGATGTGTTTTTCGATGAGGCGCGACAACACGGTGTAGGCTACTATGCTTTCTCTACCGATGAGGAAGAGCGTAGAAAGCAGCAAAGAGAATTAGAAAAAGCAAGGGAACAAACTTTGGAAGAACAAAAACGAAGGGAATTTCTTAAAGAACAGAGAGAGAAAATCCTAGCAGAACGAGTACTGGCAGCTAAAAACAGACAAAGAGCCAGACTGGGACTGCCCCCCTTGGAGAAAGAAGAATACAGCAAGCAAAAAGAAGTTACAGAAGAAAAACCTGAAACAAAAGAGGAAGGTAGAGCGCGTAAGAAAGCAGAAAAATTAGCCAAAAGGATGTTAAAAGAAGAACAGGAACGTGAAAAGGAACGTCTTAATCATATAAGACCGTGGGATCAGAATAAGGAAGGCGTACGGACAGAAAACAGGTCAAAAGAGAAAGGTGATAACATTGAAGAAGAATGGCATTATAAACCTGAACGTGAACCCATGACACAAGAACAGTGGAATGAATATAAACGTAATGAACGTATAAATGAATTTGCACCACCTCCCATGCCAACTGTAGAGAAACCCTTAAAAAGAACAAATTTTAAAAGTACCACCGATACTCAAACAAATATAAACTATCACAATGTACCTCCACCGGAATTAGACACTGGGTTTTCGAAATATCAAAGTACTAAGAAATCGAAAACATTCAAAAGACGTAATTATAATGAAACGGCATTAGAGCAAGGAGATGACAAATTAAACTTTACATCTGCAAGTAGAGGAGCTGGTGTTTGTATACCACCACCTTCTAATTTAGAAGATTTTTATTTGCCTTCACACAATAAAAAACCAAAAACATCTTTCGAGTTGGAGAAGTCCATAGAGGCTGGTTTACGTTTTCTACGTAACAACTGTGATAAGGAAATACCCGCCACAAAGTCTTCGTGGACAGCGAAGGCTGATTATTAGGTATAATTTTATTTCGTTGTTATTTAACTTATATTAATTAAATTAATTTAATTTAATTTAATTTACAAGGGATTTTGAAAATAATTACTTAATTAACTTATTTTTATTTATTTATTTTATTTTATTTATTCTAAATTTAATTAAATTAATTAAATTAAATTAAATTAACTTTCCATTTATTAGTTTATCTATATAAATTACAAATTATTGTCTTTATAAAGATGATTAAATTGTAATTTAATATACATATAGTTTCTTTTAGTAACATATGTAGAAGAATTAACATACAATTATTGAGTTTCTTTTTCCTTTTTTTTTTTTTGTTAAGTTGGCACAATATTAAACACATGAACTAAAGAATAAATACAAAGTAAAATAAAACGAATGTTCGATTGTATTATTTTCGGTAATTTATAATAATATTTCCAATTGCAAATTTTTAAAGACTGAAAAGACAGTAAAAAGAGGTTATTGTCTAATAAAAAACACTGCGTCTTAAAAATTTCTTAGACACTTTTCTAAAAGCATATCATCAATAAAATCCTTTTGGCATTTTACTATAGTAAATAATATACGACAAACGCTTTGTAATACCAAGATAGACGAAAGTAATGTTTTTAAATCTTTTCTAATTTGAAACTAGTTTTAAGTTTTTCATTTGGGATTCTTTTTTTTTTTTTGTTTGTTATTTCTTGCTGTTGTTTATTTGAAAACATCTTTTTCCGCATAGAGAGCAGCATATTTCAGTAATAGTTTAAAGCATACCGTTGTTAACCATATCTATAACAATTTCCGACATTTTTTGGCGACATAAGTCGTTGGGCGGAAAGTTTAATTCAGGTGCGCCATATTCGCTACTCAACGAAGATTCATCATATTGACGGCCATACATATCAGGAGCGTCTTCTGAAGAACATGTACTAATAGGTATAATATCTAGGGATAAACCCAAGGCAAAACGGCCATAGGTTTTAAGTTCTTGCCGAAAGCTATAGACAATACAAAACAGTTTTAATTATTATGCAATATTACAAAATGATTTATTTTCAACTTACGTGCTTTCCAACTTGTCTTTAGTATTGCAAAAGTCCGGTATGCGGCTACATAAGACTTCTAGCCATTTAAATAATTCATTGATATAGAATTTAATAAACGCATCTAAATGTAGATCTCGCATGGCTTTATTAGTGCAACAGTAAAGTAGATTTGCCACATCTAAGGCTATGGAACTATAACGTATCAATTGGAAATCCACCAAGCAAACCTATCGTATTAAATTTGTTACAAACTACAAAATCATTTAATATTTACACACGAATTACCTCCAATACTTTTTGCCCTTCATTTAGTGATTTCTCATAGCGATATAGAAAGTTATTAGCCCAACAGTCGCCATGACAAAAAGCTGTTAAGGCGGATTCTTCACTAACCAATTGAACCATGCGTGAGAAAAATTTCGAAGTTTCGGCAAATTCTTTAAATAGTTGTAAATATTTTGAATCTTCAGGCAATACATCGGAGACCTTTTAGACAACCTTAAACATTAACTGTATTTCACATTTAATATGTATGTAACATACTCACCATTTTTATAGCATTTTTTGTTAACGTTTCGTAATAATTTTTATACCAATTGGCATTATCATTGCAGAATAAGGCTTCCTCAGTTGTTTTCCTTAGAAGTTCCAATTGTTTAGGATTTTCAAATTTATAGGCCAAACTTAAAGCGTGAAATTGTGCCACTTGTTTTAATACCGCGTATGTTTCATCCACTGTTAAGCCTTGTTTTCTATCGGGCATTTCAAATCCTCTTATCCGTAAATCCTCTTTATTGTTAAAGACATTTTAATTAAAATAAATGTTAAAGAAATCTAAACGTAGTTTACAGTGAAACTTACCCATTATAAGTAGATCAGAGCGGGCATAAAAACATTTCGGCATTGCTTTAAAGACTTCATCAGTTTTGGTGGCTTGAAATTTCAATAATTCTGGCATTATGGTGGTATAAAATTGAACTTCATTTCTAAAATGAATATAAATTTCTTTTAAAGAGAACCATTTGTAAACTCAAATAAAGAGAAAATAAAATAAATTTTGGCATAGACACTTTAACATAATGGAATGGGGAGTTATAACTTTGGTTCATTTATATTTGAAAATATTTTCCTTTGCATATATTTGATTCTTCTAACGTTCTTCTAATTCAGAGTAAAACACACAGCTTATTTGGATTATGGCTGGTATTTCAACACAACAGTTGAACAACAGTTTTACTGTCAGTAAATACGCGTATATCTCTATTCGATACTTATATATATTATTTTAGCCTAATTCAAATCTGATCCTATTTTTGCGTTATCTGGATCAGTCAGTGAATACTCGTTATAAGGACTCCCTGATATTTTTGTTATAAAACCAGGATCGAATGCTCGTTCAGGTATTGTGTAAAAATAGGGAGATCCAGAAAAACTATAAGCAGCGTATTGGCATGATTATAGCTTCTGAATTTCGATATATACACTTGCTTCGCCAACATATCTGGTGGTAACCACTTACGGATAGTAAACTTTGCCTTAGATGGTGTAGTCCTCTGAGCACCTCAAAACCTAATTTGATGACACCTTTTCCCCATAGCAAATTTGCAAACAACGGTCCTTCGCTACATTTAATTAATTTCAACTTACCTAAATAATTTATCACTTTTATAGGCTTCTCGTAGTTGTAGGTTTTCGGGTAAACGTTTACAAATCAAATTCTTTTCCCATTTTTGTTTTTTGCCATCGACTAAACATTTTCGTTGTCCAGTTAAGCGTATACGATATAATGTTGCTGTATAATTATCACCACGGCCGGAACCTTGCTCTTCCTAAATACACACAAAAAACAAAATAAGGAGCAATAATAATAACATAAAAAAGTCGAAGTCAAGTAGTACGTAGAGCAAAACCACCACTTACTTCAAACGAATCGATTTGTACTTCTGGTTCAATAAATTTAAAAATATCTCGAAATAATTCCAATGTTAAATTTGAACTATAATTCAATACGGAAACTGCCATTTGATTGGGTGTTTCAGTGATTCCCATAGTATAACTGCACAAATTTTAATTTTTCTTTTAAACTAAAATTTTAATTTTTATGTGTATTCCTTAAATGTATAATAGTTGTTGGTAAAAAATAAAAAATAAATAAAAGTAGTGTAGTATAGTAGTGAGTTTAGTTTTAATAGTTATTAACGTTTTTTATGTTTTTAATAGTTTTTGCCGATTTTTCACTTTCCTATCTCTTTAAAAGTTGTTTTTATTGAATAATTTTGTTATAAAATCCTGTATTCCTTAATTGCCTTTTGATATTATCTGCACGCACCCCCTTTTTGTGTTGAAACTGTTCAAGTTTGTTCATTGATTTTCCCTTTGCAGTGATTGTCAAATCTGTCAAAACATCGTCATATAGATGGTCAGGCTTTTGTCGAAAAGTTGTTGTTTCTTTGCATTTCATATCCTGGAGCCGGCTTTTTATTTGTTTATAATAAGAGAACTTTCAAAATTCTAACCCCTCTCTGTTAAAGGATATATGAAGGTATTGCCAACAAGTATATGAAATAACACAACATTTTAAACGCTGGCAATGCTTTCGATTAAATAGGGGATTGTGATTTATAATCGCCTTTCAAGTTTTCTTATTTAAATTTTTTTAATCAACGGATTAATTTATTTTGTAATAAGAGTCAATTGAAAATTTTTTCTCACCTCTCGTAGAGAAGCAGAATACCACTTCAACAATATTGTCCAGCAGCCAGAGATATAGCATGCCCCCTTATATAGTTTTCTCAGAGCTCCAAAGTTTTGTATATTTTCTATAAACAGATCAATGGCTATTATGCCAATGAGCAGAGATGCTAAGAAATTACAAAGTTCTCACTTTAATTGTACCAGTACCCACGACTGCAATTAATTATGTCAACAGCTTTAGGATACACCTCACTTTTTGACTTTTAGGTCTACGCAAAAGTGTTTTAGGAAAAAAGTTTTAAGGACCTTACCCACAATATTTTTGGCGTGGTTATCTTCTTTAATTTCATCGGTCCCCTACAATTGACAAGCCGGCTTTCGGGTTCACTTCTACTGAATCAACTATTTTAATAAGCTTCAATTTATTGCTCTACAATCAGTGGAATAATGTGAGCAGAAGGAGGGCACATATTCAAGTACGTTTGCTGTCTTGCTTCATTAATACGTTATGTTACGGTCTTGTCAATCTTCTTTTTACAAATTCTGTTAAATTAGCAATCAGACCCATTGTTAAATATAGAAATCGATGTGAATCCTTCATCGTTACATGTATTCAATAATGCTTACGAAAGATATTAAAAATATTTTAGTCAGACCACAATTATATTGTACGAAAAATAAAAAATTTTTATCCGTCTATCCCACTAAAATTAAGATATTGAAGTAAATGACTTAGCGACCTACTCAACTAACGTTGCTTTGAAAATCAATATTGGGAAAACTAGTGCAGTAGCTATATAAATACCAACTTCTAGATCAATTTTGCAACCGTGGCAGTGAAATTAGGGCAGACACTGATTTGAGTATTAGTAATTCGAATAGTGTTTTGTTTTGAATTCAAAATATTTGAATGTCTACCATAACCTTGACTGGAATGAAAATGTCCATATTCAATTCAAATGCCTTATCTGTTCTACTCAATAGTTGTGAAACTTGACTATCCACTAAACCCCTTGCCTCTAAATAGGCTTTACAAATAAATGTTTATGCCATATTCTAATACTCAAACACTGCAGGCAATGACTACGTGTACTATATATATATTTATATATATAGCCGATTTCTTTTAAGAAACAACCAGAGGTTAATTCGTATATTGGAGCCTTTCGAGAAGCAGAAGAAACGCTCAACCAAAGACCACTTAGAAAAAGACTTTGATGGAAAGAGCGGATAAAACTGGCCTGGTGAAGTTTTGTCGAGGCAGAGAAAATAACGCTTTTCTTGTTTCTACATCAATTTTTTCAAAATATTGTGGGTTGCATGTTGAAGACATAATATCATATAATAATAAAGAGGATTATTTTAAAAACACCTACGGAGGTGATAATGAGCACATATTATTTTTGGTATAAATAAAATTATTTCGTATTAATTTTTATATTTATTTTTATTTTTGCATTTAATGATATCATTTTTATTAATCGTCTATACTTTACAAGTCTTAATTTGAAATATGGTTTCTAGATTAATAAAAAAAACAAAATAAATAAATAAGTATTTATTTTTACTGTTAACTGTTAATAATATAATTCTTGTTAAATTTTGACTTCTTCTTTAGAATACAATAGACTTATGCATGTACATATTATGTATGATGTATGTTTGTAAACATTAATAAGCAACATTTTTTTCTTTAGATTTTTATTAAAGAATATTTGAATTATTAATATGATTTCTCTTTTATTTAATTTAATAACATTGCATGTATAGATATTTTATTCGTTAATTAGGTTAATAAAAAAATAAGCTTTTAGCTTTTTTAAATTTAAAATTAATTGGTTTTTGTTAAATAATATAAAAAATTAGATTAATGTTTTATATTTTTGTTGTTTAAATTTATGATATTATTTATATAATAATTTCCATTAATGTTAACATTTTCGACTAAATTTATTTCACACCAGTCTGTATAAGTGCGGTTGACTTTATTTACTCATTTACTTATTTTCTTTTTATTTATTTTTTTTTGCTTTTTATCATCATTCGTCTGTGTGAGCTTATGAGCTTTAGGAAGACAGTTAAAATATGGACAGGGTGTTGAATATCATTGTTTTTTTATCATTTTTTTTTTATTTATCATTGTTTTTCTTTTGTTATTAATTTGTGTTAAAATGCTGATGATGTGAGTACTGTTGATATTGTGGATTCAGTGGTGCTTGTTGTTGCTGTTGCTGTTGATAATATTGAATCTGTTGCTGATGCTGTTGCTGCTGTTGATTGTTCGGTATTAAATTTAAATCATGCAAAGCTTGTGCTATTGGCAATGGACGTTGTGGCCAAGTGTTTGGCTGCAACAGTAATTGAGCATTGGCCAAATGACGTTGTAATGAACCGATAGTGGGATATATTGATTGTTCTATGAACTCCGCTATGGTAAACTGGAATGCAATGAAAAATGTAAATGTATTAAAATGGTTGAATTATTCGTGGAAAATTATTTTAAATTTTAATTAAACGATATGCCTTTATTCAGAAATAATTAAGGATTTTTGGCAAATTTTTTTAAATAAATTTTTATTAAAATAATTGAAAACACAATCAACCATTTGACATTTATGCATTTGAAAATTCAAGGGAATTGCATTTTTCTGTCTTACCAATAAGCTAATACCTTTTAAAAGTAAAATTTTTTTGCAATGATATCATTAGAAAAAAGTATACAACTTTTTATATCCCAAATAATTTGTACACTTGCCTTCCCCTCCAACACGTTCCTTCAATTGTGTGTTCTCAATACAATATATTTTCTTACAATTTTCTGTATCCTTTTGTCCTTTTTTAGGATAAAAAAGTATTAAAAGGGTGTGCAATATATTCTATTACAAATTAATATAAGTAAAGTATTACTTATCAAAACGGCTAATAATTTTAGTCCTCTAAAATGTAGTTTTTCAAAAAATAACATTATTTTTTAAAAATATTTTTAAAAATTCATTCTTGCAATTTTTTTCCTCCCTTGTTTATATGTATGATGTTGCATTTTATATTTTGCTTACCTCATCGTATATTTCGTATAATAATTCATTAGCCTGTCTGGCCATACCCTGTAATTCGCTTATATAAATGGGTGTTTTGTGTGTCAACTCATGTACCCGAATCGTTGAGGTGAAATTGTGTCTTACGTTGTAATCCGACATCCAGGCACTTTTATCTTGTACCTGTTGCAAATACATTTCGATTTCGTTCAACATGTCGTATAAACGTAAAGAGAACTTATAAAATTGATGACCCAAATATATGCATGTTGAAAATAACTGATTATGATGTGAGTTAGGGTGCAATTCCAGCCAGGGGTGACCAGATCGTCGTTTATCCAACTGATAGACACATTGCAGTACTTTAAGTAAATCGTTTTCTTTGGGATTTGTATTGAAATAACCTTTGGATACAGTTGAAAGGGATACCATTAGGCTAGGTATACCCGTTGGTAAGAGTTCGCAAAGTATAGCAAAATGATCATATCGTTGCCAACCTGTAAGAGCTAAACCCTGAAAACCTTTAGAGAAACGACCACCTTCTTTAGCTATAACAGCCAACCAACGTATGTTATTCTCTAAATGTCTTTGTATGGGCGGTATGAGAAGACTTTCACCAAAAGCTCCTTTAAATGCTGAGGCTGCCCAGGCGGTAGGAAATACTCGGGTATAACGCTCCCATAACATGGGCGGTATAAAACGGTAGATATCATTTATATATACCCAAATCATAGGCTCCACATAGTTGCCTATTTGAGAATGTTGCATTTCACTTAGAGTCATGCCTCTTAACATATCGTCCCATATTATAACCTTTAATTGTGGCCATTTCATGCGTATGAAATGGGATATGGTAGTAACGTGATTTAGAAACAGTTCACCTTTGGTTTTCTGTCTGCACTGAGTACATTCACCCATACGATAGACTTCATCACAACCAATATGTATGTGTGACATTTTCAGCGGTATCTTTTCAATGTTGTGTTGCTGTAATTGTAAATGAAAATCAATAACTTGGGTTAGAATGGCGTCGATAAAATTCATTGATTGTTTTTGGCTGGGACATATGGATTGTGGACTATCAGGTAATTCGCGCATATGGGCGAATTCTTGCAATTTAAGAGCATATTCCATATGGCCAAAGGTTTGTACTAAAGGTATGACGTTAAAGCCATGAACAGCACAAGCTTCGAGAAAGTCCTGAAAGGAGAAAAGGAAATGGTTATGGAATTGTTAGTGTTCAAAATAATTGTTATAAATGTATATTGATATTTCTAGAGTGTTTAGCGTCTAATAATAATGATCGATTTATTCAGTTAATAGAAATAATATAATTTAGAAATTTTAAATCATATTAGCCTTACGCCTCTAAACCGAATTGATCAGAAATTTTTCAATGATCCAAGTGATTATAATGTGAATTCGTCTTCTGCTTAGACAAGTATTAGGAGAAGGGACCGTCTGTGGAGAAAGAAGAAAGAACGTCTATTGACAGCTGCCCTAAATGAACCAATCGGTCATTATAGTAAAATGACTTAATATTTGTCAGACAAAAAGGAAACTTAACTGTTTGTTTTAATACTTAGTTTTAGAAGACTCCTAGATTTTTATTCATTTTTGAACCAAATTGTTAAAATATTTTGTCATCGAAAGTTTTCATTTATAATTTTCCAGAATTTACCTTAAGTTCTTCTCTTTTGTATGCATTTTTGGCCGATAATGCAGAAATATTCCCTTCAAAAGGAAACATGTCCTCATACTCGATTAGCAGGCCTGTAGTACCCAAAGTTTTGAGCACTGGGAAAAGAGTTTTTAGAAAAGAAAGCTGAAGCAAATATAAACATTTAATTAAAAATCTTATCATTTTAATATTTCCCATAATAATACCTACCTTAGGAGGGGCTCCCTTTAAATCAAAATGAACTAGACGCTCATTAGGCGGACGTGCAGCATCTGGTCCTATGCCAGCTACTACAGGTACGCCCATACGTTGCAGTTCATGTTCGTATTGAGTTTGCTTTTCAGCCGATGACAACATTTGGGCATCATTTTCCATTTGATTTTGTAAATCATCCATGACGGAGTTGCGTGATTTTTGTTGATTCTCTAAAATTCTTAAACGTTCCTCTTCGAATAGATAACTTTCTCCCACTATAGGTAATTTTTTTCGTCGTGCTACCAAAGACAACGTTTGTGCCGAAGCTTCCTCAATCACTACTGCAGGTGGATTTTTGGTGGGCTTTACAAAACGTGTTAAACCAGAATTAGCCAAACTATTCGGATGTTGTTGAATGTGGGAGTCTTTTTTTGCTGATGATTGCTCTTCAGTTTGTTGAAATCTGAGAATACGATTTGCTTGGGAGATAAGTTTTTGCAGTACGTATATGTGTTTATACGACTCCTTAGCGGCGGTATTCTCTTCACTGGGTAAATTCTAAATTTATAGGTTTGTGGTTATGTGGGTGTATGAATTTATTTTGTAATAAAAAATAATGATTCTTACTTACAATAAATGTTTGTGAAAAAGTTTGTCTTGAATCCAAATAGGCCCAAGTCCAAAGGCCAAAGAGAACAAAAGAGGAGACCAGAAGTAAAAATGATACTTTACGACGCCAAATCAATATAAATAGATTTGTGTGCATCTGGTAATATTACAATAAAAAACAAGAAAAATAAATTGTTTATTGATTTTGGACATTTTGTTTCTACATACATATTATTTATTATTATTAGTATTGATAAAAATTCAATAATCTTCTCAACGATAAATCAAACACTATTTTTTAGCCTATGCTGGATATAAATGAGTGGAAATTGCTTGCCTTGGTCTAAGTTTTATATTATGTGATTAATTTATGAATGATTCTGCATATGTAATTTATGCATATATATGTATGTATATATATACATACATACATATGTATATACATACGAGTATATTAAATAAAACTTTTGTAATTATTCGAAAAATATTAAATAGAAAAATATTAAATAGAAAAATATTAAATAAATTACATTTTGAAACACTGTGCTTTACTTTATTTATATATACTGATATATAAAAATTTAATATATATATAATATATATATATAATATATAATATAGATATATACCTAAATTTGGGTAATCAATCGTTATTTTTTAACAAAGTTGCAAATTAGACAGAAATCAGTTATGATGTTATTATTGTTATGGATTGTAAACTTCACATTCCGCTGAAATGTTATTAGCGTATGAGTTAGAGCCAGCTTGGATGATAGGATACTATCAGGTGAACTCATTAATGTATTAAAATCAATCACGCTTCAATGTGTCTTTAAATTTTGATTCACATTTTTAAAATACGAGTAGAATTCCCTTCTTATCGTTTAAATTAGCCTTTAGCAAGCTGGTCAGCTTCTTTAACAATTTTTACATAAATATTACCTGTAGCAATATTAAAACGAATTTGTGCATATTTTTTCTATTCACAGTAATTTGTTAACTTTACTTGTTGACCGCGTTTGAGTTATTTTATACAAGTCTAGGTACTGTAAGCCATAGCATGCTTTATAACTTATGACCGGAATATGGAACTTACCCGTGGTGCTATTATTTAATATTTGAAATTTTAAATAATTATAAGCATATTAAGTATCATATTGTACCACCGTGCGATATCTTTCATTTCATTATATTATTTTTTTCTGATTGTAATTTATATAATAAGTTGCCAGGGTAACGATATGGATGACAGTGCAAGAGAGCGATGGAAACAGCAAACGACTCAAACGCTTAATATTCAAACGAATTTCATTCAATTGTCAATGAAAAACGTTAATTAGGAATTAATGCAATAAAATTTTTGCAAAATGTTTATTTATTGTTATTATTAGTATTTTATTAAAAAATAGTTTAATAAGTGGCACAAAAACGATACACAAAGAAATATACATATCAGGTGTACTTTGTATTTAAAACGTAAAGGTTAAATCCACATACATAAGTGCTTGACCTAAATGCTAATGAAAACTATTTATTAAATACGCAAAGTCGTAGATCCACAATTCTTTATTTTCTCCAGAAATTATAGGTCTAAAATGTGCCGTTTACTACAATAACAAAGACGTCTAAAGAACACCTTACTAAGCTTATGGAACTGTAAGCAAATTATTATCGGTATTTGAACATCTTTCCTCCCAATAGGCCAAAGTTATTTCGTTGTGAGCATTACTGGCATTACAAAGCGTTTTCGCTTGGCGTTCCTTAACTTTTCAACAGTAAATACATTCTTGTTGAAAATGAGGCGATATTATTGCTATTTTTTTTAGAGATTTGCACTTAAAAATTCTATACACTTCCATGGGCGTGTAGGCTATTACGGTAGTTGCCCGATAGGTTGGCCAACAGCTAAAGAGGGAGTCTATACTCATTTGGTTTTATGGTCTTATGACTCTTAACAATAGCCTGGTCAGACGCAACAAATCTAAAAACATCTCAAATAGTGTAGTTTCCACGGGGATTAAGATTGGTGGAGACATTATAGACATAATCACTACATTGATTAATTGTACTACAATAGATCGTATGGTCGTAGTACTTTGGCACCTCTACATGAAGACAATAATATATAATATTGGAGAGATATATTAACCATGTTATCATTTGAGAAAATTTTATAAAAGATTTTTTTATGACAACAAATAATTTAGAGGAATTTAACTCAAGTTAAATAACTCACGTTATATAACTCAAGTCCTTAAAACTTTAATTTTTTTCAGTTATGTACACTTATTATGGTCAATTATTTTATTTAAATATATTGTATATATTCATTTAAAAACAATAATAAGATCACAAATAATAATGCCCTTTATTAGGTATAGGAATTTATGGCATTGGATATAATGGATAAAAAAATAAATTCGATAATAATAAAAATAACAATGATAACAAGGATAATAATGATAATAAAGTTGCAATGATAAAGTTGAAAAATTATTCACTGTTCGTATCTTTTCCACGATTTTTTATTATTCATCTGTGTATTCATACAGTTAGACAAAAAAATCCACCAACACAATATAATAATCATTTTATTTTACTTTTTTTTAAATTATCTGGCATTTATCCAGAAACAAAAAGTATAAGCAAACATATAAAAGATACACGAAAAATATTAGGTGTTTGAAAAAGTTCGATTACAAATATGGCAGGAAATGAAGAACATTTTTCTTACATTTGACACAAGATATACTAAAGCAACATGTGCCGTTTTGTTCCTTTTCTTCTGATGATAATCGAAAGTTTTGTTGAAATCATATTAGGTTTATTAAAAAGATTTTCTTTCCCTTTAGAAGACTGCTTCAGTCTTAGATATTTTTCTGATTGCTGGACTAAGCATTGGATAACAATGGACACAATCAAAAATAAAATACGTCAAGCCTTACAATCGTTTTTTCGTTAAATATCTTTTAAAATCTAGTTCAATATCAGTATCATAATATCAGTTCAACATTTTTGATAAAATAGTTAAATTCTTCGAGTCTAAACGTTTTTTCGAGAGGTTCAACCTATTGACCCCACACAAGCTAAAACAAAAAAAAACCTTATGGACAGAATTTTAAACTCTAAATTACAACAACCTCAAGCGAACAATTTTAACCAAAAGATGAGGAACTGGCAACATCAACGAACACACCACGATAGTAATTCGCTTGAAGCTCCGTGATTTTATTTGAAAAGTTCTTACCCTTCCTCATTATTGATTGGTTCTAACAACAAGCGATTATCATTTGTTCCTATCTAAACATGTGCAACCGGTTAAAGTCTTTTACAGGCACCCATGAATATCAATAAAATGTAAGTAAATTAGTAAGGGAATTTTACTCTTTCATTTATTACATGAAGAAAAACTCGTGAGCAAACGAATAAACCTTAATTTTCCTTTTCGCTTTTTGTTTTTATTTCTTTTTCCTTTTTATTATTTCTTTTTCCTTTTCACTCTCTTTAAACATGACTGTAACGAGCAACACGGCTGCTGTACAATGCGAATAAATATTTAGTCAGGAGTGTAGGAATACTATTGTAAAAAGCAACAACAATACCAACATGCTCATGCAAATATTTAAAATATATTTACCGTTGTTGTGCATTTTATTACAATGCTAAGACTATACAGCCAAATGAGATACAGGATACCACAATAACGAGTGTCCTAAATAATAATAAACAAAAACGTAAATATCATAACATATGTATAGACATCTTGATTTTGGTTTGATTTACATTTATGTTCCTTTTATGGCATGTTATATTCGTTTGGACCGTATTAAGATCATTGCTATCGTAGCTATCCTAGGTCATGTTTTCAATATATTCGAAATTCTTAAGACAATCCTCAATTATGTATTTACTTGAAAGCCCTTTCAGAGCTAACCAACGTATTATTTTTCCTCGTCAAGACAACTTTTGCGAGTGTCACTTCCACTTATCACATGCTCTGTTAGTAAGTATCATATTGTGTCAAAATTTAAATAAAAATATGTTCCCTTTCATAAAAAGATAAAAGTCATCGGGCTTTGTGTATATGTTCGACCACATCTTTAAGAAGGTAATCAACACTGCTGAAAAAGGCGAAGTTATGAAAGATAAAGGGTCAAGTTCTGGGCCAAGAGGAGTTCCGATTTAGATCCATTGTGATGCCACAATTAAAATTCAGCTCGAAGATGGAACATTCCCTGGAGGAATCGAACCCGAGTCCAAAATAAAGCTTGCTATTCCAGCAATCTTTATATTTAAGAGTTTGGTCAAGGAAGTCAAACGAAAAACCGCCGTCTCTCTGTGACAAGAAAAGGGCACTGACGCTTGATATTGAATACAGTCTCTTCCTCTTCCTTAGATTAACAGCTCCTGCAGAAATCATTTGCCGAAATGCCAAGTCTTTCGTGATGCCTACCAAAAAGACAGCTGCTGAGAACCCCTATTGATCCCATTCGATTTAAGAACGGAAGAGAGTCTTATCCATATATGTCAATCAGAGTTTAGCAGTATTGCACGTACCCTCCTGCTGACAGCGAGATTGTGTGTCCCTGTAAAATGATCGCATAATATTCAAATTAATCGTGTGGTAATCGGAATACCTATGCCCTCTAATATGTCGGAGATTGTGAGTTTCAGACCGGCTTTGATCAGCAATGCAATTTTCAACGATACCTCTGTGCCTTCGAACCCATATAAGAAATCTTCTGCATTTATGGATAAAACGAATAGACTTAATCACAGTCTGGTTGTCCGAGTAAATTAAGAGATTTTCAGGGCAAATTGCTCCATCCGACAAGCATTACGCCGATTTTTAAAAAAGGCCGCGACCTCTGCCTGGAAAACACTGCAGCGTTCAGGCAGCCTATGAGATAATTTAATTTCAGAACCCTTAAAAAATATAACATAGCCCACTTTGTTGCGCACTTTAGATCGGAATAAACCTCAAGGCTCCCATTGGAAACCTCAAGGTTCCTATTGAAAACCTGGTCTTTAGACAGGAAGTCCCTTGTTAGAGTTCTATAATCGAACGAACTATTCAGAAAGTTATAATGAAGCATATAATCGTCTTACTGCTACCAACTCGGCCGTCTGTGATAATAGAATATCAGAGTGGAGCTATTGGTTGTAGTAAACAGAGCGTACCTATCAATCTCCAATGGCGTTGGCGTTTGCACACTGTCTACCGAGTTGGTAAACTAAAACGATTTAATTACTACAACTCCATAGATTTGAGATTAGGTTTTAGCTCAGAGAACTTAGATTCCTATTTAAAAATCTAAGATCTACGTCCTGTCACCCATACGTCAGTTATAATTCAAGTGCCTTGTACAGCTGATTGTGACACCCTGTTTTTGTTTAATTCCTTCTTTCATTTGCAAGTAGTTCAATAATACTAGGATATTTTAATTTAAACACTGTTGTTGTTGTAGTTACATTACTTAATACAACATGTTTCTATTGAGAAATTTATGAAACGAAGAATTTATTGAAAGATTCCATTTCATTTTAATTAAAATTAAATAAATAAAGCAAATGCCATGGAAAAATTCTTGGTCGAATCTTTTGAATGCTCTTACGGCTTCCTCATGTAGCTGCTTGAGATGGCCAAATTAGGAAATTTAGTTGGCAATGTAAAAATTATAATTTTCCACAAAAGTTTTCTCCTTTTTATTACTGCTCGCAATTTGATTCCACACCAAAGTAGTGAACATTTCTAAGGCGTTGCCTGATTTTTTTTTTTTTTTTTTTTTTTTTTTTTTTTTTTTTTTTTTAAAGCATGACTGATATTTTGTCTTAAGAGCCGGATATTTGTTTAGTAACGCTGTTTAAGTAAACGCTTAACGTTTATCCAATTGATACTGAATGTAATGTGTTGAAAACATTTAATGAATATTCTCATGTCTTTGTCTTTCCATGACTGAAGAAAACTCAGGACTTCGACAGGACATTTCAGATTTCTTTACAGGCAATACAAGACTGGCATGTCGGTTTTGCAACCTAGCTAGACTTCCTAACTGCTGTATCAGAGCCCATTTAGCGAAACAGATAGCAGATTATCGCATCATTTGAGGAGAAAATGGAAAAAAGCGAATGTTTTGCAAAATTGATTTAAAAAGTTACATACGAATCTGTCTCATTCGCGATCCCCTCTCGATTTATTGTTTTTAAACTTACACCACATGGTGTAAAGATGACCCTTCATTGTTTTTACTCTAGTAGGCCTAAAACGTATTTAAATAGTCTACACGTGTTCACATTCCCACTTTTGAAGACTACCTTGTTGGTCGCTCGCGAACAAGTAAGATTTATATATATATATATATCTTCTCGAATGTTGGCTCTGCCTGACCTTCCAATTGTGTTCATTATTAATATTATCTTCTCTGCGAAGTCATTGGGCTTTCTTAACTTACTTTAATTGGTTATTAGAACTTTTTTGTCAGGATTTCAAACTCTCATGTTGTGTATGATAATTTTATTCACTAGTGGCGTGACTTACAGTTTTATGTCGACTCCGAACGGAAGATTTTTGAGAAACTTTCATTCCAATTGTGTTATTGCCAGAAGATTACTGAGAGAAAGTCAAAAAAGGAAATATTTCATTTTGTTCGAGATGTGATGTGTGTAACTTATTAGTTTGCACACTACCTACTAGACAATGAAATGTTGTGAAGCGACATGGGCATTTATGCACATATTGGGGTCATTTTGATGTTCACTTTTTTGTGGTGTAAGTCCTATGCCAATAAACGACGGTTAAATTTCGAATTTATAAGAGTCTATCAGTTGCTTGTATTCCCAGTTTCATTTGCTTCAAAATGATTTTATTTCTTCACACTCTGCCCACATTTTTTTAATATCTTGTTAATTTCTTCTTCTTTTATTTGCTGTTCGATAAAATATAAAAAATATAAATTCTATTTAATTTTTTAAACAAACCACAGCACACAACCGGCAGATCCCCAACCGGCACCTGTGTGTATATTGGTTTACTAAAATGGACATGACTAAGCATGCTTGTGTTATTTGTTGTTCGTTTTTATAGTTTTGCCTTTTGAGTGTGTTTATGTGTTTTTAATTTCTTATTTTGTTTGTTCGGTCAGTATTTATTTATTTTTATTTGTTTTTGTTGCTGTTTGGATAGTTACGTTATACTCAATTTGGTATTGTGAGAGAAATTTAAAGAAAAAATGAAATAGTGTGTGTTTTTATGCAAGCGTATACATATATGAACATAGGTGAGAGAAACGTAGGAAAAACAAAAAAACAAACAAAAAATGTTATAAAGAACTTTAAGTAATAAAAATAACAAAACGAAAGCAAAACAATATATATCAGTAGAGGAACATAAAAATCTTTCTTTAAATCTACAATATGGGTTCTTAAATTCGTTGTTGCTTCTGCTGTTGGCGTTGCCGTCTTTTTCTTCTTCACTGTACTAGTCCCTAAATTTAACTAACCATGCACATCCAGTTGTCACTACAATTCCACTATACAACTGGATATTATTTATGTGAGTGTGTAGTTAATGTACGAGTGTACGAAAGTTTATGTTTATTTGTTTCTTTACTCTCCTTTGGAAATCTTTGTAATAGACAGACACAAGTGAGTACACGTTTACACGTACATTAAATACATACACACTCGTAACTCTATGAGTTGTGTTGTGTATTTGTACAATGTACATGTACATGTAGTGTCAATCTAACTGTAAACTTTTTCACTTTAATAAGGACAGATTGAAATTTTATTTTTATTTCTTTTAAGTCTTCATTTTATTTCATTTTTGTTGTTCCTTTTTCTCTTCCATTTCATAAAAATTGAAAAGGAATTCATGCTTTTGAAAGCCTTGTGCAAAATGTTGCATTAAATTTATGTATGTTCACAAGCAAATAGAAAAAGAGGGACAAAAAACCGTCGTAAAAAATCGATTTTATTTTCTATTCATAAAATATGCCGTTACTCAAGGGTATATTTTATAAAATAATGTTTTACAAGGCTGTTTATCTATATATTTTTATATATTGTAGTGTGGAATGAATATTTTTAGAATAATTAAAAATATGTGAGGGGAAACTCCTCAATTAAGAGCAGAGGCATACTACACACTATATTTATAATTTACTATATTATATTATATTTACAAACAAACTATTCATACATACATACATACAGTTGCAATTTGGTGAATGAGTATTTCAACGTTCGATCTCTTTATTCTTTGTTATTAAAATTATAATACTCACTCATACAATTTATTGCAATGAATTTTCTATAGAAATTTTTATCGATAACATTCTATTACAATATAAATGTGCATTTTTCTATAGGAATTCGAATTTATGGGAATAAGTTTTGTACAAAAAAAAATTGTCAATATATTTATGGGAGATGACAGGCAATCAAAGAGGTTATGAGAAGTGTGAGTGTAACAGGCAAGACCGCCCAATTTAGGAAAAGGATGAAAGAGGAAATTAGAGATAGTTGACAAAGGCATATATAGGTCGATAACATGGTTTCCTATGATTTTTTGAGTAGACATTAGATTTTAGTATTCTAACAAGTGACTTCTAGTCTGAAGGTCCAGGGATTCTCCACGGGACTAATGAGGCCAGATGTAACGATTTATCGTGGAAGCCATCGTGCAAAAAAAAATGCAAGTTAACGACCAAAAAAATGCAAGTCATTGACCAAAAATTCAATTCATCGCCCATGAATGTAAGTCATGGACCAAAAATGCAAGTCGTCGACCAAAAAGCTGCAAGTCACCGAGAAAAAAAAAATGCAAGTCATATCCAAAAATGCAAGTCATCTACCAAAGAAATGAACTTGCAAAAAATACGTTTGTTGTATATATTATATTTAAATGTATATTAACTCAATGAGAATTACAAAAATATTGAAGTAAATTTCCCCACAATTTCATTTTTATCCGTATTTACATAGAGCACTTTTGTGTTGCTTATTTAAAGGACGCTTGTCCCAAGAAAAGCTCGACGGAAACGAAATCTGTTTTGGCATCATTGGTCCAATAGCTAACCAGCCTAAAATTTTTGATTTTTCAACTTTATTATCTCCAATAAGCAATAAGAATATTTTTTTGAAAAATTCAATTCTTCCTTCAAGGAGGATTCTCTACCTTACCTAAACTACCCTCATTTGATATGGAAAACTCATAGAAAGCGCATTTCGGGAAAGGCAGAAATGCTATAATGATTGCAGAATGCTTACTGGAAAATCCAGTAAAACCCTGGTATTATTTCTTGAGGGTATATCATGTTGGCCAGGGCGGACAGAATAAATATAAAAATGATTCAAATGGAATTGCAAAAATACAAAGAGAAACGTGTGTTAGTATTACATAAGCCATGAGCAGTGACAATGAACACATTGCGTCTGTACTAGTGAAGATCAGAGCATTGGAAACTATGGCTAGGGCTTGTGAATCGAGTGGCGGACAGCTCCCTTCTTAACTGCCCTCTGGATAGAACAGAACTGCCTACCATTTCATGGCAAAAAAAAAATGGGTGAAGAACGGATTTATCGCACAGACAGGCAGTCATTTCAGCTCTCATGGGGTTAAATAAAAATAGTGTTGGCCTGTAGGAATTCGCGGCACGGAGCAGCTAGATCTGCTTGAAAGGAGAAGAGCTTCAATACCGCTGATGGAACCAGAACTTTTCTTTTCTCCGTAGGGAGTGGAGGTAGACGTTTCGTATATTCAACGAAAAGGAAGATAAAAATCACAAATCACATAGGTTTGAGCCAATTTAATCTTTTGTTGGGAATCTGTAATAATAGGAAATTGGAGTCAACAGACTATCCAAGAATTAGCCGAGGTTGGTAACCGACCATTTGGCAGGGCATTATAGACTCAGAATACACTTATTCAGGATAGGAATCGACACGAACCCTATGAGGCATTAAAGTATTCCAGGAGGAAAAACCTGAGCGCATATCAAGTGCCAAACATAGAATTGTCATCGTTGTTCCCGCAACACTTTTCTGTAGTTTGTTAGGGTAATAGTAAATATATTGTTACGTTTTTACCTTTTAAAAACGTTTGAAATATGAGCTCGTAGATTGCAAATAAAAATAAATTTGTGGTTGAAATTTTAATTAATCTTTATGTATTCGTCACAATTTTGTGTGCCACTGTTCACTAATTTGATTCTAACAACAACATTGCGTTTATTATATTCCTTGTTTCATGCCCTTTGCGAATAAAACAAATAACAATTACTACACAAGTGTTCTTGTCGATCTTTGTAAGAGATCTTCAACCACGATTTGGTTTTACCTTTCACATGCAACGCGTCCTTCACAACAAGTACTGACTGGACTTCTACCGAACCCTTCCACTGCTTTTGCTTTGCCTTTATATAGCGACGTAAAACAGTTCTGATGAAATGTTTCCAGTAGGCGAAAGATTCTAGTCCTTCGCCAGCATGTTTACAATTCATACTATGTTTGCTGCCTGTTGTTAGTGTAGGTTTGTTTACGCTTGTCCCTGCTGTTGTTTGTTGTTGGTTGTTTACTTGCTTATCCCTTTTTGTTACCTGATTTGTTGTTTCTATTCGTCTTTATTTGTCAATCAGGCAAACAAGTCACGTTGTTTTTGTTTTTGTAGCTTTTGTTTAATATTTTAATGTTAAACGAAGTTACACCATTTCCATTTTCGTAACAATATGTATATACTTATGATGACAATAAACAACTCGTATTACTTCAAAAGTGCCCATGTTCTTCGATTGTTAACTGATTCATATTTGTAAATGGTAAACCTATCACTAACATTTCAGATGAAAGCTATGTAACAGAGCGCTGTTAAAAAATGTTTGAAGTCACTAAATGAATTACCCTTGTTTCGTTGTCCTTTTTAGACAAGGCTGGTCACCTTAATGTCTGTTGATGGCAGCAACCAGTTCGCCAAGCAGGCAGTCAGACGGCGGCTAACCAACCAACGACCATTTATTCACTCAACCGTTCTTTCATTTGAGCACTCAAAGCAATTCAGGTGAGGTGTGCAAATATATTATTTTTAAATATTGCCTCATGTTTGATTTCTACTTTTAAAGTAAGGGCAACAAAAAAAGCTATTATAATTGAATGCTGGCTACAATAACGTTACCATAGCTGATTATATTCAAAATGACAGTGTAGAAAACAACAAAAACAAAAAGGTATTCTGAATTCAATATTTTGAAATTCTGCAGTGTACGAGGGAGATTTGTTGATTAAATATTATAAATGGGACAACTGTGGTTATAAAGATATCTAAAATATCCTTCTGAATCTACCTACGTATGTTTCTAACCAAACGAATGTAATGAAATCTTTAAAACCATTAAGTTACAATACTCTGCATATTTATTTATGCATGTATGTAGTTGTACAAGCTTGTATGTGTATTTATGTTCTTGTTGTCGCATATTTGTTTATATTTCTATGCCTACATATGTATGTATGCATGTGTATTTAATAGTTTCTCTAAGTATTTGTTTGTGTATAAAGAAACCATTGAGGTCATTTTAAGTACACTCTCTGCTATAACAAAACTGAGAGTGAAAAAAATATACAATAACAAATAAATCACCGTATTTATATTTTTTTCTTTTAACAGTATAAGAGTAAAAACAGTGTATGTTTGCTTTTTGTTTTTGTAAAAATGTTATACTTTATTATGTTTATCAACAGCAAATATTCATTCGAAATATTTTCCTTAAGAAAACAATAATTTTGTACTCAAATAAATATTATATTCAAATGAGTGTGAGAGACCTTTTTTAAAACATTAAAAAGAGAACAAAAGAATGCAAGTTGTTTACCTTTTTAAAATGATCAATTAGACAACCAGTAATGCCTTTTGTATTCACTCTATTTTTAAACAGAAAAAATAAATGCCTAAGCTTATTAAAGGTTAAAGAGAAAACGAAAGAATTAAAGCAATCATTGCATGTGTACGTCATATAACGTATAGCATAACGTATGTGAAATATTAAATAAAGTTATCACTCATAATACCCGTAAAATTTCTACTTTTTTTTTGTCAAATATTGTTTTTTATGTTAATTGGGCTTGAAGTGCTTTCGTTTTCAATACATCTATATAGATTATTTATAGCAATTGATCAGCTTCTACCACATTATGGTGTATTTTGGATTTGACTTTGTATCCATCTGCCATATATAAAGATCAATTCACGCAAGACTTAAATCCGACTAACCATTCGCAACGCCGTTGATATGCCAATTAATAGGACATCAATGATTTTGTGAACAAAGTTTTTTATGGTATATTAAGCTTGGAGAACACAGAAGTGATTGTAGAAAAGCTTTTTCATTTGTGTCTGCAGGAACCATAATGTAACAAAATAATTGTTATGGTCAATTTAAATACCAGGAATATGCGATTTTACGCCGCTACACTTATTTTATAGGGTTGCAACAAAGACTGTGTCTATTGTTAGAGCATTTGAGAAACAACCTTCGTTACATTTTTTGTTAAGATACCAAATGATTTGATATTTCGTGCATAAAGATAAAGGTCGTTCACCAAGCATTAAAAAAACTCTCTCACAATCAGATTTATTGCAACAAAGCCTTTCGCATTACATTAAAAATTTAAATTTAATGTCTTTGTTTTTAAATTTGATTGTAAATCTTTTCGATTTAATTTCCTTTAACTCACCGAGCTCGTTTGTACTTAGTTTTTCCGAATATTTTTGTGTATGCATGGACGGATGTGAATACAAAGAGCGATTACAATTACATACACGTACTCAGAATAAGGCACCAAAAGGACAAAAACAAAAAAGGTGTCGAAATAGGGGATGTAGTGCGAGACAGAGAGAGAAGGAGACAGAGAATTTCAACACAATTTGAAACACCAATGATAATGAAATGTTCGTCCATATGTATGCATGTATGTATAGTAGCGAGTAGAATGATTCAATCTTTTTGAAAATGACGGTAATCAAGTAATGTTTTCTGTCCACTTATTTTTTTTAAGTAAAACAAAAAATAATTTTAAAACACCAATTATTTAAATTTTTTTCGTTTATAATCGATGCTTTCATGTAACATGTGATACAGTTTGCTTGTTTACTTGTTTTGTTTCTTACTGTACCTGTACACGTAGGAATATGTGTGTGTGTGATTTCATATCTCTATACCATTGGGAATATGAAGGAAGTGCAACTGTTGTACGGATTTACATTTCAAACCGACATGTTTTACCCAAATATGAGACCAAAACTTAAAGCGTTATCACATTGCAAGCGGTGGAGGCAGTGAGTGCACGAGTGCATTGAAAAAAATGTACATTTAAAGAAAATGGAACAAAACAAATAAGTAGCTTATTAAAAAAGTTTCTAAAGGATTAAGTATTCGCCAATTCCAAGTCTAACTTAAAAAAAACCGTACTTGAAACTATGATTTCGATGATAAATGACCATCTCTGAATTGATTCGTGGGTGTCGATCCCCATTTCACGCGGTATCTAGACGATATTGAGATGACTGCAAATTCTCAAATGCTTCCACATTAGTGGGGATTATACATGTAGACGTGGTTTTTATCGTAATTCCACCGGAAAAATGTCTAACGGTGTCAAATTACTTGATTTTGGTGGCCAACTGATGTCTTCAAAGCGTAAAATTACTATTTTGGAAAACTTTTCATGCAGTAGAGCCAAAATCGATTGCGTTATGTGTGGCTCTTGTTAAATTCACTCACTAAGTTCATAATTGTCAATTTTGGGCCAAAAAATTTCAGCTTTCATATGGATAAAATATAAAAAAAATACGGGCCAATATCTCTCTAGACCATAATGGGCATTCAGCATTTTCACTCGTCCAGATCAGTCCTCAACCGATAGTTACATCAACAAGCAAAATTATCGGACCTCATATTTGAAATCGCTGTAGTCCACTAAATAGATACGAACCCCTCGAACAAAAATTAAATATATAAAAAAATATCTTTGGCGATTCCTCTTAGCAGACTTTTTTTTGGCAAAAACTTTGAAAAGTTTCTCAAAAATCTGTCGTTCAGAGCCAACGTTTAAAATTAACAAACACATCATGTATGGTTTAAGAAACTAGGTTGCAATCCTTAATTGAAGGATTGTCCTGGCCAATGATCGGAAATGGCAGGTCTTTCTTTATATAAATGACACTTCATGTTGCACATATTTAACAGCTGAGACCCAGTTTAATTGATATTTTCGAAACAATTAAATGAATGGCCCATTTATTTAATTTTAAATGATTTTAATCGATAATTAAACAAATAAAAAAATTAACGTAAATTTTGTTTAAAATTTTTTTTATGAAGGGCTAGCTAATTAACTTATCAGTTTCTAAATTTCTGAAATGGTTTTAAAACCCAATTTCCTATTGCATACTGTAATATTTTAACAACAAAAACGTATACACCCGCATTATAATTCAACTTTCCATTTTATTAAACACACACAAAAACGTATTCGTTTTTTCTCTCTCTCTGCCTCCATTTCTGTTGAATATTTTCTGAATGTTGGGCATTGTACGCGAGTTTATTTTATGCATATGTTTGCACATGAAGAAGAGTATTCATATGTTTAATTTATATTCGCCTGTGCTGCTACATATCGAGCAGAAAAGAAAGAGAGAGAGAGAGAAAACAGAACAAGAGAATTAATAAATTTTAAGTAAATTGTTCGAGTTTAAGCTAAAACCACAATGAAATCGATATGTAAGGAAAATAAAAATTGTGTAAAACTAAAAACAGTTATGCTCCTTCTCTCTAAGTAGTATTCTTTAAAACGAAAGTGTGCTCAAATAACTGCTTGCATTGTTTCGTTAACAAATACAATGTAATACTTCAAAATATTTCAATAATAATGACAAAAACTACAAAAACTGTATAGTTCAAAGAGAAGTGCTTGTATTACTTGTTTTATAAAGTTTGTTGTTTGCTCGCTGTTCTTTTCCTTCCTCTCTCACACTTTTTTGGGGATACGAATGAAAGTTTTAAATTGAAATTATCTAAAATACTTCAGATAATAAATGAGACAACAAAAATTCATAGAAAAATATGATGCTCTTTTCGATGTTGTCCTCTCTCTCTTTGTAACTGTTTCTGTATTTTTTTTTAATTTCTATACAAAATAGTATAGAGAGGGAAAGAGGCAACGAAAAGAAAACAATGAATAAACAAAAGTTTTAAGCAGTCAAAGAGAAAATATAAGATTTTTCAATGAGAAATCAACAGTTCTTCCTGTTCTGTTTTGTGTTTTTGATATTATTACTAAGAGCATAGCAGCGCTTTAAAGATACGATTTAATAATTTTCTTCATTACGCAGCTACCGACTCAGATAGAGTTCGAGTTGTGGCGTATCGTCTCCAGGTTATGGAAGAATGGATTGGCTTCAACTTGCAGCCGTCTTAATGGGTACAACTTACTTTGGTCTTATAAGGTCCCATTGTAATACCGATATTACTTATTCCGTCATATAATTACAGCTTCTAGTTTGCATCTCTCAACTAAACTGCAAGCCTTACGAAGGTGTGAATTTAGCAAATTGCCTTTGGCCTGATGTGTTTTGTCATTAAATTCTGGCTACGCAGAATTCATTTTCTGCTTCTTAGCAGCTTCTGCAGAAGTCGTTATGAGATACTTCCAGTCTCTGAGCATGTACACTCAGATTCCAGTGTCCGCTAGAACTGCTACGAGATGAGCTGTAGTATATTTATTAAAGGTTTATATATTAAACTTACTTGTGGGCTGCCTGATCACTGCAGTGCTTTTTAAGCAAAAAACAATGCTTGCTAAAAATCTCTTGATTAACTAGGACTGCCAGGCTACGAATAAGTCCCTAACGTAGTTTCAATGTCCGTCCTTATTCATGAATGCCGAGGATTTCTTAGTAAAAGTTTGGATTATTTAAAGTGAAATCCTGTAGGCTAATGCACTGGTCAGTATTGAAACGAAACTCACATCATACAGGGCATAGGTATACCGATTACCTCAGTAAATTTTAATATTATCAACTACAGGGATTTAATCTAAGTTGCAATTGAATGTTTTATCCATTGTGCTTCCTATTGTATTAATCTATAAAAAATATTACGTACCCACATGCATACATAAATATGTATATATGTAAGTACATACATACATACATACATAATTGGCCATTACAACTCTTCAGTCAGGATTACGGCCTAGCTTCTCACACCACTTATGTTGTGTGTGTTAATTTTGTACATTAGTGGCGGGACCTACAGTTTAAAGTCGTCTCCGAACGATAGATATTTTGAGAAACTTTTTCATGGCAATTTTATTTACCCTCAGAGTTTTTGCCAGAAATCTGCTGAGAGGAAGCCGCCGAAGAAATATATTTTTCATATTTCGTTTTTTGATGTATGCCCGGGGATACGAACCTTGGCCTTACGTCTAATAAGCCAACACACAAACTACTAGACTACGGCGACTGTCAATATGTAAGTATGAGTGTATAATTGAAAGTATGAGTGTATAATTGAATAATAATGTTATTTTTTTAATCACATCCCCTTTAACATTGAATATTATGACGAGTGCATGCAAGTATTCACGTTTGAGCATATATGTATATGTGCAAACGCCATTGTGTGTGACAGTCTTTTTTGTTCTTGCTTCAAACTTATTAGTATGCAATGCAAATACTACGACAAAAGGTATTACATGAAAACGAATAACAGAAACAAAAAAAAAAAAAAATAACAACTTTTTAGAAGAGTGCAAATACTTGTATTATAAAATGCAATAAAAACAAACAAAACCGCAACGAAAACAAATAATATACAGATATTCTCTTTTATACATACATACATATATAAAGATGTGGTATACACATACTTATGCAAACATGTAAATGGTGAGAAATGGAACTGTGATAGTAAAACTGTCATCGGGCAATAATATTTTGTTTGGGAATTAGAATGGAACAATTCTGAATGGAGAATCTACAAAATCAAAACAGAAGAACGAGGGAGAGTGAGGGAGGGAGATAAAAATAGTTTGATAAGGTGTTACTAAAATATTAATTTGATTTTTATTGGGGGAAAACCAAAACGTTTCTAATTTACATATGTAAGAAATTTGCTAGGTTGGGTTAGATTAAATTGTCGGATGATCAACTCGTTAATTGTACATTACAAACTTAAAGTCGTCATTTGAACCTGGCTTCTCTCACACCATCCATGTTGTGTATTAATATTTAATTATGGGGATAAAATAGACGCCGAACGACAGATTTTTGAGAAGGTTTTCATAGCAATTTCTTTTAGACCCAGAGTTTTTGGTAGAAGACAGAAAGTCGGCGAAGAAATATTTTTTTTATATATTTTGTTTAAGCTAGCTTTTGAATTACTTGAAGCGTCTTATACCCCTAAACACTACCTATTAGACTACGGCGAGTGACTCTGAGTGACAGTGTTTATTCTGAATAGTAAATGTTCTCAGTTTCTTCGGTATTTTCGTTATAAAACAAGGATCGAAAGCGGATTCGGATATCGTGTAGTCCAGATAAACGCATGACATTGGCAATACCATTATTTACCTCCTTTGAACTTATTTTGTTTGTATATTCACTGCAATCATTTTTTATTTTTATTTTTTTTGCCAACCTAAAAACTGTAATAAATATTTACAAATTGTCAATGTTTCATTAAAAAAATTTATTTTACAAATGAATGCAAAGCTTTTGTTACAACAATAAAATTCGATTTGTTGCAATAATAGCAGCGATAACAACTTCAACAAAAAGAAAAAATTTTTTTACCTTTAATTCGATAAAAATTATGTAGAGAAACAATAAAAATTTGTGTGTGTATGAAGACCATAAATCAAAAGGTTATTTAATATAAATTTTAAATGAAAATAATTACAAAAACAAAAAAAGTTTAAATTGACGTAAAAATTCATTAACGGCAAAAAGACAGAATTGAATTACTACACCATTGTTCCGTTAATGAGCATCGCAAATTATCCATTTTAATAAATCCTTTATTTTAATTTAACAACGCACTTTAATTTATAGCACTGTTCTTTCAAATTGCATGCTCTGTCTACCACAAAGACGTCTCTAGTTGAGCAAATCTAATGCAGAGTTTTCATCGCAAAGTCTCTGTTTTTTTTTACGAAAGTTTGCAGTTACTAGCGTACGTGTAAGACATTGACATCTCGTAGCAAATGAAATATTATCGCTGCGCTTAGAGCTATAGATGAGGGGACTGTCAGTAACTGAGGCCGAAACGAAATACAGTATGCTACTGATCGAAAACTATAACTTTGATGTTACTTACTTACTTAATTAGTCATTATAATCGATTAATCAAGATTACTACCTACCTGCTTTGCAATTTTAAATTCTTTCTAAGTTAACGTACTGACTCTTCTCTAATCAGTTAACCTACTGGACCTATCAGCTGATGTTGACAAAGAATTTACTTTTCGTGACTCTGCTGTTACTAGTATAGGTGCTTTTATGGTTACAATCGGCAAATGATTACCAGAAAATTCAATGAAAATGATGCTCTACAAGACTCTTATCCTCCTGTGCTACTCTATGCACTCTACCTTTGGAGTTTACGAGTGGAAAATTCTACGCAAGATTTTCGGTCAACTGCAAATTGGTATTGATTTTCACAATCGAATCAACATATCGTAGGCAGTCTTTGGCGCTCTAAAATCCACTTACTACGCTACCTCGGCCACCAACATGTTCTTATATAGGAGCATGTTCTGTCGAAATGTGTATTTGATAAGGAATCAGAGACTAGCTGCGTAAAGGGTCAACTGACATGCAAAACAGATGTCTTTGGAAGGCAGTGCTAAAGCCGATTACATATTTTCTACAAGTTTTGTTACTGTATTTTGATTTATGCTTATCCATATGCTCGTAATTTCTTTGCGGTTTTGTTATTGTTTGCCTTTCTTGTTCTTTTTACCATCTGTTTAATATTTAAATGCCGTTCTTATATCTTTCATACAATGCCAGTCACACTTTCTCATTCTTTTATAGTTGCTGCTACAGCATTAAATGTTTACATAGGCACAGATTTGTTAACATAAAATCATTAACAGAAATAAATAAATATATACTATAATAAATAAATATACTAAATACACAATAACTAAATATACCCAATAAATAAAATATGTAATGCAATAAAAGTCCATTTTGTAAATAAATTGAAACTTTTAAATAATATGTAATAAATAATAGAAAAAGGAAAAGCAAAGAAAACTGTCATTTTGCTCCAACATACTTGATTGAATGAATATCTATCTATCTATCTTCTTTATTATCTATCTAGCCTTCAGTTTGTGGTTATAGCTTTTACAGAAGTGGCTATGTATTGACGTGTGCACTGCTAACAGTTACCAAAATTATAATATCTTGTTTAATTAATAATTGAACTAATATTGTTGATTTTGATTATTAATTAATTTAAATAAAATTTTTTCACTTTCAGTTATTAACTATTTTTAATAAAAATGTTCAAATACTGCAGATTACCATTATTTCCTTCCTAAACATGACACTTGCATGAAATAGAATCACTTTAAATAGTTTACGTAGCGAATTATAGTATAAAACAAAATAGATAAACCTACTTTTATAAGCCAACCGAACGAAGTCATTTTAATGTAAATAAGCTTTTTTATTAAAAACAAAACAGTTTTGTAGCCATAAATTGGCACCAGTAAGATGAAATATGCGATATATCAGTTATTCTCTAGGCAGGCATAGCCCGCCCGACGTAGTCACCAGCGTTTTAATGAGAATCATAGACTCAGATTACAGTAGTTTTAAAATAGAGATCCCTTCATCCCAAAATGAAATCTATGTAACGAGGAGAACGAGTTACTAAAACTCATGCTTACAATCTGCGCAGCGTTACTTTCTTCTTTCTTGGAAAGAAACATCTGGGCGTTTTCAAAGACATACAGGGAGATATAAAAGTAAAGCATCAAATATCATCTTTCAAACAAGCTATAGCGTTGCCTGATGTGGTAAATATTACCAGAAAAATTACATTTTAGAACCGAACTTTTCCAACCAACCAATGTAAATAGTATACAGTTGTTCAAATGTGTTACTATAATTGGTAAAGAATAGTTATTTTATGTTCTTTTGTTTTTCTCTCATTGAGAACAATTATAAGAGTTTTCCCTGTTACGTTTACTTAACTCTTTTTATTACAAATTGTTTATTTTATAAAATTTACATATTTTTTTTCGGCAACATATTAAAAATATGGAAACCACTCTATAGCCTTAACACCTAAAGTGATGGAGGGTACAAAAAAGTTCAATGTCTGTCTCTCTCAACTCTCTCTTCATTGGTATCATAACAATCATAAATCATTGCAAAAAAAGCTCCCCCACTGTGCGTATGGGTAATTAATTATTTAACAGTTTTACAGTAATGCCAACTCCAACAAGTGAGAGTAAATCCACATCGCTATAGAGAAAAACTTTTGTTAAAATGAAAAAATGTTCATGTTGCGTACAACAAAAGTGTTCAGTTGGCATTACTGTGCATTAACAAAAGCAAATATTTATCATACGCAATAGAGTTTGCTATTTCTGTCAAGAGTTCATCAAAATAACCCAGCACGTCAAGGAAGAATAATTTAATATACACGCAGAGTGTATTTTTCAATTATTAAATGTATGATAAACAAATAAATAAGAAAAGAACTTGTGACGAGCACTGAATAAATATAAAATATTCAATCTAATTTATTTTATGAATTATGCACGAGCAATTCATAAATTATCAGAAAATAAAGAAATTATTATTCGACCGCCAATATCTTTTAAAAATGATTGTGGGGCCGCTGAAGGTGTTGTTAATATCATTAATTATGTGGGTAATGGTCATGATGTGAGATATAATTGTTCTGTTGAATCACTTAAAATAGTTGAGGACTACTTTAAGGCAGCAATACTTTCAAATAAACTAGACTAGAAGTTCTAAGACTGATATAGTGCTCCCTCAATGTAGTCCATTACTATTCAAATTTTAGTAAATGTCAAATGATCGCTGATGATATTTGTCTGCTATAGAATTACAAAGATAAAAAGTACTCAGAACTCCAATTGTCATTTAGTAAGTTAATACTGAGTGCAAAGAAACTGAAATTAGTGCTTTTTAGACCATATTTAATAAAAAAAAATAATCACCTCAGTGATGAGTGTACATATTAATGACGAAATAATCAATGAATCAAAGTGTTTTGAGCATCAAGATTTTTCTTCCATTCATCAAGCCTATATCATCTGCATATTCTTGATATTCAATGCCCTTCTCAAATATATACCAAAGGATTTTTCTTTCATTCAATTCTCTATTAAATTAACCTACATATATGCTCTTTCTATAACTCCTATTGTTTTATTTAACTTAAGTTGTGTCTTCACTGTTATTCTTTCATTTGATTTTACATTTTCCTCCAGTTTTTTCTGCTTTTAAGTATTTCCTTTTCATTTAATTCTCAATAAAATTAATTTCTATGCACTTTGTATAGCTTCTACTGTTGTATTTGACTTAAGTTGTGTTTTTACTGTTATTCTTTCATTTGATTTTACATTTTCCTACAGTTTTTTCTGGTTTTTCTTCAATTCAAATAAATACTTGAAGATTCAGTACAGTTTTCTTCTTACAAATCAATCTCAATTCTGTGATCAATGTCTTAAAACCCTCTTTATAATTTAACAGTGGAGTCCAGTGTTGCCATTTGCCAAGTTTTTCCTTTTTTTCCAAGTTCTTTGAGATGCGAAAAAGTTTTCATTAAAGTTGTTTCCTAATAAAACAATTTTTTTCGACAAAATTTTAAATTTTTTCAATAAATTCAATAATAATAACACGAAATATTTACATTTTTAAATAAAATATTGTGTATTTTATTAGTCCCGAGCCAAAGTAGCAACGAAACACCTGTTTCCTTTAGAAATTTTGGTACTTTTGTAGAAAACAAGTTTTTTTTGCAAAAAAAAAAGTGTTTTTCCCCAGAAATAAAGTTTTTCGAAAAAATTACTGGCAACGCTTGTGAGTCTTATGTTTACCCACACTCATTCTCTCTTTTAAAAACTCATTTTCTTTGTTCTCCCTCTCTTGTATTATTTTAACGACACTCTCAATTAGCATAGACTGTTATAATCAGACGTCGGCACAAAGAGAACAAGATAAAAATGTGAGTGTATTTGTGAGTGGCATGTGTGTATAGCCCAGAGGAAAATTGTTAGTAATGTTTTCAAGTGTAACCTAATAATATGTATATGTAGTGAAAAATATAGAAAAAATTTACAGCACAAAAAACCTAAACATTGCCAATTTAATTTGACAAATATTCTTCCAAAAATGGTGATCATTTCTAATTGTTATTAGAGAATCTCATTGAATATTAGTGAATCCTACTGTAATATTTTTGGGTGTAAAATTGAAAGCTGAAAAAGAGCGACATGAAGCCTCTTCTTTAGAAACTAACAAGCAACTGAATGCAATTTTACGTTCTTTTTAACGAACATTGTCGATGTTCGTGTCCTACGTATGTAGAAGTTCGAAGATGTTCGGACTCCGGGGAGTTATTGATGCCGACGCCTGATAATAAGTAGGAATGAGAAATGATGCCCATTTATGGAAGAATATTTGTCAAGTTAAATACCCAGTCTTTAGGTTTTTGGCGCTGTACATTTTTTCTATATTTTCCACTACATATACATATTGTTACGTTTTTTGCCTTTTAAAAACGTTTAAAATATGAGTTCGTAGATTGCAAATAAAAATAAAAATAAATTTGTGTTTAATTTTAATTAAATCCTTTATTAATCACACAACTTTTGTGTGCCACTGTTCATAACTGATTCTAACAACAAAAATTGTTTATTTGTTATTCCTTTTTTTACGCCCTTTGCGATAAACAATAATAATTACGACACAATTGTTCTGTCGATCTTTGTAACGGAGATCTTCAAACCACGATTGGTTTAATTCACACGCAACGCGTGTTCACACAAGACTGACTGAACTTCTACTCCGACTCCGCATTCTTTGCCTTGCCTTTTATATAGCGACGTAAACAGTCCGATAAATGTTCTCATAGGCGAAGGTTCTAGTCTTCGCCTTCACGAGAATTCTATGAATGTTGTTTACATTCAGACATGCTTTCTTCTTTGTTGTTAGTGTATCCTGTTTACGTTCGTCCCTTCAGCGTTGTTGTTGTTTGCTGTTTATGCGTTTATTCCTTTTTCGTTATATTGATGTTGTTGTTTTATTTTTGTTTATTTGTGAATCAGGCAAACAAGTCCGTTGTTTTTATTTTTGTAGCTTTTGTTTAACATTTTAATGTTAAACGATGTTACACCATTTCCATTTTCGTAACAATATTATTAGGTTACACTTGAAAATATTACTAAAAATTTTCCCCTGGGTTATACACATGAATCTAACAAATACACTCACATTTTTATCATATTCTCTTTGTTGTACCGACGTCTGCTTATGACGATGTTGCTTCTATTATTATTATTATATTGGAGAAAAAAAAAGAAGCACCTCAAAAATTGTAATCATGGCGTAAGCACACCAGTAACAGTACCTGAAAGGAATGTATACTTTTAAAAAGTGTTGAAAATGAATACGGTAGTAGAAAAATAAATCAAAATAAAATGAAAAGTTTGAAACAAAGTTTATTAAGCCAAATATAAGGCTTTTTGGTTTATAACATTTTACCTTCTTTACCTGTAAAGCCATAATAATACCATCAGATGTAGAACTAGGTTTAAATTGCGTTTTGCATGTGTTTACTTACTTAATTGGTCATTACTCCCCTTTAGTTAGGATTCCAATTTAGTTTCCCACACTAACCATACTATGTCGTCGCCGAACGGCGTTTGAAAGACTTGTCATGGCAATTTTATTTACTCCCATCTAAGAGGAAGTCTGAGATGGCGTTTGAATTACGTAGTCACGTTTAATTAGTCAATGCACTACGTACTATACTATGTCGATTTAAACAGGCATTTAGCAAAAAACACAAAAAACCTGTAAAATTATATTACCTATGATAAATGATCGCCAGCCACAACATTTTAGTGCATATTTTACAAGTTTTCTATTGTAACTTTCTCATTCTGAATTTGTTTACAAACTTTTCTCTTTACAAACTAAAATTTCCATCCATTTACTCTTTTACATATGGAAGTTAATAACCTCACCACAATTACTTTCATTGTTATTGCATGGCCACCGCATAAGGGTATACAAAATTCCGATTTAACAAACATTTACACACTTCAAAAAGTACCCAATAAATAACACAAAAGAGACAACTAAATTCCAAGGAAGAGAGAGAGTATTTTTATTTTCAAACTCCGTTTGAGTTTTTTATTTCATTCCATATCGTATGTAAGCAAAATTATACACTGAACGTGCTCAACGCTATTTATTTAAGAGGAAAACAACAGAAAATAAGGAGAGGAAGAAAAACAAATCCCAGCAACAATAAAAATATTTTGTTTTGTATTGCATTTCATGTGCTTCATAGTCATTGCAATGCGTATGTAACTGGCAGTAGCTATTGTTTATTAAAAACGATTGCTCTCTTACATTAATAAAAGAACAAAAAGTCTGGGAATGAGAGAGAGAGAGAGAGTCATACAGTCATCACGATAAGCATGTGTATGTACAAGAGAGAGTATTTCTATAAGTGAATAAATATTGTTGTGTTGTTTCTCTGAGTACAGCATTCAATACCAAGTAAAAAGTGTACTAAATAAACTGTTATTTGAGGAGAGTAAAAAAGTAAGCGCGCAATATTGGTTAGGTTTTCACAAAAAATTTGAATTCTACTTATAGAAGTTTTTAAAGGAAAATGAGATTAAAGAAAATGTTGCTGGGGGGACTGAACACTCAGGAGAGAAATATAAAAAGCTTTAAATGCGTACTATAGTGCAGAAATGCGATGTGTAGGAGGTGGGATTTTAGACCGAGAATGGTGCACTGGACGCACAACTCGGTTGCTAGACCTGTTCTCCCCTAAGGTTGAGCGGTATGATAGAGTGTATTGGAGACAAGGAGCAATAGGAACATTCTTCCAAAAGTACAGAGATGTGCCTCTGTCAGCAATACAAGTGTCAGAAGAAGCGTACATCAGGTAATCCTGGGTACCATTCCTCACCCCCGATGGAGGAATGTGTGAATAAGTTGCCAGCTCTCTTTCGTCTAAATGAATTCGAAGTTGTGAGGTCCAGTATTATGAGTCACTCGGTAATGCTGCATGGCTGCAAAAGTTTAGTACTGTGAGACACCGACAATACCGGATACGGAATTCTGGATACATTCGGAAAAACTCTTCGATGGCTGGGCTATATTCACTGACGGATCCAAAATGGCGACGAGTACGGGTGCTGGGGTCTTCATTTTTGGGAAAAATGTCAGAAATACATATAGAATCACGGCGGAAAGTAGAGTTTTTATGTGGAGTCATTAAGGCACCGAATTAGCCAGGAAGTATATGTATACCAAATAACTAAAAAGTAACAATTTATGTAGTCAATCAGGCAACACTTTTAAGCTTTGAGGGGACATGTTCTTATGTTACATTAGGTCTGGGCGACCTTATGTCGTATTATCAGATTGGGTAATGTTGGGTTTCTGATCATAAATTGTATCGACTGGCTAGGACGGTACATTCCTTTCGTTCTCTATATTTTCTTGATTGTAAATTTTACAATTTTCAAATACATACATAACATACATACATAATTGGCCATTACAACTCTTCAGTCAGGATTACGGCCTAGCTTCTCACACCACTTATGTTGTGTGTGCTAATTTTATACATGAGTTTAAAGTCGACTCCGAGCGACAGGTTTTTTTGAGAAACTTTTCATGGCAATTTTATTTACTCTCAGAGTTTTTGCCAGAAATCTGCTGAGAGGAAGTCGCCGAAGAAATATTTTTTTCATATTTTATTTTTGATGTCTGACCGGGGATTCGAACCCTGGCCTTTCGTCTAATAAGCCAACACACTACCTACTAGACTACGGCGACTTCGAATTTTCAAATTTCAATTTTCAAATAGTTATCATTATTTTTCTCAAGTTAAAAAATGTTGCTCCCTCTGTAGGATTTTATCCATGACTGTAAATTTATGGCAATAATACACCAGCAGAGTAATTGAGTGCTTTTTTAAATAAAATATGTATCTGCCGATATGGGTCGTTGATCACACAAGATTTAAAACATTATTCAGTTAACTAATAAGCACTCTCTCACTTATTATTAGCGAACAAGTGAACAAGAGTCGCAGTAGTATGTACTGCATTGTAGTTGTGTTTACATAACATTCTCTCAAGTTATTTGTCAAACGGCATGATAAACAGAACAAACAAATAAATTTATTTACTTTTTTCGCTCTTTTCTTCTCTCTTACATCGCTCTCTACCTATCTGTCTATCCCACGATTTTCTTCTATGACACCTTCTCATTCTGTTCTGGTTTTGTTTGAATGGCAGCTGTAAGTATCATGTTTTATTACAACACTAATGAAGTGATGAAATATGTCACTCTCCTTTTTTGTTTTTGTTATTTTCTTCCACTCAAATTTAAACAGACAAGAATAAATAGCATTATATTTTCATAAGGCTGCTTACAAATACAAACAAAATAAACATGTCTTCAGGGGAATGAATGCAAGAACAAAGCAAATTAAAAAAACACACACTCATACATAATATAGGACGTGACATTTATTTGTGGTTTCAAAAGAAAAAAAAAACATCCAAATCACGCGCACATACATACCTATGCAGATACTACCCCAGCAAGCATTTTTTAAGGAAAGACTTTACATATAGCATAAGATGTTAAAGACAAATTTTAAACAACAAAACTTAGGAAATTAATTGAAAAATATCTTATTATCGATAAACATTGTAACCTTACTAGTAAGGTTTACAACCCGGTTTCTCAATCCATTGATTTATCCATAAGTTGCGGAACTCACAACGTAAAGCCAATTCCGAACGACAGACTTTTTAGAAGACTTTTTATCTTGCGAATTCCTTGCATAATAAGGCGATTTTGAAAACTACAATCACCCCTTAATGCAAGAAATGTGATTTTTCACTATTTTTTACAAGATTTTCAATTGCTAAGTGGTACTTCAGATTAAATATATCCAACAACTGAGTGCCTTGCCGGGCAGGGGGTTTTGGAGCCATGCAATGAAGATTCTGTGTTCACAGTTTTATTTATGAATTTCTATTGTTTCTTTTGTTTTTCTTGTTTTAATGTAGTTTAAATTAGATGATGAGCAGTTACTCAGAAAAGAGATTGCTGGGTTGTAAAACAAAAAAAAAAAACAAAAAGAAACACAACAGGTTTTAATATTTAACTGTGTTGGTGAGACCCTGTTGCTTACTCATATTTTTTTTTTTTTTTGTTTTTGATTATGATTATATTGAATTGAACATGAATTGACATGCTCATCATTTTTATGCAATCAAATCTTTCAAATGTCAAAATTTTTTCTCTTTGTTTTGTGTAAAAAACAAGTGCCATCAAGACATTTGAGGTTTGCATTGTGACAGAGATGTTGACGTTGTTCGTTCATCAAATATAATGAACACATGGTAATACAAAAAAGAAAAAAAATTAATTAAAATAAATTTAAAATGTAACAGCAGATCTATTTTTTCGCCTTTAATTACTCAAATACATACGTACGCATACATGCATATTTATTTCGTTTACATTTCAAATTTCTGTGGAAAACAAACAGTGGCAACAAAGGCCCGTTATTTTCAAGTTAATTATTTTCTAAACTCACTCAACCATAATAAATCTCAGTCAAATGCATTTTATCCGTTATTAAACAAAACGCGCTTTAAAACACACACATATATACCTTCATATAAACACACAAACATTTTAATATTAGCCATTTTTTGCTCTTTGTAATAATGGTCTCTTGCTTTTGCTTGTTGCTGTAGTTATTAACGCACGAGTGCATAAGCAACTCGAACAAAAAGAACAATTGCGAGAACAAAGTAAAAACATAAATGTTGTAGGAGCTTTGTGTTTGTTTTTCGCTCTCGTTAAAGAGCGTAATGGGTTTAAACAGGACAATGGCTCCAAGCAGCACAAAATGTATAAAAAAATTTAAAAAAATATTTTTTAAATAAAGATCTTAAAAAATCCCTAAGCAATGAAACAAAAAACAAATTAAAACAAAATTAAATAAAATGTTTTTTATTGGTTCTCGAAAAAGTTTGTTTTGTATTGAATTGGTCATTACAATCAATTTACTCAGGGTTACGAACTAACTTCTCACATCATCCATGTAGTATGTGTTAATTATATCGATGAGTGATGGGACCTACAGTTTAAAGTTAATTCCGAAAGACAGATATTTGAAAAACTCTTCATGGTAATATTATTTACTCACAGAGTTTATGCCAAAAAAAGCTGAAAAATAAAGAAGTTATAAGGAAAGACATAACCGATCTATCAACATAGTTCTGTGCTTTTAAAGGAGGTCAGATGGAAGTTAATTGTTTGGAGTGGAACAGAGCGATCTGTGTGTTGCTACACCGTTCACGAGACATGCACACCAAAAAGCAAGGTTGGTTCCACAGTGTGTGGACACCTCCACTCTTGCCTAAGGTCTATTTACTCTTCTCTTCTTACTCTCTCTTATAGCTTCTCTAGCGTTCTCAATAATGTTATACTTGCATGAGAGCATGGAATCAACCATGGTCCCTAAATGTTTAACCCTCTTAGATAAGGAAAGTTGAACTCCATTATGGATCGGTAAGTTAAAACTAGATATCTTATAACGCCTGGTGCAAAGCATCAAATCAATTTTTCTTTGTGAGCCATAGTGACTAATTTTTTATTGCCAACGAGAAAATTCCTTGTAAACCAAATGTTCAACAAGAGAGCGGCAGAGTGGTAATAAATCTTTAGGCGTATTCACGTACAATTAAATTTTGAAAAAAGGAAGAGAGAACAAAGCTTACGTTTGCTTTCTTCGAATTACTTAATCTCACAGTCCTTTAACAGAGCCAAGACTGTATTTGCGTTGTTGTTGTTGTTTGTGTTCATATTGCGTTGTAACGGTGCAATAAACGGAACATTTAAATCGAGCATATGGTTTAAGCAAATGCAATTTTCTATTACACTGTGTGTCAGTGAGTGTGTATGTATGTAAAGAGAGGATAAAGTTACGGTAGAAATCCTTCAACCATGCTACACAATTTTTATTTTTTTATTTGTTTTGAAAAGCTTTGCCAGTGCTTATTATACTGTGGCATAGTTTTTCTTCGCTCTTTCAAGTCGTCAAGTTTCAAGTACCTAAGGTTGCTTTAAAATATGTAAGTTGCCGTTATTGTACATAATTTATTTCATATATTGATTTTTACAAAGAGTATGCAATTTCCACATCCGAAGTGAGTTGGATCCAACTACTAAGAATACCGAAATGATCCGCTATATTTTCTCTAACAGAAGCGATTACAATAACTGAGCAGCCCTGGCCGCATCTCTAACGTCTCTATTCTATTTAAATTGCTTTTATAGCTTTAGCATTTCTTTGCATAGATGGTGAATTAAAACAGGTTTAATCATTTCGTTATGGAAGAAGAGTAGACACATTTGAACACTTCTTGTTTTAACAGTTTTTGTATTTTTAAACTTTCTTCAAATGTTAAAGAATTGCAAACCTTTCACTGAATAAATAACACTTCAAATGAAAGTTGGCTGCAACCTTGCTGGACTATTTCTTTTGAAATCACTAAATGGCTAATCCGATAAGTTTTAATTTTATAAAATGCCACCTCAATTTATAAGTTAAATAATAACTAAAGAGCATTTCTAAAATAAAATTGATTTAAAACTACAAATTTCCACATAAAATTAATCAAAAGAGAATATTTTTTATTAAGTAGTAGAAATAAGCATTTGCAGACCAGCAACACTGCAATCCTCCCATTTGCATAATTTCCAAAGAATACAATTGAAAAAGTTTTCAAATATTTGTGTGCACAGGCTTTAGTTTCACTCAGTCTCTCTCTCTATCTCTCACTCTCTCTCTTTGTACTCCGCCATACTTACTGGCAGGCGTTTTTATCGTATATTCAGGTTCGAGTTCTCATTATTTTCATTACATTCATATTCTATGATGCGAGTATATATTTCATTCTGCGCACACACACGCAACCATAGATCAGATTTAACCTGCTTTTTTCATTAGAATTTCAAACAACAACATCAGCAATTTTGTTCGTGATTATTGTTTTCGTATGTTGTTGGAATTAAATTTAATTCCGTTTATTTATATGTTTTTTTTTTTGCTGTGCTATTAGATTAAATGACAACGAACAACAACACAATAAATTGGCCAAGACATTTGAATGAAATATAGAGCAGCTGTTAAAATTACGGAACGACACAACACAAGTACATATGTAAATAACTTACTCAGGGAATATATAGAAAAACGTAGTTGAATAACAACTAGTGTTCAGTAAAATTCATAATATTCTACGAACTCTCTACAATATAATCATATTATATTTTTTCTTTCTATTTTCTATTATTTTATAAAAACTGATTAAATATTTATTCTTAAATTTTTTATAATTTGCTTCCAATTTAATTTACCAGTGATTAAATATTAAATATTTTCCAGATTAAATATTTAAACGGTATATAAAATAGTAAAAAAGGAAAAACGGTAAAACGGAACTAATAAATCAACTCAAATTGTGGTAAAAGGAAGTACAGAACAACATCTTGTATTGAATAAAAATTCAAATATTTTCATATTTAAAAGAGAAATGCTCAAAATTGAACAATTCTAAAACATAATTAAATGACTATGTAAAACGTTTAAGTAAGTATACGTTCGAAAAATACAAATTGCTAAAGAAATTTTTTAGAAAATATATAAATTTTTCTTAACTTTATATACAGAAGATCTCTCACATTTAATGATTCTATATCAGAAACATATAACGATCATAATAATTATTTAAAGAAATTATTTATTATTAAATTAAATTATTATTAAATTATTTATCTGTACGAATTATCACTTTTGTAATAATTTTCAATTGAAACTTTAGCGAATACCATAATTCACAATCGAATATTTAGATTTATTTCCCCATTTTAGTGGTTAAAGTAAGTGGCAATTAATTTAATCAAATCTACATTCGTTTCCAAAAGAAACGATCATTATAGATCTTGAATTTAGGAAAAACTTGATTAAATTTATCGCATTTATCAATAAAAATTTTTTAATTGCAACTTTTATAGACAACTTATCGATTAGTTTAAAAGAAAAACTTGTCTAGTAAAAACTAAAATATCTGTAAAAGGAAATATCGATTAGTGCAAAATTAATCGATATAGTACTGATTGGTTTCAAAAACAATTCATTTTGAACAAATTATGATAAAACATACATAATTGGTCATTACAACCCTTTATTCAGGATTACGACCTAGTTTCGCACACCACTTATGTTGTGTGCGTTAATTTTTATACATGAGGGGCGGGACCTATAGTTTAAAGTCGACTCCGATCGACAGATTGTTGAGAAACTTTTCATGGTAATTTTATTTACTCTCAGAGTTTTTGCCAGAAATCTGCTGAGAGGAAGTTGCCGAAGAAATATTTTTTCATATTTCATTTAGTTGGAGATGTCTGACCTCTGGTTTGACCCAAGGCCTCAGGTCTAATAAGCCAACACACTACCTACTAGACCACGGCTATTTCAATAATGATAAAATTATGACGAAAATTTTACAATATTCTCCTCCTGTGCAAAAACTTATTGAATAGAAAAATATTGTATTGAAAGTTTTTAAAATTCATTAAACAAAATATCCATAGAAAATCTATATTTTAAAAATACTTTCTACTGGAAATTTACCGTATTATTTTGTTGACATGTAATTAGATTCTTAATATAAGATTGTCTATAAAATAAATATCAAAATGTCAAATTATTACTATTAAAAATATTAATAAAAAAATTATTTTCATGTTTATTTCTCACAAAACAAGATATATTATGAAATGACAGTCAAAACAAGATTTTGAC
>QOCX01000219.1:246617-278880 GCA_005959815.1 Sarcophaga bullata
AAATAAACACACGAAAAAATTCGAAATCCAATTAAAATTATGGTTTATTAACAAGCGCCTTAAGATTTTCTTTACTCAATTACTTTACCAATCCCCTTCCTTTGTAAACGTCTAATAATTTAAGAATATAAAATTTTAAATCTCATGTTGACAATTTGTATAACAAGATAAATACACTAAATTCTAAAAATGCTAAATGCTAAAATGCCGTTTTAAGTTTAAGAATATCAATATACATGAGTGTGTATGTATGAGTGTGGTGCCTATATTTTTTAAGGCCTGGCAGTCAGCCCATTTTGAAAACGTAGCCCATATGTACTACTAAGTAATGTAAGTGTAAGTGTATATGGTTTTTGTTTTGTTGTTCTTTGTTTTTTTCTACTTTTACATTCTCTTGTTTGCAAGACATGCTGCCTGATTCTGTTTGTTTCTTACATGTGTTGGGTCTATGTGTGCGTGTTTGTGTTTGTTTCGTCATTTTTCTATCACACTTAATTTTAACGAAAGCATCACTGCATGATTTGTCGCCTCAAGGACTGTTGGCGGATATAAACACCAAAACAACAGCAACGACTACAATAACTGTAAAACAATAAATTTGGCGACAATTTTCTTTTGGGCATAATAATAAAATATCAGAAAATAGCACTCATACATAAACAGACCTATACTTTCTCTCACTGCCATTTAAAGAATAACAAATAAAAACAAATGCAAACAAAAGCGTAGAATCGCGTTATATTGAGATGACAAGCAGAGTAACAGTTGGAAAATGAGAACACTACACATAGAGGGCATAAGAGATTAGGGGTTGACTTGAATATTACAAATGTTTAGAAAACGTTCAAGAGAAGAAAAAGAAAAAACAACAGTAATGCCAGTTTTTTTTTTGTATGCATGTGGCATAAATTGAAAAAAAAATTAAGAGAAAAGAGAAAATGGGACCAAAGACACAAAACGATTTAATTTGTTTGTCATCATTTAAATTTCATGTATAAATAAATAAAAATTTTAAAAAATTATATTAACAAATACATACTTATGTGGAAAGAAAGAGTCCAAAAAGTTTTTAAACACAACAAAGTTTTAAAAATATATTAAAATTAAGAAAAATTTTAAACCCCACAAATTCGCTACAAACTGTAGACATACGAACATATGTACTCTTGTTATTTTAAAATTTAAATCCTAAACTTTACCGTCATTGCCAATATCCATGAAAAATATTCAAAATAAATCTAATTCAACAGGATTCAAAAATTTTAAATGAAACCGAATAACTTAACAAAATTTTTCTCAGCCATATTACACTATGCGACAAAATAAAAAAATTAAATACACCCGTGTCTAAGTTGTTCAGTTAGTTGAGTAGAACTCATAAATATTTTTTTATATTTCTCGAACCCTCCAAACGTTATTTAAAGAGTGGTATTATTTAAAGAGTGTAACCGTTGACTCATACTTTCTTATCAATTAAACTTTAAGTTAAAAATTTTCACAATTTTTGCTGGATCTTCATTGTTTACCTGAGAATTTGTGCTTTGCACGTTTGAACGACTACCAGAAGTCGATTAATATTTGTGATTTGCGCAAATATTATTATTTTGCTTTGCGCAAACATTAGCCAACTTCCGGTGGTTGGTCCAACGGAAAAAGGACACATTTTTCAATAAACACTTAAGATCCCTCACAAAACTTTGAAACTTGTTAACTTGAAGTTCATTTGATAAGACAACATATGTAAAAAATATGAGTTAATTGTTATACTCTTTAAATAATAACTATGGTAATTTTTGTCCGATTTTATCAAACGAAGTGTCAATCTCTTCATAAGAGAATGCACTTTAAGAATGTAACCACTTGTTCTATAGTTTTCAATTAAACTTTACAATTAAGAATGGCCAAACTTCACAAAATAAGAAAAAAATAATATTTTCCAAGTTTATCCCATTGAAACTCATAACATAAAAGTTTGAACAAAACATTTGTGCATATCGTTTAAAAGGCTAACCTCTCCACTTTTTAAAAAACTTTAGATTTTTAAAATAGGTTGAAACATATTTGGGTAATCAATAATTTGGTGTGAAATTATCAAAAAAAAAACCGTTTCTGTCAAATAAAACATGTTTGGAGGGTTCGTGAAATATAAAAAAAGTATTTTTGAATCCTACTCAACCTACTGAACGACTTAGGCTTTATAGTTACTCGGGTGTATTTTCACTGGTGCACTATGTTATTATTCATTCGCCAACATAGCCCCGGGTTTATTTGTCGGTCCACTTAACGTACATATATAACATTAACAAATCTTTTCGCTGATTCACTTTCTCTCTTTGATTCACATTAAATCATGTTGTTGTTATTGTTATTAAAGAAGGCATTTTAATGTATGCACACACGCCATATCGCACAAATTGACGCATTTGTAGACAACAATGCCACTATGAATGAATTTTTGAAGTATAAAAGGTGTGTGTTTGTAGGAGTGATCATGAGAGTATTTAAATCATAGTGATAGAAAGAGGTGGCCAAAGGAGTAGAGCTTATGGTTTTTATGCTCATCTGCTAGTACAGTTTTATCATCTTTTCGCACAGCTGCAATGTGTGTGTATTGCATGCATAAACAAACAACACATAAAATTAAAAGAAATATAAAGATATAAAAACTAAACCCCATTATTATCTTCTTCATTATCTTCACAAACAATATGATGCTTGACAAACTTGCCTAAAGAGGTTTATGTTTGTATGTGAATATGTATCTTTGTGTGTATGTGTAAATGTGTGATTGTTGCTCTTCTTAAATTGTTTGTGCTCTTGCTCGTGTTCATCTGCTTGACTATGCAAAGGAGGCACTTATTTTATACACACAAACACACTCACTCATATGCTTAATGTGTGAGAATGAAAATAAATTTTCCTTGATGTTTATGTAAATATTCTAACAGTTATTTAAAGGAATTCAGTTCTTTATACGAAACACCACTTTATTTGAGGGAATCATAATAATACACAATCATTCAGTTTTTTAAGGAATTGAATGCATTTATTATACGAATATAAACAAAACATTAAAATAAATCATCGTAATAACCAAAAATGAAATTCTTTTTTGAAACATAATGAAAATACATACGTATATATTTTTGGAACACCGCGGCATATCTTTAAGGCTCTGCAGTGAATGACAACGTTCTCTTTACGATGATTTGTGTGATGGGTAGGCCAAAAATATTCATACACACCTACATATATACGAGTATGTACGTACATATGCGTAAATTAACATCATTACATATATGATATCGTATAAGACAATGACTAAAATAAAGTAGAACGAAGAGAGAAGAAGAAGCAATTGAGTGTACATTTGAGTTCATATTTGACTTCATCTTAAAGACCCTCAAAACGATACAGTGTTGGCGTATTAGTGAGACATAAAGATCGAGAGCAAAAAATTGTATATAGAAACAGTTTATTGCATATAATAAATTTATTATGTTTCTATAAAAAATTTCGATGTCTATAAATTTGACGATTGCGTTTAATTTCCATAAATGGAAAATTAATTATGTCTCTAGAAAATTAATTTTTTTTCTTAATGAAAATACTAAACGTGAGTTTACCACTTAATTTATTACGAATTTCTATAATTTTTTATAAAAACATTTTTTAGCAGCTAAAAACTAAATTTAACATATTATTTATTCTAATTATAATAAAAAAGCTGTACGCCTAAGTATTAAACTACTAAAAGAAAACTTTAATATAAAAAGGTATCGTATCTGTGCATGTTTAAGTCTCTGTGTGAGTATGTCAGTGTAATAAGTGTTTATTTCGTTGGATTCTATAGGAGTATGCCTCAGTGGGCCTCTACAATTATTTGGCATAACAAAGAAAAAAAAAAACACACACTCACCTATGATTGCATGTGTATATTATGTAGGATATCACAAAATACACAACATCAAGAGAACAGGGTGTATGAAAAGAAGAGCAAAGGATAAAACAACATAAGAGTATAAGAGTTCAGGTACGTTTTTGTGTGTTTATTTTTCTGTGTTTGTACTGTTAAGGCTCAAAAAACCAACTATGGCTCGTGGTATATGACGGAGATGATGATGATGCTGATGGTAATGTGGCATTAATTAAATATTTAAATTTCATGCATTTTATATTTTATTTTAATTTATAGTGGTTCATTCTCTCTTTGTTTAATTTCATAATTTGTTTGTGTTTTAGTTTAGTTTTTAAACAGGGTCTCGTTTAATTATTTTCCTTATAAACATAATAATAAATTTTATTTTTATTGTTTTGTTTTTAAAAAGTAGACCCACTTTAAAGCAAATCACATACACACACACACACACACAGTTGGTTACGGTAAGTAAAGCTTTGACAGCCAAGAGAGAAAACGAGATATCGAAAGTGAGTCAGTTTATGGTATTTAGTGCACGTTTACTATTTTGTGTATAACAATAAAACACTGTGTTCAATACTTAATTGTAAACAGTTGTAGCATCTGCAGCGTATGATTGATATTTTCGCAATACTCAATAATAATTTTTAATCATACGTCGTGTATTTCTTCAGCGTAGTCGAAAGGTGAAAATTAAGAGAAAATTGTTTAAGAAATTAACTTTTTTTTATTTTAGTTTATTGTTGATAACCAGCCTGTTTAAACGATTAAAAAAATTAATTTTTTTTCTTAAATTACCAAATTTTTTAGAACTCTAACAGCGAACTTTTAATCTAAAGATTCGGTGGAACCCAATAAACTCTTTAGGTGGTGAACACAAAGACCACTTATTTAGGTTAGGGATTGATCAATATACAGTTTCTGTAATAAGGAGAATGAATCATCAGAACACATACTTGGAACTTGTGCGGTATCAATATATGTATCTCAGAAGGAAACACCAGAATGTTATCAAGTACTAGGCAGTGAGTTATTCTTGCCGACATCGAGCAACATAGCAAGATATTATGGATATACCCTAAGTAGATTGAGAACAGAAGCTACAATTAGTCGTTTTGGCGTAGTAGAGTAGTTTTTTAAAACTGTTTTGATACTGTTGGCAGTCAACATAAAGGCCGGAATGATTCCGTCTTCGTATGATCTTTATTGCCACAATAAGCCATAAATATCCGTTTGATCTTTTCCTTAGACACTACGCTTTTTTGTTAGCTTTAAGTTTTAAAAATTTAAATACTGATGGAATTTTATGACATTTGTTAAGTAATTAAATATCCGTTTTTTTATCTTTCCACTCGACTTTTCATTGCTTTTCTTTAGCATTCTTTGGCATATTTGATGTTGCTATTAAAAATCATTTTGTTTAAATTACCTTTTTTTATTAAATTAATAACTTTTATGCTCAAGCATCCTGCACACATGTATTCCTTTTAAGAAGTTGTTATAAAGAATACAGGGTGCAACAGCAATATACAAAGTAAATACAAATTTTTATAATTCACTTTTATTGTTTGCCCAAAATCTAACAATTTCTAGCTTATCTTACGCTGTAATAGTTTTAAAAATGTTTTTCTTTGCTTTCGTACCCTGTATTTTATATTGAGAATATAACAATAATATTGATTGTTGCCAGGATATACATATAAAGTACAAAATTTCATTAACTATTTATTATTGACCGCTTATTCTTATTTCTTGCATTTTTTTACTTTTTTTTCTCTCCCTGTCTGTTACAAACAAAGAAACAAAGAATATCTTTCATGCACTTGACGTTTTAAGGCTTTTTGATTTATGGGCTCTAAAGGACTCAATAAAATGAAAGCATAAGAGCAAGCAACAATTGCAGTGGTAGTGGCAGTGGCAGTAGTACGAGCAGCAATATAACAACAGAAAATATAATAATTGTTGGGTCGTAGAATGCAATAAGTTCTGCAGTTTAAAAGTCATAAAAAATCAGATTATGACAGAGACAAAAAAAGAAGAAAAACAAATGATAAAACTTTGTATTTTAATCCAAGTAAGATTTTTTTTTAAATTAACAATTCCAAACTATTTGAACAGTACAGTAGCAGGCATGTGAATTTTAGAAAATACCTACAATTGAAGAACTTTTTTAATTGTTAAAAATATATTGGCGTTCTGGGTAGTTATTTTTAACCATAAACTCTCCTCAACGGCTAATATTTCAAAAAAAGAAATCATAGCACTTTGGATATTATTTCTCACGCATGTTCCGTGAACGTCTGGCTAATTCCAGCTTAAGTGTCTAGTTAGTGTTGAATCAGCTGTTTGAGTGACCGTATATATGTATGTATGTATGATAAGTGTGAGTTTAACCATTTATTTTTTAATGCATTTAAGCTTCACTTTTAAATACAAGCAAGAGAATAATAAGCTTGTGTTTATATGTCTATGTTACATTTTGCATGGACACTTAGTCAGTTATGTCGGTAGCCCAGCTATACATCTACAGATACAACTACAATATTTCAGTTGTTGGAAAAAAAATACTAAACGTTCTCCTTCTTCATTCTCTTTATAATTATGTTTGTTGTTTTTTTGTATAAATGTTTATATATATATACATACATACATACATACATACGTATACATTGTATACATTCTATATGCATGTGTAAGTACGTGTATATTTTCTAAAGACTATTTATACAATATGGTCAAACAAACTGTAACAATTTTCCTATTTCTAGAGACAAACAAAGCGAGAGAGAGAGGGAGAGAGAACAAATAAAAAAAGAAGAAGACCAACTGTCAGTCATACCATACCATCTATTCAACCATTTGTATCATTTATTTATTTTTTTAGAGGTTTTTTTGGTATTCTCTCTCTCTCTCTCTCTCTAGCTCTTTCCCCCTGTATTTATTTGTTTTTGTTTTTTTTCCTTTCCTTTTTTGCAGAAATTGCTGACTTTTTACTTACTTTGGCCACAGGGAGAGAAGTTGAATTTTTTGGAAAAACAAAAACAAAAAGTAAAATGGAAGAAAGCAACAGTAGATGACAAGTACGGGAAAAACAAGACGAAGAGCATGATGTGAGTGCATGCAATTAAATGTAGAAATTCTCTTTTAGGCTCCTTACATGATAACAAATTGCTTTTAAATTCACAATAAACTTCTTCACTGCTTTGAACGAAACTAGTAGCTTCTATAATTTTGATAAATAGATTCACCATGATCTAACATCTTTGAGACCAATAAAACATTAGAAAAACGTGATTACTAATTTTTATTTTTTTATTTTGGTAAACTTATAACATAAATAACATAAAAAAGATATAGCTTCAAAACATTCAAACTAAAAAAACTATGTATTCATCAATATTGTTCAAATCAGCAATTTTTGCCTGTTCTAAAAAAATTGATTTATTAAGTTTGGTGTTCTAAAAAAATATTTTATCATTTAAACTAAATAATTATTTTTAATTACAGTTTATTTACATCATTACTTGGTGGAATAACCCTTATTTTTAATTACTACTGCGAATCGTACTACTGCAAATTAGTATCACCCTAATGTTAAGTAGATCTAAGGTTATTGAATATATAGAATAAGATTATTAAATACATAGAATATGATCATTGAATACATAAATAGATTGCTGAATTCTCTTTAACTGTTAACTATTAGAATTAAGTAAAAACATAATAGGATTAAGAAATTATCATTGAAATAAAAAGTTAGTTGAATATTAAAAACCATCGAGCACGGTTCTTTCAATCTCTACAAATTTAATCTTTTCGCGTTTCACAGTGTCCAGTTAAAATTATAAATTATTTCGTTACTAACAAATCCTTAAAAAATATTAAGGATAAACAACCGCTTCGTTCACTAACTCCCACAACTGTCTTTTTTTTGAAGGGTGAAGGGTAAACAAGTTAACTTTAGTTTCGTCTGATCATAAAATATTTGTCCACATATGCATAGGCCGATTTGTATGTTGTTTTGCAAATTCTAATCTTTTGTTTAGGAATTGTTTAGACAAAAATGGAACTTTTTTGCTATTTTTGGCTTTTAAATTATTTTTCAGTAAAGCCCTTCTAATTGTTTTAGTGGAAATATGAAGGTTGTATTCATTTTTATTGGCAGCAGTGGTTCCAAACGGATCTGTTTTTACATGATGCACAATTTTTCTTTCCATAGGGTGTGTGATTTTTGGTTTTTTCCGTCTAGTTTCTGCCTGAAACTTACAATTTATTGCGTTTTGGACCAATTTTTCAATAGCTCTTGCCTTCATTATGAAGTTTTTTTTACTATTCTCCTGACTTCAGGACTACAGTGTTAACCTCTGCCTATTTCTAATTCTGAAGTTTAATCGTTTACTTGATTTTTTTAATATTATTAGAAATCAATCAAATTTACCGTTTAGTACAATTACTATCAAACAACGGGTTGTAAATTAAAAAATTCTGTTACTTTTTCTAAGTGAATCTATTTTATTGAACACGCGTTTTCACAACCAAACCTATACTTGCAATAAATTAAAGAGTGACGCTTCAAATTTTTGAAATATAACTGGAATATATTTATAAGAGATCAGTAAAGTGCAGTAATTTATTTACAAATACTTCTTTGTATAAGTGATGTAACTCCAAAAATGAGTATAGTAATCTGGCCGCTACATACTCGCTTAAAAGAGAAACTATGTTATGTTACAAGAAGTGTCAAAAAATAAAAAAAATTGAAGTGGCCTTGTAAATATGGAACACACTGTACTTGATAAGCGTGCACTTAAAATAAAAATAGGACATTTTAGGTTATCTTTTCCCTTCTACAACAAAAATTTAAGTTTTTTTAATTAAATAAAGAACTTTACCTTGACGTTAAAATAAAAATCAAAAAATAAAACAACAATTGTTTGGCACAACAGCAGCCAGCAGCAGCTATCGAATTACAAAACGCTAACAGAACAAGAAGAAGAACAGTAGCGAATGAAACTAATTATGGAGGTTTTGGAAGAGAAATGAAAGCGAAAATAAACAAGTAATTAAATTTCCGCTCACATACACCTTAACAAGATGTAGAAAAACAAAATAATCAAAGAAAAAAAAAAGGAATGCTATATATTTACTGTTACAAAACCCACCCAAAAAAAATATTAAAAGGAAAGAAAATTAACAAAATGTAAGAAAAAAGATAACCAACAAAAACTTTAACCATAAACATAAAAACAAATACAAAAACAAAAAAGAGGTAGAACAACATCTTATGCATAAACGTATACGTGAACTAATACATACAAATATAGTTAAGACAGTTAAGACTTTAAAAATAACGCAACCAACAACCATAAACAATAATAATGTTTTTGTTACCGAAATAGTAACGGTAAGACTAAGAATTAAAGTAACACCACAACGGTACCACCGCGCTGAATCTTAGAACGAGCCAAGAACTCAAGCAGAAAAATAAAGAGCAATTATAACCTTGTCACCTTATAACTGTAGATCATTATAAATTATAAAGCAAACCGTATTTAAAAAGAGAGAGCGAGTGCGATAACGTTAGTTTACAAAGCAAATCTTATGAATTCTTTTGCATTTAAGACAATTGATCCTGTACGCTAAAATAAAATCATGACAAAGCACAAAATGCAAATAGAAAGAAGGAAAATTATTCTGGAATAGTGGGATATAGAGCGGGAGAGAGATTCAAAATAATAGTAAGAATTAATTATGGACGGTAAATTAAAAAACATGATACAGCATAATTGGTGTAAAAAAGGAAAGAGAGAGGGAGAATGTTAGCCTGGGAGACAGAAAGAATTGTAGTTGTAATAGAATTTCAGGCATAAGAATTAGTATAGAACAGTCGCCGTAGTCTAATAGGCAGTGTGTTGGTTTATCAGACGAGTGAGTGCCCGTGATTCAGATGAATCGAACGAAATATAAAAATATATTTTTTTTTGTAACTTCCTCTCAGTGGTCTTCTGGTAAATACTCTGAGAGCAAATAAAAATTGCCATGACAAATTTCTCAAATCTGTCGTCCACAGTCGACGCTAAAATGTAGGTATCGCCACTCGTAGAAGCGTGAGAGGCTACGTTGTAATCCTGACTAAAAGGTTAAAATGACCAATAGCAAAAGTAAGTAATAAGAGTTTGACTTGAAGTTGATAAAGAGTGTTACCATAATACTAATATTAATGTTTTCTATTTTGAAAGCTTAATCATACAAGACTAAAATAGCTGACGTCTAATCTCATGCCAATTTTTAATAGGTATGTTATTATTATTGTCTTCATATAGAGGTGCCATGGTAGTACGACCAATTGTACTGTCCTTCTCTACATAGGGTATCCCCATAGTATCTCCTACAAGCCTATTCCCCTGGCAACATGCAGGACGCTGCCTGGTGTCAACAAGAATAATTTTAAACAAACGAGTTTAGAGACTGCAAGTTCACTTTCAAAGAACGGTCACTAACATCAATTTATTCAATGAGTAGTTTGATGCATTATTCAAATATCCTCCTATTCTAATTTCCTAGTGAAAGTTTAGAGTGACGCAAGAGTATACGTCTGTAGCATTTGCCAACATCATAAACTTTATTGGTGTTGTCCTGGGGACAGATTAAGCTGTCAGAAAGTATATACTTTGCATAGTTACCATTAACCTTCCTAAGTTCAGGCAAATGTGTTAGGGAATCTACGATCATTCAGTATAAGAATAGAAAGCTTTCTCACGAATTTGTTCTGGGGCACACAAAGATCTTAACACATTCACATCAGTTATTTTCACTCAAACTTTCCTATAGATCGGGTTATATTTTGTAATATTTTACTGTGTAGATTTCGATGTTCTTTAACTAACCGAACTTATTTCGCACACTGAAAGCAATCGGTTTCTATTATCCTACTCAAACGACAATTACACCAATAAAAGAATACAGGATCAAGAACTGTCCTATAATCTAAAAACATGAATAACAATTACTCCAGGTACACATTACGAGGAAGCAAATATCCTGACTTATGCATACCATAAGTTTCGATAACCCAATGCCTTTCTCTGCATTGAAAACCAAACTGAGAATATATGAGGAAACGTCACATCGACTACTGTGAAGCAATGACACAGAAGGGAAAATTGTGAAGATACTCTAGAACGATACTGATGGAAAGAAAATCAACACTGATGATTTTCTTTACAACTCCTCATGCAACACTGCGTCTCATATATACCCCTAAACTGAATAAGTAGTAAATAATGAATGCTGGACATGAAACATTTTCTGTTACTGTCCAACTTTCGGCACTTCGTGAAGATTTGAGGGAAGATGCTAAACCAAACCTAACTCGTCTCGTTAGAGGACTCAACTGGAAGAAGCTGAGAAAGTTCCTATAAAAAATAGTAATTGTGAGCGCACAGTACAACAAGTCCACTTGACGACTGAGATATGTATACACTAGATGTGTGCACAAGACGCTTAAAAGTGTACAGTATTGCATTTTTCTCATGAGCGAATATTGACTGTAGTAGCAAATAACAATAAGAATGAAGCAAAGATAGAGTACAAAACAACTAGTGCACCACAAAAACCATTGTCACCATACAGTCACTTAAAAGACAGTTGTGCTGAAGTGACAAACCAAAAATATTGTCATAATTCATAGTGTCATCAGCGTGCATTTCTTCTTTGCAGTAAATTGGAACAGAAAAAATAATAAGAAAGGCCGAATGTTTTCTCTCGGGAGCTGAACATCATTTTAGTGCCCGTCGCAGTCTGATCGACAACTAGAGGCATAAGCAATGTGTTCTGAATTCTCCTCTGCACAATTGTGCTAATGAAATGGGTAATCCCTTATATAGACAACACCTTATGGTTGCATATTTGTTCAACGTAAACACTACTGAAATTTTGTTGACAAGGGGATACTGGTAGAAGAGGTTAGTTTCAGAGGAGTGAAATATGCTCTACAACACAAAACATAGTTTCGTGACTCTCAACAGATCAATAAGTGCTGTTGTACACTTTAAATAAAAGAGAAATACACACTTTAGTGTACTCGTAATATCAAGAACAACAGAAAAGAGAACAATTTTGTGCACACGTCTAGTATATACCAATAGGCAAGAGACCATTGGTTCGAATCAAATAAAATGATCGACTATGTGGATGAGCTATTCGTCCAACCAACGTATGATCAATTTAAATTCTTATTACTCATACGCTCTTAGAAGATTAAAATATGTACATAAAAATAAAATATGTACATAAAAATACAAATAATAAATAAAAAATTTAAAAATATTTTACAACTTTTTATAGTTAGAAAGAAAACTTTTTATTACTTTTTTGTTTGCGTCTTGAATTATTTTTTAAATGATTGCTGTCCCTTTTTTTAATAATAAATACATATAAAATATCATTGTGATTCAAAATTAGGTTTTTATTTTTTTATTTTTTTTGTTATTTTTAATAAAAGATTTTTTATTACTTACTTTATTTTTTTATTGTTTTTATTAACAGCCGAATAAATTTTTATATATGTACTTTAATATATTATAGTAAATTTCTAAAACGCATTGGCAACACTTTATTGACTCCCGATAATCACTGTTTACAAAAAGGCATAAGCGAGCAACATTGTTTTCATTTTATTATTCTCTTAAAAAGAAAAATAATTTGCAAAAGAAAACAATAACAAATAAACCATAAAACCAAATCCCAAAAACAAAAAACAAGCGCAAATTAACAAAAGAACAAAAGTAAAGAAGAGCAAAAGAGAAACAAAGCAGTATAACCGTCTTTATAAGCAAAAAAGGCGCTTAATTACCATCAAGTGTTTATTTCCCTTGACTTCACAAAACCGATGGTAATTGCAGTTGCTGTTGCTGTTGCTCTTGCTGCTATCGTTGTTAATATTGCTGATAGCTTTCGCTACAAAGCAATTTAAATATCTCTGTGTTGCTGTTGTTCCACTTAAACACAGCATTCACAAGTGTGGTGTCCATTTAAAACGTAAAACTATAGAAAGAAGAACAACCAAAACAACAACGAGCAAACAACCACCAATGCAAATAAAGATAGGAAAACTACGACAAAAAGCAAAAAACGGGCAAGCTCAAAACAAATTAACAAATAAACGCGCGCAAATTTAATTGAATGAACAACAACTCACACACACACACACACGAACACGATTGTGTACAACGGCACATCTTTTCAAACAGATTCGTTCGACGTACTTATATTCACACTTACTTTACGCACATGTAACACTTAACAAAATTTAAAATTTTTTTTGTTTTTGCTTTTGTTGATTGTTGGCTCACTCGTACACTCACTCTCGCGCAGGAAATACAAAAATATTTTTCAATTTACCATTACAATTGTATTACATTTATGCGGCCGTTTTTCTTTTATTTTTATACGTTTAGCTATGCCAGCGTTACAGCATCCTTTGCTGGAGTAATGCAAAATGTGACTGAACTAGTTGGAAATATGGAAACCAATTTTTAAGGATAAACAAAGTGTCAAACTGTATGTCGGACTCAAGGTTTGATCGAACCTGTATAAGGGCATATCACAGTTTATTATTAAATTTTAATTTAGCAACCTTTCCACGAATCTCTTTAACAAAACTAGTCCAGTTCTACGACAGATAATAGTGAATTTGAAGATTGAATAGACTTAATGTAAATAACAGGCTCGCATTTGATCTTCATTCGACTTCCGAACGCGGTGAATATAGATTATATAAATAATGGGAAGTCAGAAGCTGTGGATGAAAATTCAATTCGATGGTTTCTTGAATCAGCACATTTTTCACTCGTCGAAAAAATCTTTTAAGTACATCGGTTGCCTAAGGCAGTGTAAGAAATACTTCACATCATCTGACATCCTTACACCACTTCTATACGACCGAACCGGTATTTCGATTTGTACTTTGAAACTTTACGGTCGCGTAAATTATTCATTAGTCATCCAATCCTATTGATTCATTATAAGGCACAGGGCAAATGACTTTTGCAGATGCTGAGGGATAAGCAAGATGAGGAAATCGTTCTTCACTTATTGCATACATGTCGGAAGAGCAAAAGACACCTTGGTGTCTACAATATAGAACAATATGTGGAAAATGAACATTAACAGTCGCTTCATCAGAAGCTGTGGTGACACATTGATCTCTAAATAGATGGCCCAACTTCTACACAATCCACTGCATGAGTAAGGACCGCCCCTAAATGTTGATCGTACTAAAAAATAAATTGTGTACCAGGCTTTATTAATTGAAATTTTTGTTCGGGCCTCCTTCATTCGATTAAACCTCTAACTAGTTCTGACATTTTTCACCTTTTAAAGTACCATATCCATATCCATACGTATGTATGTATGTATGTACTCATATGTATAATCCAACACAACAGGTTGCAAATATTATGCTTGCAACAATATTGGTTGTGTTTGATAATGGAAAGCGATTTGAACGTTTTTTTTAATTTTTTTTTTTATTTTCCTTGATTCTCTATCCTCCAGGTACTTGAGTTTCTTAAGAATTTTTAAACAAGAAAAAAAGAAAGTTTTCATGCTATAAAAATTGTTGCTTCTCTTTGAAAAAAAAACAGATTCAAGTATCACGTGTTACTTTCAGATTGTATTCCAAAGGAGACATGATTAGTATTAACAATTTATGTTCAACATGCCACAACTTGCTACTCTATTTGTTAAGGCTTCTCTCTAAATCTAGTTTAATAAAATGAAAACAGAAACGGGAAGCATGTAAGCGTTTCCGTTAGGAAATGTCCTGAACACGTGGTCAAAACCTGAATAGAATTCTTACTTGATTCTCAGCAATGGCCAAATTTAAAAGGGGTTTTGGGTGTTCTTAGGCAGGACGGCCAGGGAAGCAAAGTAACAGAGGCAAAGCAACATAACATAGAACGATGTTAAAATGTCTACAAAAGGAGCAAAGAAATAACGTGCAAATGATGTTTAAACATTACTGGCCATCAGCAAAAGTAGGGTTAACCGTAGAGGGAATTCTTTTTTTTTGGTCTGTCAAGGGATTACATTTTTAAACTGTAAAATCTGCTGCACATACAGACTCTGACACAATTGCTGAAATTGTTGACTTCTTTTGATGGGATTTCCTTTTAAAATCTATGAGATGTAAGCACAAAACTGCAACACGTGTGTTCATTTAAAGGCCACAATTATCATGTTTTAGTAGTAATTTATGCCACACAATTTAGTGACACAGCTTAAGCAGATGCCATATTAACTAGACTCACAGAAAAGGAAAGAAAATAAGGAAGCTTAATTAACGAGCATAGCTAAAGACTTTAAACGGGAGGTTAACGCTATATTCACCTCTGACACAACTTTCAAGAAGATAAAATTTAAGAAGATCTCAAAACTTACTTTAAAAATTAGAACAATTATATTATTCTAGAAAAATGTTAACCTTCTCTACTCACTCTGCTCTAAGACTGTCACGATGTTTACATAAGTCTCTTGAAAATTTCAATTAGTTTTTTAAAGCCATGTTCCAAATTTTCTTGTGAGCCAACTTCTAGAAATTACTCAAGCTTTCATTGCGATAAAACCGTATCATCTATTCCCTATAAAAAATATAAAAAGCTCATGTCAGAAATACTTTCTTAGATCTCTATACTAGAGATGGGCTCTCTCACTTTGTATAAGCAATTCATGCAGAAATCCGTCAGGCTATTCAGATTTCAATTTGTATTCAATCCCCAATTAAATACAAATTACTTATACTTTTGGAAATACATTCTGTTTTAATAACAAAGGAATTCGAGAAAAAAATGAACCTCTTTTCGCAATCGGTGCTTACGTCAATATGCAAACCTGTCGCACCCAAAAGTGATTACATCCGGAAAACTACTGTTTTCTTCGAATAATTGCCTGGTGATGTCATTAGGCCGTATTTTTTCAAAGATGACAGTGTAGAAACCGTTCAGATAGCTAGGGCTGTGTATGTGCCAATAGTCACACAATTCCACTGCTTTTATTGCACAAAAAGTTTCCGGAAAGACTAATTTCACATTTTTGCGACATCAATTGGCTACTTAGACCATGCGGTTTCTCTAATCTGTGCGCGTCATAAGACCATATATTTTTCGAAAATGACTCTAAAAGAACCGTTACTTTCAGTTCAATTAAACATTTGCGATCTCCGGTCGTTAAAAACCAGTTCCTAATATTATTACTTTAATAATCGTTCTTTTCTTTTGCTGATGTTCATTTTGACTCCATAGCGTAACTTTGCTTTTGAAACCAGATAAAATGGATAACACTTTAAAATTTATAAAAGCTGTATCAAATTTTCTCTCAGTGTAAAAAAGAAAACTGCACTTGCAGAAATGTAAACAGAGCAAAACATTTTAAAATTTAAAATAAAACAAAAACAAAATTCACTGAAATATAATTGTACTAATAAAATTGTACTTCGATTAAATATAATGAAATAAGTTAATGTACAAAAGCGGCCAACTTAAGTACTTAAGTAAATATATGCATATAACAACACCAATTTCTTTAAATAAAGTTCATGAAACAGAGAAAAAAGGAGTTAACTACCGAATTTACTCATTTTATGACAATATTTAAAATAACGGCTAATCACTTTCCCCCAAATGTGGCTGTTACAAAACCTTACGATATGGCAGCTCTATTTTTAGATTAAAAAAAATGTAAACAAAAATTTAGTACTGTAAAGAAAACAACAACAAAATATGGAAAAACACCAGGAAAAAAACTCCCTGAATAAATGTTTTTTTTTTTCAATTCTTTTTATTTTATCTAAAACTGTAACTTACCAGATTTTTAATATTATTTTACAGTAATTAAATTCTCTTTTATCTCGCTTTTTCTGTTATTTCATGGCAAAGGAATAAAATGGCCAAAAACTTTACAATTATCACACACAAAAATACAACACTGCACTACTGACGGCTTGCAAATTTTTACGAAAGAGAAGAGGTTTGCAAAACAAAAAGAAGAAAATATCTGCAAATTATTTTCATTTTTCTTGTTTTTCTTGTTGTTTTCGAGTCTATATCAAAACAATTAAAGTTAAAGCTGCACCGCACATTTGCTTACCCACAAACGCATACTCACACACGTCCCCGTATATGCAGATACAAAACAACAATCCAAAAAAATGCCGGGAGGCAAGAAAACATTTCACATTGCAGCACTATGCATTAGACTGAGTCAGCTATAGTAATTCAGTAACCAATAACCTGTTTATAACAATAGCAAATGCAAACAACAGAAATCAATATATTAAACCGAGTGATGAAAATTAGATAAGGAAGTAAAACAAAAATTGTTATGCATAAAAGTAGCCAGATAGCATGGGTAAAACCATAGCCATTAGTTTTTGAAATATAGAAGTTAAAAAAGATAATCAGGATCTCAAACCTGTAATACTCGGTGTGATTTTTGCTAGTTTGTAGGCTTGTAAGCAAATTTATTATTATAAAGATCAAGTCATATATGATCCAATGATGTGGAATAAAATCTCCAGGAGAAAAAATATTGAAGGCTTTTGGAGATTGTGTATTGTGGAAGCCCGCTTATATAAATTCAAAATATATAGCATCTTGATTGTATTATGGATGGGGTACAATTCAAAAGAATAACGATAGGTAATAATTTAGCTGTAGAATAATACTAATTATATAAAAATAATGCATTTAGAAATATCCTTTCCTATACTATTCTAGTAGGTAGTGTGTTGGCTTATTAGACGAAAGGCCAGGGTTCGTATTCCTGGTCAGACATCAAAAACGAAATATGAGAAATTTATTTCTTCGTCGACTTCCTCTCAGCAAATTTCTGGTAAAAACTCTGAGAGTAAATAAAAATGCCATGAGAAGTTTCTCAAAAAATCTGTCGTTCGGAGTCGACTTTAAACTGTAGGTCCCAACATTAAAGTATAAAATTAACACACACAACATAAGTGGTGTGAGAAGCTAGGCCGTAATCCTGACTGAAGAGTTGTAATGGCCAATTATGTATGTATGTATACTATTCTACATACATATTTTTCAGACCGTTATACAAGTGAGTTTACCTCGTAACTTTTCCTATATACTACTTGTTGAAAAGCAATGAAATCAACAGCATATTATTTGAAATCAGGGTTTATTTTCAATATGTCTTCGTCAAAGAAAATAACAAAATTTTATGGAGTAGAATTTTTCAAACTGACTTTTTAAATGTGCAAGTGCCATAAATTGCAAATGCCAGTGTCAGTGTATTGAAAATGAACAAGCGAAGGTTAAGCCATAAAGTTGTAAAAAAATATAGAAATCTTTGGACTTCCTTTATAATTAATTTTGTGATGCACTTGGTTGTAATTACAAACTCACATTGCTAAAAATGTTGAGTTACATTCCTGTCCTTATTTTACAAAAATAATTATTGATTTTAATATGCCTTTAAACAGAAATTTCTGGCAAAATTTGTTTAAGTCTGGCAGCATTTGAATATTCACGAAAAATCAAACATAATGTAAGCACAAAAATAAAACGACCCAATAGGAACACACAAAAGAAATTTTTAAGGAAATGCCAATACCAAAATGAATTTAAAGATCATAATACATAATTAACAATATAAGATTTATAATAATGTGTACATAGTAACAAAATTGTGTATTTTAAGTGAAAATATTGAATTTTGTTTACAATTTTTTGAAAATTAGGATAAACTCCTTTCATTTCCTATTGACCATAATGCAAGCATTCAAATGCGTGCAAGAGAGACAACCGTATTGTGTATCATATGTAAATTACAATTTGTCAAAATAACACGAAAAAAGGTAAAACAAATCTCTTTTCTAATAAACAACACTGTGTGTGCATGTGTTTATGAATACGTGATATCGGGTATTCTCAACTTGGCATGTGTGTATGTATGTGCAGTTTTTTAGTGTTGTTCTCCATACGCCATTTAACGCGAGACGCACTTGTAGCGAAAAAGTACTGATAAAAGAAGTTTTCTCGAATAGATGGGAAAAAATTTTTCACAAAAAATTCTTTTCAATTTTGAAAATAAATAAAAACAATTAAAGAAATAGTTTTTAATCGAGAGAGGAACACAAAAAAATTTAATTGCATGGTAAAAAGAAAAAGGAAAACGAAATGTACAATGGAAATGTGTAAAAATGCAATTATATAGTCGTATAAAATGTATTGATGAAAATTTCATATTGAAGCAAAAAATTAATGTGATTTGCCTTCGTCGCCTTTATCATCTTCGTCGTTGTCTTCTTCGTCGTCATTGTCATAGTTGTTATTGCAGTCGACGTAGTAGTAGTAGAAGTGGACGAGTTAGAGAAGACGAAAAGAATAAAATAGTAATAAAGCATAACAGGGAAAATCGAAACAGGCATATAAGCAAATTTACAATAGCAACAACAACAACGGTATAAAACGAAGAAATCAACTCTGATGTTGTGTTGTCGTCATCGTCATTGTGTTTATTTTTTTATTAAGAGCAGCAGTGTTAAAAAGAAGAATAACAACAACAGCAGCAAGAATAATAAAAATAAAGAAGAATTGTTTTTGTACAGTGTAAAGAGTGTATGATAGAAAGAAAGGAAAAAGAGAGCGCGCGAGCAATCAATTTATAAGCTAAAGAAAGTGATGGATAAAGAGTGACAATTAAAGAAGTTAGAAAAAGAAGGCAAACCTGTAAAGAAAAAAATGAAAAGACGTCGAAATTATGTAGCAGAGGAGAAAAAGTAATAAAAGAAAATAAAAGAAGTGTGTGATTTTTTTTCGTTTACGAGAAACGAAGAAATAAAAAAAATTTTAAAAGGGGTGGGAAACGAAACGAAGAGCACTACCACCAACCACAATAATAAAAGCAACATAACAATAATAACGAAAACATGTATACAAAAGCAGCATCGCATGTGAATGTGTAGAACAGAGTAGGAAAATAATTTAAATATTCGTGTAAGGAAAATAATTAAAACAACAATTAACCAAAAAGTCAAAATACATAAAAAATATATAAATAAACCTAAATAAACATTAAAGCACAAAACTTGTAAAAAGAGCAAAAGCAAAAGAAAAAACGCGCCTTTTACAATTTTTAAACGTTTGTTTTTATCTCCCACAGTGTTCAATACCGCAGAGCAAACAAGCAGGGAGAAATAATAACAAAAAGCAAAACCAAGAAATCTTCGAGAGTTACTAAAACAAAAACAAAATAAGAAATTAGAAAAAATAACGAAGAGGAAGAAACAAAATAATAAGCGAAGCATTGGTTTTAATTGGTTGGTAATAAATTTTTCTTCACTGTTGTTTAATTTTCTAAACGTTGTTTTTAAATCTTAAGGCTGTGATTTGTGCAATTGTTTTATTAAAATCAAAGAAAAAGAAAAAAAATATTTTTAATTCATTTGTGTTGTTTTTAGTGTTATTGTGCCCCACCACCAACTACAAACATAAATCTCAACCAACAACATTTGCAGTTTAAACTCTGCATTCATTTCAACCAGATCAAACATCGTTATTTTAATATTTACTTTTCCATTAAAATAGATATCCAAGGTTTGTAAACATTATTTGTTTCTTTTATCAATAATAATTATTATTTTGTTTGCTTTTCTCAATGAATGACAATTGAGTATTAATATTGTAGTTGTTGCGTTTTTCTTTATTTGAGTTGCCACCTGTTAATATTTTTTGTTGCTTTAATTATTGTTAATGGTGTTAAGCGTGTAGAATACCCCTTTAAAAAAGAAGCAACAATAATAGTCAGCTCCATTTTATTATAAAGAATATTTGTAATCTTTCTTTCATTTATGTTGATTAAGGAAGAGAAAAGACAAGAAAAAAAACGGAATTTATTTGTTTATTTCAATTTCCTCATTATTTGGAGAGTTAAATTAGAAACCGGTTTAGCAAATAAAGTTAGTTTTTTATTGTTAAGAAGTGATTAATTGCTTGTAGTCAAACGCGCTTGTTTTTGTTGTTAAAAAATAAAAAACAGTGATGCCAGTGTAGTGGACTGAAAGTTTTTAAGCAACTTTCTAGTTCCTAAATTATTACACATTCTATTCCAGTTGAATAAAATATATCCAGAAGCATGCATTGAACTGAATATTCTTGTTTGCTTTTGTAAAAGAAAGTTGCTGTAAAAACATGACTATGATGTAGCATAGACTGTTTCTATTTGTATTATATATAGGCTTTTTTATTCAAGAATACGATACCATTACGCTTTTCACTATGGGCGAACATTATATCAATAATATTTTAAGGTGTTTTCCACAACAAAATTGTTCACCGTTGACTGTAGGCTTATTGAAGTCAAGGGGCCAAGCTTTAGTTTTCGAGGTTTTATGCCTTGCAGTATGCACCTAAGCTATCGAAAAGGCACGTTGTGCGCTTAAAACTTCTTTCTCTGAGCCGATTTACATATGTTAGGTATGGTATATTCCACAAAATATTGAAATCCCGACCTAACGCTCACTAAGGCGTGATTTATAGTTTAACGAACGTCAGATTTGAGACACTTCATTGGTATTTTATTTACTCTCAGAGTTGCTGAAATAAATATTTTTTTAAATTTCGTTCCGTTCGAGTTACCTTCCCTGGGGTTTGAACCATGACCTTACCTCCAATAAGTCAACACTCTACCTACTAAACTGTGGCGACTTCATAGAGTGCTATATTCTGGCTCTAATGGCTAGAATACTCGCTTCATGATTTCCGGTCACCCCTTGATGAGCAGGTACCCATAAAATGCGTATCATGCTTAACCTTAAATAATTGTTAATGGCCTTCTTACGTTTCATAACAGTTCGTATCTCTAGATGCTATTGACTTAATTGTCAAGAATAGATCTGGTATTAGTGGTATGCAAATGGCTGTGATCTATATATTAGACATCTTCCGTGTGGAACGGTTACGTACGACGCTAAAATTATCGGAAATAAAACGAAGAATATAAACATTGATTTAGATTAGCTATAACATAATTAGCACTAAAGTTTTAAAGATTATTTAAGGATAAAACCTTCGAACTTGGAAATAAAAAATATTTTGTCCTGTGTAATGAACACATTTTAACTTAACGTTTTGTAAGACCACTTGTCTTAATAAAAAATATAAAGCGTCGAGAGATGTCTGACAACTTTTTACCAAAATGTTTGCGCAAGTTATAAAACCTATTTAAGTTTTGACATTTATCGAGTTAGTTAGGTTAGTTTAAATTAGCATCCTCCTGAAAAAGGATAGTGTACTTGGGTCCTTTAAGGTCGTATTGTAATACGACCTTCATTCAATTAAAATTACTGATTGGCGAATCCCAACCCTCTTGAAATGCTTATGAAAGTGTGGATTCCTTTCAAATCACCAGGAAACTTTTATATATCTATTTCCACTAGAAATACTCTGATTCCGGATTAGCGCTGTGGTAGTATTTATAGCAACTACTTCGGAGTGAACAGTACAGTAAGCTGGACAATCTATGAGTCAAATGTTTCGATCTGAATCCTTCATTGAATAGTTGGAAGAAGTCATCTCGAAAGATGAAAACTTTTACCATCTATTGCTTTTATTGTCGGTAGGTTAGAAGCGACAAACAAAAAGGAATAATAGTTCCACATTCAACATTAGCCTTTTCAATTTTTCCAACATAATATCTGATATAGGCCAATGTCCAAGGTACACAGTACCGCATAGCAATAATAAAATGATAATAGAATACGCATTTTGTCTACGACTTCAGTTTAGACTTATTTGTTTCTCATCAGTCTAATTGATAGGCTAAAATGGGGAAAGACATTAATTTCTATCTCGGAAAATAATATATAATTTGCTGATCCTTATCCTAGATTTTGGTTATAATTTACATGTTCATCACCTTTTAGGTTAGGTTAGATTCTATAGGTTACTTGTAAGTTGCAGGACTGACAATGTAAGGTTATTCCGTCCGTGCAATTATCTGCCTTATGGAGTATCGATAGGCTACTGGACTACGGAAAGCTGTTTATTATCAATGGTAACTATGCCTGTAAGTTTTTTTTTTAATAACAATTAGTTTTATCTTAGAGCATTTCCTAAGAGTGGGTCGCCGAAAGAGACATTTTTTGGATAATAGATGTTTGAATGTTTAAACTCCCCAGTTCGGTAACAACTATCACAATCATCGAACTGTATCGGAAGTTAAAAAGTAATTGAACCCAAGAAAAGACCTACAATTTGCATACTCCCCTGGACTATAGAAATTATTTTACAGCCAGACTTGTCGTACTTTTATTACTGACATTGATTGACGGCATCTCATCAATTACATATGAAATCTTGCTCAAAACGTAGACCGTGTATGTGTAGTTACATATTGTTTGACATTTACCGAGATTTCATTGTCATAAAATCAATCTGTCTTTTTTTTTATTGTTATTGTAGCAAATATCAGAGTTGTATTTTCACTATAAAAGGAATATAAAACGGAATAACATCATAAAATCTACTAGACTACGACAAAACCTAGTGACGTGAATTTTATTTTATATTGGAAATCTTGCTGATATCTACTAGACTTTGACCAATACCGCGTAGGTAGTCTTCCTTCAGATGTAACCACTTTAACAGATTCTTTCGATATGTCATTAAATTGAAACAGAAAAAACTTCTGAGATATGGAAACACTTGCTTTGTTGTATATCGTACATTTTTGTATTAAAATATTTTGTTATTGGTAACCCTAAACGAACCATTACATTACTCTCTTTGAGTTTCTCATAAAATATTTGCTTTTAAGTCATGCTAATGAAGCGATTTTAATCTCCCAAGTAAATTACATAATTTGTTTATAAAAAATTTTTTATATTGACCATTATTTAAAATACATAACTACATTAAATTAGCCATTAAAAATTAATAATAACAAGTACAATTCTTCGAGCTAAGGGAAAAACAAATCAAAGGAAGTAAATTTTGAACGAAAAGTATACGTATTTGAACGCTATTAGCAATAGAATAAAAAACGCTATCAATTTAAATATCTAGTGACAACCAAATTCTGAGCAATGGTTCGAAAATTTTACAGCCATTATTCATAGCTTTATTTCACCACAACAAAGCGAGGTAAACTGGAGAACACTATTATGGTGATTAATCATTCCATGAATGAATTTGGAAAATGTAGATCGACACAAAATAAAAAAGTGCCAGATTTAATACCTCACAAAAAGACAATAGTACTGCGATAAATAGAGTTTTCTTGTTTTCATTAAAAGTAAGCAAATCTATTGTAAAAAATTGTAAACGCGATAGTCTATTACTTTGAATGCGTAAAGAATTCAGCTTTTCATCGCATCGCTGCTTTGTCTCCTCAAGATAATGACCATCATTGAACTTTTCCAAATATTTCATACTGGAAACCATATTGTAAAATACAATTCAGGGCCCAAACTATCAGATAAGAAACTTATGTAGACCCGTTGCTATTAAGGAGCAAATATTTTAAATGTTTTTATGATATAAGTTTCAAAAGGAAAACCTAAATTAAAAATATACATTCGTTTTCTTTCTATTTAAATTTCCCATCGCTGTCAATTATATAATAAATAAAGTTTGTAATTCGAAGGTATTTTGTTTGGTGAATGGTGCAGTTTTAATGTTCATAAATTTTGTAAAACGTTTATTTAAGTTTCTTTCGATCTATAAACCTGAAATCATATCAATGTCCTTAAAAAACAGCGGTTCGTTTAGGTGCCAAACTAGTAAAGTTCATGTTTGGACTGCAAGTCCTTATATTCATTCGTACAAACAATATATTGTATTAATAGACTATAATCGTTCTTTAAAAGTAAAATTTTTTGTCTAGATTTTAAAATACCAGTAAATTCGTAATGTGCTAAGCAAATTTACTGTTTTTTAATAAATATATAGCTAAAAGGACTTTCACATACAAGGTTCAAAGCTATAACATGAACTTGGAATGATGTTTATTTTATACTTCAAGTTGTACTGTATGTAGTTAAAATAATAACGGGAAGAATTTTATTCAGAGTTTTAAAATATTAAAATTTAGAAAAAAATAATCTAACGATAAACGAGCAAATCTGGCAGCAATATTTAAAGTTGGAAAGTTGATTGAAGCAAACTGAATTACTTAAGTTTAGATTAAAAAAATTACACATCTAACCGCCGCATTTGCATTACTGCTCGCACTGTACATTTTTGGCAATTCTCTCATTGCACCATTATTCTCATCTTCAGTTTTATTTTCATATTGAATTTTTCACTTTTTTTTTTCTATATATTTTCAGTTTGCGAAACACACATAACATATACCATCAAAGACTTATAAAAAACACAGAAGACATAAAAAACGTCACACAACCAAAAAGGGGGAAATTGGTGCGAGTGGAAAAGAGTGAACAAATCAACACTACAGAAAAAGTAACAACAACGACAGCAAAGAAAAAATATATAATAACAACAATGCACATCCACTAAAAACATACGAGGTGGTTGTTCAACAAAAGCAGCAGCAGCCGCGGCGAATACGAAGAAGAACAAGCAGCAATACCATCCAAACAACAGCAATAACAACAAAGGTAGTAACAAAAAAATAAAACACACATACAAAAAAATTCACAAGCAAAAAACGGTAAAACGGAGAAGCAGCAGTAGATACAAGAAGACAAATATGAACTAAATTTGTTTCTTTTTCATACGAAAATTCACACAAAAAAGAAAAGTAACTGAACAGAAGAAGAACGCATACGAAAGAGAGAGAGAACGAGAGTTGAAAAAATAAAATAACGAAACAAACGTATAATGAAATATAAAATCATTTTTATTTGTAAAAAAACATAAAGCAAAAGTAAATTTTTTGACGGTACGCAAATTTTAACTTAAAAGATTTATTCAAACTCAAAGAAAATATAAATTGTAGAAATATATTGTGTATAGAAACTGACATAAATATCAAACTTCGGAAAGAAATTGAAAAAAAGAATAATTATTGAATATTGAGAAAATTTATAGAAAAATTGTTGAGAAAAGTTATTAAGAAAATTTCTTAAAAATGCTGGATGTTATAGAAACCAGGAGAACGGCTGCGTGAGCAGACACCACTCTCTCATTCTCCTCGTACCCACATAAACACAAACATACATCTCCCCCATTTCAAATATTCGAGTGCGTGTATGTGTAATGTGTATGAGTTTATGTGTGTTTTTACCAGCGGACGGTGGAACAGCACCAAAAAAGAATTAGCGGCCAGCAATATCAAGATTATCTCTTTTAGTTTATTCTACTACATTTGTTGGAATTATTAAAAAGAAACAAAAAGAGAGAAGTCAGCAGAACATATTAGAAGAAAATAAAAATTCAACAACAAAATTATTGCTGAAGTTGAAACAACGAGCGACTGAGCGCCAATTAATAATAAAAAGAAATTACAGAAATCTTAGCTACTGCAACACACTGTAAAAAAAAAACACAACAACAACAAACTGAGAAACATCAGCTGAGAGGATATTATAAGAAAAAGCTCCATCACATGAAAAGAGACTCCTTTAATTAAAGCAACTAACTTTAGTAAATGAAACTTAAAAAAGAAGTAGAAGAAGAATTAATCAATCTAAAACACACTCACAAATACATCCATCTTGACATCACATTTTTTGTATTGAATTAAACCAAAAAAAAAAAAAAAAAAAAGAAAAAACCATAACAAAATATAAAAAATAAAATGTATGGCAAATCGAAAACCTCGTCGGTGCCTTCAGATGCCCAGGCCCGTGAAAAATTGGCTCTATACGTGTACGAATACCTGCTGCATGTAGGTGCTCAAAAAGCTGCACAAACTTTCCTCTCCGAAATCAGATGGGAAAAAAACATAACGTTGGGTGAGCCACCAGGCTTCCTGCACACATGGTGGTGCGTATTTTGGGATCTATATTGCGCTGCACCAGAAAGACGTGACCAATGCGATCATTCATCAGAGGCTAAGGCCTTCCACGATTACGGCTTTGTCAGTTCAGGCTATGGTGTTAACGGTATTGGTCCTGGTGGTCCTCACAGTGCCGGCGGTCCAACTCCCAGCCCTTTGGGTCAAATGCCACCTGGTGGCGATGGACCAATGGGACCAGGAGGTCCAATGGGAGCGAATTTCTTCCCCAGTTCAACAATGAGACCTTCTCCACCAACACATGCGTCAAGTCCGCAACCCCCACCATCACAAATGATGCCCGGCCAGCCACCTTTTATGGGTGGACCACGTTATCCAGGTGGTCCTCGGCCCGGCGTGCGTATGCAGGGCATGGGCAATGAATTTAATGGTCCACCAGGCCAGCCAATGATGCCGAATAGTATGGATCCAACGCGACCGGGTGGTATGGGCCCGATGAATCCTCGCATGAATCCGCCTAGGGGTCCAGGTGGCATGGGTCCTATGGGCTATGGAGGACCAGGAGGAATGAGAGGTCCAGCGCCTGGGCCGGGGGGTATGCCGCCAATGGGCATGGGCGCCGGCGGTAGACCACCGCAGTGGCAGCCCAATGCCACAGCGCCAATGAATGCATATTCGTCATCATCGCCGGGTAACTATGGGCCCGGACCTGGCTCAAATGGTCCTCCCGGACCTGGTACACCCATAATGCCCTCGCCGCAAGACAACTCACAAGCGGGCCCTGGCGGTCCCGGCGATAACATGTACTCGCTAATGAAACCAGAATTTCCTATGGGCGGAGGACCCGATGGTGGGGGAGGAGGACCAGGCGGCATGGGTCCCATGGGTGGTGGTCCGAACTCAATGGGCCCTGTACTTAATGGTGGTGCCGGTGATGGCACTGGTCTTGACGGTATGAAAAACTCACCAGCCAACGGAGGACCCGGTACGCCCCGAGAAGATTCAGGCAGTGGTATGGGTGACTACAATCTGGGTGGTTTTGGTGGTCCTGGCGAAAACGATCAGACGGAATCGGCGGCTATACTCAAGATCAAAGAAAGTATGCACGAAGAAGCGAAAAGATTTGAAAAAGATTCAGAACATCCCGACTATTTCATGCAATAACCGCCCGGACAAAAGATACCAGCACCACCACCTACAATAGTAACAACAACATCAAAAACGCCACCAACAACTGCAGCTGGTGCAGTAACAGCTGCAATAACCGACAGTAACCCAATTCACAATTCCGGCACCATCAACTATTCCACTCCTACCAGCTCCTCGGCGTCATCGTTTCGCAATTTTCAACAGCAGCAACAACAACAATGTCATCAAAACAATGCCACATGTGCAACAATATTGAATGATGAAGAAGCAAAGAATGCAACAGCAGCTATAGCCGCATTGCGCGCCGTCAACATGATGAATCCAGCATCAGCTGAGGGAACAGCATCGGCGGCAGCTGCTATAGCAGCAACGTCATCAGCCTCAAATCTGACTACAGCTATGTTACAACATTTATGGTCATCAATAGCTGCTGCTACGGCTTCAAACTCCTCTAAACATCAAGAAAAATTTTTAAACACCTAAGAAGACAAACAAAACAATACTTAGTCTACAATTCTACTCAACTAACCAATCCAACAAACCAACCACAATAACAACACCAGTCGGTCATAAACCACGTTTATGATGATAATGATCTACGATGTTCAATATGCACACTGATGATGAGATCTCTTCTCTAAATGCATTGGAATACTAAAATAAAACAAACGAAGTAAAATGAAGCAAAAATCTTAAATTAAGAAGCAAAGAATACAAAATATTACTGGTAAATGGCATTAAAATATAAAAAAAAACACATACACACAAAAATAAATATTAAAGGAAAAAAGTTTAAATAATTTTTTATTATTTTTATTATTATTATTATCATTATAACTTTATTTTGTAAATTAATTATTATTTTCTGAGAAAAAAACAAAAATTATATAGTAGAAACAAAAACAAAAAAACACGACGAAATAATAAGAAATTTAAACCACTACAACAACAACAATTATTATTAATTATTATTATTATATAAAAACAAACAAATTAAGCCTAATATATACATATAAAGTTTTATAAAACCCAAAAATCACAAAAAAATTAAATAAATTATTTCAAAAATATAAAAAGAACAAAACCAACCAAATCCGGTTGACCGAAAAAAATAAAACAAAACCAACAACAATTATCACATCAATTTATGAAAAAAAAAAATAAAAGAAAAAAGGATAATGAATTTAAAAAACGGTAGGAAATACTTTTCTAATGAAGAAAAGAAACCGCAGCCACAGAATGGGGACTAAGAGAGCAATAGTAAAAATTTGAAGAAGAGTAAGAAAATTTTATTCTAATGGGAAATTTAAGGGAACATTGTAAAATAATGTATTTTTTTAACGAAGGTGGTCCGTATTAATTTGGAGAAGAAGGTATTTACTTTACTTTCAAAACGGGAATTAAAAAGAAATCCCACTTTTTTTTCTTTATTTTCGTTGTTACATGACTATTATCATCGTTGCCTGTAACAATGTGAATTCAATTGACAAAAGTAGGGAAATACAAATATTTAAGGCTTAAAATTGAAGTTTGTTTTTAAATTTATATTCACAAAATAAATAAAAAATTAAATTATTTAAAAAAATTTTATTCTTACTATTACGGTTTAGAAGCTTAGCATAGTCGAGGTTTGGTAAAAACCTTTTATTGAAAGATAAAATCAATATTTTTTTGTTATTGGAAGTTTCAAATGATTAATTGAAGGCAATCGCTGTTAACAGAAAGAAAAAGAAATAGAACAAAATCTGTGGGATAAATGGCATGTTATTTTGAATCTATTATAACAATTATGAAGATCTAATTTTCCTTAACATATGCACCAAATTGTGTTAAAAACAGGGTGTAAGAGGGTCTAAAACACGACTGTGAATTCGACTTCCTTTAGGAATTGAAAACGAAAATCATCAAAAGAATTTGTCGTAGAACCGATACAGTAATATATATACATATATAAATGTAAAATATTTTAAATGGCGAGTATATTAATTCTTTTACCAAATGGTGAGTAGTAGAATTTCACAAAAAAAATATATTCGCACTATTTCAAATGACAATATAGCAAAATTATTCTGAATAATTGAATATTTAATAGTCATGCTTGAAATATTGAATTCCAATTTTATCTAAATATTTTTGTTTGAAAATATGTTTATTAGGTTTATGGTTTAGAATACAAAACGTGTGTATTTGTTGGTAACGTAATTTTAAACCGTATTTTTATTAAAAATTGTGCTGAAATATCTATTGTTTTGTTCAGATTAATTTTTTAATTCGATTGATTTTCATCAAAATAAGAAGTAAAATTTATGTTTTTATATATTTTATCGATTTTAAACAGATAAATATTAAAGAAATATAATTTAAAAAAGTAAAATAATCCATTAGTTATTCGATTAGTAGAAGGATAGAATCGTAAATGTCGGATTAAAGAATATACCATCAATTTATTTTGTCTTTGATTGCATTATCTGCGGCAAAGCCAGTTCGAAATATACTTCCATTAAGGAAACGTAATAAGAGTGATTAGACTTACCTCCAGAGCAAATCAGCCTTAAAACTTTCAATGTATTTTAAATTGTAAAAATTTCACTTATTAATATAGAAACCAATAGATACTTGTCGCATATTTCCGTTTAATATTTCTTTTCACATTTAATATTCTTCAAGATTTGGTTATTTGTTATTATTTCGTATCATATCTGGAAAAAACACCAAAAAAGGTATTAAATATATAGGAAATTGCAAAAATATCACTTTAAAATATACAAATAATTAAAATCCAATATTTTATTTATTTCTAAGGCTCAATTGTTTTTCACATCTGTTCCGTTGATTATTTTTGCGAAAGAATTTAAAACAAATACATTTTTACAGATCAGATTTAAAGATTTACTGTGTATAAAATTAATAATTTCTCAATCTTATAATGATTTTAATAAAAGTGTGTTTTGATAGCAAATTAAACTAAAAGAAACGGGTATAGAAGATAAAAACTAAAAATTTTTATTTAAATTTGTTATTTACAATATTAAAAAAAATCTATATCTAATCCTACTTCTTTTTTTTAATTCGAACTTATGAACTCGATTTGTTCAACCTTATTACGATCTTCGAATCGTGGCTAAATATTGTTGTCCCAAAAAGTCATCAAATTATGACGTTTAAATGCGATGATCAAACAAATAAGAACGGCGCGGAAATGTTGAAAGGGTTTAAAAAAAAGAAACATTCTCACTAATAAATTTCGATAAACTGTTGGGTCTCTAATCCTAAAGAATCTGTATTTCAAAAACCATATAAATATTTTTTCAAGTTTTAAATGATATCTAAAAACTTAACTGTTTTTATGTTTTTGTTACAAAATAAAATTTAAAAATTCGAACTCTTCAAGACTTTATATTTGATTTGATGTCTAAAAGCAAATTAAAAAGTTTTATTCATTTGTTTATGCCGTTTTTTCTTATTCCTTGTTTAAGACGTAAACTTTTTTACAATAGCAAACGGACCAGAAATTTAAGTCAAAGGAACATCTCAAAAAAATTCTTTAAAGGATTTTTAATAATAATAATAAGTATAAATAATGTACAGTTCTAAAAAAAAGAAATTATAAAAATAAATGTTTATGAAATAAAAATTATATAAAAAGATTAAAATTGTATTATAAATTAAAAAAAAAACAACACATTTAACTAAACAAATCGCTGTCTAGTGTTAAAAATTTCAATGAAAAAAAAAACCCTAAAAACATATACTCATTAAAATTTGTATAAAGAACTTTACAAAAATAAAAAAACATTTCTTAAAATTTAGGTACTTATTAAACAAAATTAAAAAGAAAAACTACTTAAAGTAAAATTAAAAAGAATTTATAACTTTGTACACAATAATGGAAAAAGTAATAAAGAAGTGAAAAACAAAATTTTCGAATTTTCTTCTAAAACAGCGTGAACCCATTAAGTTTGTTTCTATACAAAGTATATGTAAAAATTCTTTTCTAATTAAAGGAAAACACTTAAAAAATAAATAATAATATTCTAAGCGCGGAGGTAACCTCAGTTTTGGAAGAAATGTAATTCGAAAATTAATATTTATTTCATTTTCTCTATTATTTTTTACGTACATATAACTATAATTAGAATTATATTTTCTTGGCTTTCACATACCATAAGTTTTATATAAATAGCGAAAAAATTAAATATAAAAAAAATTGTCTTATAAAAATAAAAAAAACCGAAAAAATGTTTTTTGTAATAT
>QOCX01000219.1:278904-298215 GCA_005959815.1 Sarcophaga bullata
TGCAATATTTTTTTTTATAAACAATATAATTTAATATTAACATAAAGATTTTTTTTCTAATAGTTTTCTTTGTGTTAATTGTACAGTTTTTTGTAATTGTGATTTTTTTTAATGTTAAAATACGTAAATTTTTAATAACTATATTAGGCAGTAACATGTGTTTAAAATTAAACACTAATTTAATAGAGATAATTTATATTGTTTGTACTTGATTTAGAATTTGAAAATTTTAAGCACTTATTTTAAAATGATTGTGTGGGTTGTAGACTTTTGTTTTTATAAATGTTTTCTTAACTTGTTTAAAATAGGTCTCATATTTTAATGTCATGTAATTATCTTTAATTGTATATGAGATCCTGAAAAAATTATAGTCCATTTTGATCTTAAGTACTTAGATATACTTAGATTAGTACATGTGATTCTAACTTAAACTCCAATTGCTAACATGGATATAACGCTTTAAGCTCTTATCTATTTTGTATTTACAAATTAAATACGGTAGTTGGTGTTTTGAGTTTTCAAAAGAAACTACTGACTATTATTAATTACTTAAATGCCTATCTACTTTTGGGTCATTAGAATGAATTAGAATCCAAAAGTTTCTCCAAATTCCCACAGCAAGTGCAAAAAATTAATCTTTAACTTGTTACTTCCCTTGCAGATTCGACCTGCCTTTTCTGCGATTTCTCTTTAGTACGTCATCTAAATACATTTTCGCTAAGTACTACCATCCATTTAACGTAGTCAACCTTTACCATCTAAATCACTGGAAGATTATATCCAGCTCATAGAATTTGCAGTATGCGGACAACAGGACATATACACGAATATTACCAAACTACATAATAAATCTTTAAAGGTCGGTCATAAAAATAAATATAAGAAAAACTGTCAAATAGTTTATGATACATAAAATGCCTGTACTGGCCACTGAGGCACATACTTCGCAGATATATGCATACCTCCAAAACACCAAGACAAGCTACATCTGCTTACGCATAGTTTTACAAAAAACATATTGGCATCATAAACAGTATGATTTTTGTCTTCTTGAAGTTACCCAAGCTAGTTAAATTCTCTGACTATTTGGAAGTAATAGTTACCAATTTTACTATGTAGTCCAAGTTTTAACCTCGTTCGACCAGTGATATCAAAATAACTTCATACGGTAGTAGTTTTTTTCCTGGTGAAAACTATACCCGTTTATAGTACCCGTAAAATGTAAGAAAGCACAAGCTATGAAGTATAAATCTGGCGTATTCGGACAGGTCTTTTCCTATTTTAAGGTCTTTTCCTATTTAAGTAATACAGGAAAACTTACTCAGAAATGGCTTTTGTGCTTATTGAAGCATTGAATATGGCCTTCAGATCGATGATTAGATTATTTTTTTTCAGTAATATAATTCAGAACATACAACTCTACTATAGGACAGATTTCACGTTTGAGAGACAGAAGTGAATACTATCTTTAAGATTAATTTCCATAAGACTTGTGACATCATTGTTGATAGTAAAAGAATGGAACATCTCCGAGCTACAAATAGTTAACTATAAACTTGGAGGAAGGACAATCATTCTTAACATCCAGAATCTTCCTGCAGCATCTCCTCCGACTCAATTTTATCATAAAACTTGATAAATAAATTCACATTTAATTTTTAATACAAACATATTAAAATCTTTTTTAAAAATTCTTAAGAATTCTTGTTTATATTAATTTTAACTTTTATAAGCTTCAGTAAAATTATTTGTAAAATTAAATTTCTGTTTTAAAACAGATTTGATGTTGTTGTTTACAATTTACAAACAAACACACTAAAACTTAATAACCATAGACACCTGTTTATAGAAATTACCATATGGTGGTGGTGGTGAATGTAATTATAATTAAAATTCATTAGGGTCCATAATTCTAGGCAGTTTGCATTAAATCGCTGCTTTTCAAATTGACTTTTCTATGGGGTTTTTATCCTTTTATAAATAAGTTCCTTTCAAAACATCTGTTTTATTTTAAGTTTTTCATTTCATTAAATAATTATTAATTTAGCACAATATATATATCAGTGAAGTATATTTTTCAACTCCAATTTCTCTAATAACTTTCCTTACGACATAACGGCGGTGTTTCTTCATTTGTTTTAACAAAAAAAATGTTTTTTCTAGAAAATGTAAAAAAATTTGAAAGCATGATGGTGATAAAGATTTCAAATAAGTAGCCAGAATTAAATAAATTGCTTCGTGCGAATATGGGTCTGCCTCGTATACGTATCTGTATAGTTTCAGGACAGGACATTTATCGAAATATATTGAATAAGACATACAGAAGGAAATCATTTTCTTTTCGTAAATTTAAATTTTAAATTCTTTTAAAGAGTTATATTATTAATATTCTTTTCTGCAATAATATGGATTAATTAAATCGAAAAGCTAAACAAAAACTGGAACAATGTTAATATGACTTGTACTAAAATATTTCAAAAATTGAAATCATTTCGATTCACATACATGAAGATTGGGTCTTACGCATACTGGCTTTTATAGAAGTTACAATAAGAATCGAATTATCTGTTTACAACCCTATTAATCAAATATTAATAATATTTAGGCCCAATGTTGGTCTTCCATTTAGATCGATCCGAGAAAAAGGGTCTGCATTTGTTAATTTTTTCTTTATTGAAACACATCACAATAAAATTATTTTAAAGTAGAATAGGGATACTGCCATCACACTGTCAGATGTACCTAATCTAACTCTACCATAAATAAATAAATTCTCTTTTCCTTTCACTTCAGCTAGAGAACATCCTTTTTCTCAGTACAGTTGCAAATAAATTTATTCTGGCTGTTTGTTATCAAGTCATCGCTTAAAAATTGCTAAAAAAAATTAAAAATAAATAAAACAAAACAAAATATTGTATACCGTTTAAGTTAATAAAATAATTGTACAGAATTTAATACAATATATAAATATATTTTTTAAATAAAAAAGTAATTAATTTATATAAATATGAAATATACCTAAAAACAAAACTAGCATAATGTATTACATATTTACTTATATATATATTTTTTTTATGTATTTATTACATGGAAACATATAATATATTTTATTATTAATTTTTTTTTTAAATATACATACATGCATACTTAGGATATATAAAAAAGAAAATAATAACATTTTTTGTATAAGAGTTAAAAAACTTTTTTTGTTTGTTTAGTAAGTATTTTTTAAACTGTTTTATTAGTTTGTATTTAGCAAAAACAAAAACAAAAAATTGTTTATTATTTTATATTATTAAATTAAATAACAAAAAACAAAATTCTTTTAATATTAAATCAAAAAATATATACTAAAATATGAAAGAAGAAAAACTTTATATTTAAAATAATTATTGTAATAAATTAAAGTAATGGTGAATTTTGCTAAAAGTGAATTATTATCTATAAAATAATAAATTTAATTACAAAAAAAAAACAGAAAATTAAAAAAAAATGAAAAAGAATTGTTTAAAAAATAAAATAAAAATAAAAAAATAAACTTAAATAGTTATTAAGCAAGGAAAACAAAAATTATATCTAAATAAACAACTGCATAAAGAATTAATTATAATTAAAAGAAAATACATATATATATATGTATATATGTATATGTATGTTTATATATATATATATATATGTATATATATATATATAAATACATAAAACAAAAATATACATATAGTTATATATAGTAATATATATATATATATATATAATTAAAATAAAAATATAAATATATATGTATATATATAATTAAAAATGAAAGAAAATGTTTAAATAAGTATTTTAGCGTTAATTATACAATTAAAATAAAACAAAGGAAAAAAACAAATATTAATAATAAAACATAAAAACATTCTCCCATTAACTCACAGACATATATACACTGAAACACAAATAAATAAATAACAAATAAATAATAACCATCATTACACAAGAGTAACACGTAAATATAATTGCAAAAATTAAATTAACAAAAACAAAAAAAGGAAAAAAATAAGCAAAATATTTAAAAATTAAAACAGCATCATAATCATAATGATAATGATAATTATTATGATTTCAACACATTTATATTACACAACCTACATATTCTTACTTACTATATACAGACCGACAGGCAAACACATATAGTTTATACATAAATATACATACACAGGCATACATTATTTAATAAAAAAAAATATGAAATAAAAACAAAACAACACAATGATGATGATAATGCTGATAAAACCATGATAATGATGTTAATGAATGAATATGATCCATACAAAAATAAACAACAACAACAACCGAAATGAAGTAAAGTTTTAAAACAACAATATTTGTAAAAAGTAAAAAAATGATGTTTTATTTCAAAAAGTAATGGAAAAAGAGGGTCAAAAGGGATTTAGAGCTGAAATATAGTCTTTCTAAAATTTACTCCAAGAAAATTTAATATATTTGGATGCCCCCATGAATTTTAAGACCAGCACTTAGGGGATGGCATCCATTCATTGTGTTGGAAGTAGGAAAATAGGTTATGGAAGGGAAGAAAGAATTGGTAATGTTTCTGGATATTAGATTCGAGTCTATTTTTAAATTGTGACTGGAAGATTATCGTCATACAAAATCATCTGCCAAGTGAAATAAATTAGTTGCAAAATTGTACTGAAAAATAAATAAGAATAGTACCGTCGAAAGTAAACGCCCCGCACTTTTATAATCTGCTCCTTGACAGCAAACCTACACTTGTGAGCAAATATAAACTGTATAAGAGATGGATGGAGTCCCGACAAGGTAACATTCCGACAAGGTAACATTCCAGAGGTCCTTTGCTTAACAGTTTGACAAACGATATATGTATGCTTACTTACTAATCTAGAAGCTTAGTTAGACATAGATCAAGGTATATTGTACAGCAGTTTACGCCTCTTAAACAACTCTATAGCAATCAATAATAACTAAAATAGCAAGCGTATGGACATCTGTGTCTCCTATAAAAGCCAGTCTAATTATTTTTTTTATGCATATACAACCGATTACCTTAAAAAATATATAAGAAAACAATACTAAATGAATACATACAATACTAAATGAAAAATTCCATTTGCTTCAACTAATACTGCAAAGCAACATTTCTAGGAAGACGTGGCTGGCATAAACCACAAACAACCATAATGCAATGTAACGCAATGTGCGTCATGGAAATATTTAGTACCAGTTGTCAAGGACAGGAATGTAAGACCAAAGGGAATCAAGGGCAGATTAACAAAAAGAGGCCGACAAGAAGAGACGAAGTCTAAATCACAATGTAACGCTATTGTAACCAATCTCCCATACGTGATCGGAGGCAATAAATACACTTCAAGATACCAGCTTATTTATGAGACTTGTATTTAATTCTCGCCTCGATACACATATAGTAAATAGTGTATATAGTAAACACATTAGTAAGCTATTTGATAAACAGGCTCAAGCACCCACTGTACTTAATTAAATGTTTCTTTTGACACTTGATTCTACAAACATCGTATTAAATTTTTATGCCCACAACAATACGAGCTTCTGATTCAATCATTTTTGCACTAACCGTGATAAGACAAACTTGTGAGAAAATAAATAAAATTGACTATCACGTACCTTAAAATCGACACAATTCACTCGACTCCATTCGAAGACTGCTTGTAGGTCAGTAGCGAGTGTATCATTCGTATTACGAATTCTTGAATTTACAGTCTAGTTTACAGTCAAAGGAATATTAATGACAAATTTGACTATTGATGATAGTATAGAACTTTAAGAACGAAGATCATTACGAAAAATAAGAAAAAAAAAAGTTGGGGATAAAATGGAGGACATGATGCCATGGTATAATATAATAAGTCCACGAAAGAGAAGCCAACCACAAACAAGTTAGAATAGACTACAAAAAAGAGAATAATTAAAACTACTGGAATTGGAAGAATAAACTGGAATTATATTGTTTGTTCATATAAATGTTCCTTCCAGATATAATAATAAGTGAAAAAGTAGTAAAAATTCTCCCTCTAATATATTCTAATTTAATTTATTAAATAAAATTAATCTAAAATTTTACAGAAATTCTACCTTTCGAATAAAGAATTTGAAGACCGTATTAAATATTTATATTTTAAAAAGTTCTTAATGTCAAAAGTTAATTAAATCTAAATTAAATACATTAAAATTATTATACATCCATTTAAATTATCTATAAAAGACAAGTAGGACATGTTTTAAAGATTTTTAAATCCTAACTGGATTAAGCAGAAATTGTTTTTTTTATGTTTCTTATTTATTTTCGTGAATGAAAACCAATTGAATGATTACTTTCTAATATTTACGTTAGTTTTTACCCCAAAACTATTCGAATATTTCATTTATTGTATTAAAAATTTAATGTCACAATTCTTCGGCTACATAGTATGTATGAAAATCTTTTAGACAACAAAAAACAACAGTAATGTGTTATCCTTTTTCTCTAGAATATAAAACGTTGGTCATGCGAATGTCATGGTTAGTAGAGGGTTTGAATGTCAATAAAACAAATGTTTTGGCTTTTGCCTAATTCCTTGCTTTTTTACACAAATTAAGAATTAATTTCATTTCTATTTTGGTCAAGAATATCAAAAGAGGAAAAGCAAGGACATAAAGTAAAAACATCCCTTAATAGGCGCAACAACAATAGCGTTTATGAACGTATAAAAATAGCGACACAGCTAGACAAAAAATAACAATTAAATGGAGACAAGAAATTCGAAAAAAGTCAAAAATTTATAGAAAGTATTTCGAAATATAGTGAGTGTAGAATTAAAATCATAATTTGTAAAAAACGTTTAAACGTTTTAGCCTTAACTATTTAGGCTGTTAAAGTAATTGAAAGAAAATCAATAAAATTCTTATTCTCTTTTATGCCTTGAGTGCTTGCTTATGTACATAAACTCAAAACTGTTTTATAACAACGCTGTCACATAATTCGTAATAAATCCTGAGTGCAATAGTTTTAAATAAAATTTTAAGAAATGTCTAAATAATGAAATAAATTTTTAAATCTACCTTAAATACCATGAAACATCATCACAGCGGTTTACATAGTCTACAGGTGAATGAAACTATTATAGAAACAGAAGATCTAGAAGAGAAGAATGAGTCTGTGGCAACCACACCGGAAAATTTTGATATGCCTTATTTAAAACGTAATACACCCATACTCTTTTCCACCAATCGAGGTTTACATTTAAGATTAACTACCAATACCCCCACAGAAGTACAAACAATGACTTCAACAACATCATCTACACCTAACGAAACATCTGTAGTGAATTCCACCTATAACATAGCCTTCTGTGATTTAGAACGTTGGGTAGGTACATCCATTTTCTTTAGAAAATTAAAATTTTATCTTTTTTAATGTTTAGAGCACAAAACGTGCCAATACCATTAGTTTGGAAGATACTTTCACCCTACCAAAAACAACTGTAGTATCATCACCAGCTGCCTCAGGATCGTTGGCCTCGACTGGCCTTCGTATATTTCCGCAAAAAAACACTTCAGTGCGTTTCAATGGCTATGCCCGATTTGATGTGGAATAAATATTTGTAAATACTATCTATCATACTTATATGTATACACATAGAGAATATCTTCCAACATATATTGTTATTAAATATTAATTGTAAGATTGAGTTTGAGTGAGGGCTTAATACCTCCTAAATGTAATATAAAATATTTTTACAATAATCTTTTGTAAATAATAATTAAAAACAAAATTTTATTTTAATTTTATATAAAAAAGTCCGAAATAAAACTAAAAACATTCCATTGCTCTCAAACTTGTTTCGTTTAAGCATTATTTATTTTAAAAAGTGCTTAATAATAAGTTATATTATACAAGGTCCTAATGTTACCTATACCTTATATAATCATGTAATAGTGGCAATTACAACTCTTTCCTTGAGATTGTGTATGTTAATTTAATCAATGAGTACCAGGATCTAAAGTTTAACGTTGATTTCGAATGACAGCTTTGGAAAGTTACTTTTTGTCATAAGACTGGTAAAAGGTGGTTGCCGAAAGAAGTATTTTTTCATATTTACTTTTTTTAAGATGTTTTAGCTGAGATTTGAACTTTTCCTTCTCTTGCATACCCTCTATTATTATTTATCGTAGATGCATATCACCAATACAAAATAATGTCAATCATTTCTAAGGCTTAAGGCTTTTATCTGACTACTACAACGTCTGCCTTGTCTTCCTGTCCATTGAGGATTCCAATCGAACGCTTCTCTGCATATATCATTCGCCTGTTTACGTAGTACATGTCCTGTCCAACTCCATTTCCTCTTGAGGATCTCGATAGCAATAGGTTTCATATGCCTTTTTGTCCGCAGTTGACATCTTAGTTAGGTGGTATATGTTGAGAATATAGAGTAAGGTACCATCTGTTGATGAAAGTCTGCAGCTTAATGTTGGTTTCAAGAGACGTGAGCTGATTTTCGCTTCACTAACACGATAAATTAGAAAGAGCGTTAATTTTCAAGACACGTGTTTTTGTTTTTGCACTGATTTGATTAGATCGCCAAAACTTATGTCAATCAGCAAAAGTTGCTTTGGTCTTCTTAATTCTGCGTGATATATCAGCAGGCGTGTCCTTATCTGCTGTCTGTGAAATCTGGCAATGAAGAATAAGTGGTACCGGTTCAGTAACATTTATGTTCAGCGATTTGCCTTAATTCGGCATTGATCTTGAGGCCGTATTTATTTGATATTTTGTCGATATCGACTATTTTTCTTTGAATATCAGATCTACGTTTGGATATAAAAGTATATGTGATGTCATTCAAATGTTCTAATGCTTCACACTGCATAAAACACCATGTCCACTAGATTACAGCAAGCAATTGGTTTAACTTTTCCATTTGAAATTTGTCAAAGACCGAAATAACCAATTATGGTTAAATCTATGAGTTTATAAATCACTTAGTCCAGAGCACTCTAATCTGAGTATTCTTCTACCTCTGGTATGTCTTCCTTCAACATTACCATCAAGAATTAGTTCTTGTTTCCCTTTGTGAGGATAATAATGGTTTCCTGTTTCAATGATTTGAATTATCCGCCCACCATTTATCCTTCTTAGAACATCTCTTTTGTAAACTTTAAGTCACTGGTATTCATGAAACACGTCGACATATTCATATCTCAAAAGCTTCCACTAGTTTTTCAAAATTATTATCTTTGAATACGTAGAATTCGAATGCATATAACAACCAGGACCACATTTAACATTTAATGAAACGTGTTTATACAAACAATTGTCAAAATTGGCGCCATTTTAAATATGTATAGAACTGAATGAATTTTTTCTAAAGTTCCATGTTCATAAACAAATTCTTTAGTTTAAACTAGCAGTTATAAAAATAAATCTGAAAATGTTTATTTCAATAATTATTAAATATATGTATGTATATACTTTTAAGGGTATAGTATTGTTTTTTAAAACTTAATTTAAGCTGAACTACTATTTAAAGAGGCCATTAAAAATTCCATTTTGTTTAGAAAACTTTTACCTTCGATTTTATCGAAGCGCACCTAAAATAAACAACCGTTTGCATTATCATAATAAAAGGAACAATTATTAATTTCTTCCTTACCTCTTTGAAATGACCACCCAAATTTTCCCAAAATTTCTCTGGGACCAATGGATTAGGAAAGAAATCTTGTCTTGGACTTTTCGCTATATAAACTTTAACATCCATTTGCGATTGAGTACAACGTATTTGCACCGCTATCATACGATCGCTATTCGGTGAAGCCAATAGACAAGAACTAGCATTACCGAGTGGTTCAACTTTTCCAATACCTAAATGATTGCTATTCGATAACACTTGCCAGGCCATGCAGCGTGCTAAATTAAGAAGGCATGATATTTGATGGGAATTTATTTGGCATAGAATTAAATCTCGTAATTCTTGCGGCTCATAGGAGAGATGCATAACGCGGCCATCGCGACATATAGCCTTAAGGGATCTTTCGCGAACATGTATAACCAAGGATGTGCGATTGATGGTATCATAACTGGAATACAAAAGCCAATAATTAAAGTCGATATAAGTTTTCTTTACTCTTAACGTTGTCTCCAATTATGCATTTACACTTTATAATACGAAATGAATAATTAAAAATGCTTTCATTTTCTAGGCAACTTAAGTCAACGTACTTATTATTCGTTGTGCTTGTCTACAAAGTTATGCAAGAAAGCTTACAAACAATGAAACGCGGTTCAGAGTTGGAAATTTATGTATCCATAGTGAAGTTCTTATGGACAAGCAACGAATTAATCAAATTTTTTTTATAAACGGTAATAAAACTTACCCATGCGTTACGATATTAATTTTAACACAAGACATTGTGGGACTGGTCATTGCATTCCAATGCGATACTATCTGGGGATCTTTAACATCTCTTGCCAGTGTATCCAGCACATATTGCGTACGTTTACGCATAAAAATGTGTTGAGCCTGGGCAATTATTTGCTCCAAAATTGTTTGATATTTCGTCATTTCCACTAGACTTTGTCTATCTGCAGCCGTAGGACCTGCTAACATACGTTTTTTGCTGGGGCCTAAAGGGCCACTAGCCGGATGAGGAAACGGGTGATATGAATTTTTATGATGTACTTCACGCAGCAACTGATGTAATGAATGTTCCAGAACGTGGTCATGATCGTGGTCATTGATAGGCGTAGGCTGATTACTATCCACCGTGGTGGAGTGACATAAAGAGATTATCAATTGTATGCCGGGCAAAAGAGTTGCTCTAATTTGATTGCCTATAACTACATGAGGTATGGGTGCTTGAAGTTGTATAGCTTCCCTAGCTAATTGACTAAAAAGTTCTTTACAAAATAACACATTTTGGGCATCTTCTATAGTCTTTTGCCACACTCCACCTTGTTGTGTTATATTTGGTCCATGACCCATTAGATTGACTGTAGCTGTACACAAATCTTCTTGATCTTTTTGTGTAATAACTTTAAAATACGCTACTCCTTGCAATTCAGCTGGTACTATAACCCTTAAGGCTGAATTGTTTTTAGGCGAAGGATTTGGCAGGCCATTATTTGTGCCTGTAGAACCAAATGAAGAAGAAGTTCCTACAGCTTCATCATCAGCCATATCTTCAGCTTTTGTTACTTCAAATGTGCCACTCATGCCAAACTTGGAACCTGCTGTGCGATAACTTAAATCACCTATAATGGCATTGGAAACCTTTTTTAAGCGCCAATTTTGTCGCAAACGTAAAAGTTCTATATGAAAATCTGAAACATTCCGATTACGCTGCTCCGTGTGAGTACATTTCAAACGTTCAGCTCCACTTAACAATATCTGGGCAGCTTGATTTAAGGCCTTCTTACGACTGTATACTTGAACAATGGGATTATTCTTTTCAGTTTCTGTATCGGGCACCGGATCCAATACCAAATAACGTTTATCTCGAGCTATTGATATAACGTCAGCCAAAACGCAAACCTCTGCTAGAGCATCGTTAAGTTTGTTGCGCACCGAATCCCAAGGCCAAAGACTGGGCTGAAATTGAGCGTCTTTGTCCACTTCATCTGCCTGTGCTTTTTCTTCTTTTTTTAAATCCTCCAGAGATGTTTTGCTAAAGTCAATTTTGGCTGCACATTTCTTTAAAGTCTCCGAAAGAGTTGGAGGTCTGTAAATACACGTTAACATTTACTATCAAAGAAATCTTGTTTGATCTCTTTAAATGTGTGCTACTTACGGTTCATAGATTTCCGTACCATCATAGGCTATTTCCTGTATTTTACTTTCACATGTTGTTTCCACCGAAACATTAACTGAATTTGTAAAACTCATATTTATTTATTGGAAGATTGTAAAATAAAGCTAAATATTTTCATTTGTCCGAGCCAAACAACTAAAGAATAACACCACAAAATACAAATAACACAATGTTAATGCTTCTTCTTCTGCTCACCAACATTTAATCGTAATTGATAACACAAACTCTTTTAATGCGTTAAGAAATTTGTCAAATTTAAGGCCTAACTATACTTTGCTTACCCAGCTTAACCCATTAAACCTTTAAAAGCTTAATTATCTTTTTGTCAAGTTTTATCAAAAAATAATTTCTTTAAGTAAATAACAAAATTTACTTATATAAATCTTTGAATTTTGACATAAGTTGAAGCAAATTATGGTTTAGCCTTAATTTAATTCGAAAAGTGTAAACTCAAATTCATATTTTTAAATAAAAAGTACTCAAATTTTAAAACAAAGAATATAAATAAAATTAGGTTTATAGGGCTCAATAACATTATTAAATATTTTATTAAAAGCTGAAATTTAATTTCTCGTACTCAGCGTTACCATTTGCCAAGTTTTGTCTTTTTTCCAAGTTTTGGTAGAGGCGAAAAAGTTTTCATTAAATCTGTTTTCTAACAAAGAAAAATTTTTCCAACAAAATTCAATTTTATTTTTTTTTTTCAATAAATTTAATAATGCCACGCAATATTTACATTTTTGAATAAAATATTGTGTATTTTATTAGTTCCGGGCAAAAGTAACAAAGAAGCACCAACAGAGGGCACCGGGCTCCAGTTTTTCCTTTAAAAATTTTATGATTTTTGTAGAAAACAAGTTTTTTTGGTAAAAAAAAAAGTTTATTTTTCCAGGAATAAAATTAAAAAAAATACTGGCAACGCTACTCGTACTTGTGAACACTTAGTTTTTCTAGTGTGGCATCTCCGCCATACAGCTGACTGATTTTATTTGGAAAAATAGCGGAATAGTTGAAACGTTTTACATTCTGCATTCGCTGGTAAATTAAGGAAATTAATTATAATTTTTTCTTCAACTAATGCATACTATTTCACTTAATTAACAATGGGAACAAAAAGAAAAAACATCGAAGATGAACTCTCGCGCTTCGAGGCAGAAATATCAAAACCTGCTACAGCCACGCCAACCACCCGCAATCTTTTTGTGCCCAACCAGGTAAGGCCCATAATAGCTGCTAATACATACAGTCAAGTGCAACAAAAACTTCAACAACAACCGACAGTAACTGTAAGTGCAGCAGCAGTCACCGCGGCACCATCAGCTCCACCATCAAGAATATCTATACCTCCCCCACCTATACCGCCGCCTGCGTTTATGCCCACATTTGTACCCACACAAGCGGTAAAAACTTCAACGGCAGTTACCACCACTCCAGTTGTTTTAAGTAGTGCCCCGAAATTATATCAAAGCCGACAATCTGTTAACGTTCCTTCTGTACCCGTTGCTGTACCGATAGATGTCAATGCCATACAGTTTGATGTTACACAGAAATTGAAAAAACTAAAGGCTGAAAAATCCGGTCCCAATCCTATAGCAGAAGAAGCTATTAAGGCTGCCAAGGCATCATCGGCTTTGCAATCCTTCCAATCAACTGAAAAGAAAAAGAAGGATCGCAAAACGGTACGCATTGCTGGCGGTCAGGTATGGGAAGATACCTCTTTGGCCGATTGGCCAGATGACGATTTTCGCATTTTCTGCGGTGATTTGGGTAATGACGTTAACGATGAGGTACTAACTAGAACATTCAACAAATATCCATCATTTCAAAGGGCTCGAGTGATTCGAGATAAACGTACTGGCAAAAGTAAAGGTTTTGGTTTTGTCAGTTTCCGTGAACCTGCTGATTTCATAAAAGCTATGAAGGAAATGGATGGCCGTTATGTTGGCAGTCGACCAATTAAATTGCGTAAAAGTACGTGGCGTCAGCGCAGCCTTGATGTTGTCAAGAAAAAGGAAAGAGAGAAACAATTGCTATTACAGTCTTTTAATGCTTGATTTTCGAAATAAAAAATTTACGGATATTAAATTCAGATTTAATTCAGGCCCAAAATTTCTGATTAAAACAAAAAATGTACCTCTCTCTTAGTAATTAATATAAATAAATTTTCAAGGTTTTGTATACAAAATTTGAGGATGTTTAATTGAATGCAAACTTCTTGTTCGATTTATTGGGACCAAAAAAATTTCGATTAAACCAAATTTGCAAAACTTATAAAATCGCCTGAAATATATGTATATGTGATTTGTCTGTTTTAAATGGGCTCTTTTGACGTAACCAACAAGTTTTTGCATTAAATTTACTGTTTATATGAATATAATATTCAAAATGATATCTTTTTTTCTTCAAAAAGCAAAATCTTTATAAAATATTTGTTTATTTTCCCTAAAATATTAAATCTTATAAACTATAAATGTAAAGTAAATTTGAATTAATATTTCTTAATTGTTTTTCGTATGAGAGCTAAACGCTGTTTATGAGCTTCTGTAATGGCAGCACGTTTATAGGGTCTTAATTCATCGGTGCCAAAACCGGGAATCCACATATTCCATTTACGTTCCAAGTGCAACTGTACGTCGCGTACCTCAACTTTTGAGACTTTACGGTGTTTGGCAAAAGCACAGGTGGCCTTCACAGCATCTTCAACAAAATCATCTGCTATTTGTAATAATAGCTCTTCCACATCCTCATCCAATTGGGCAGTGGTGTCCACTTCACGTACTAATTCCAAAAGACGAGGCTTCGTCAAAATCTGTAAAATTATATTGAGTTCTTTTTTAAAGCAATTACAAGAATAAATTGTTTATTTCGCTTTACCGGTTGACTCTCGGATCCTGTTGAAGATTTGGCATTTGTATTTGTGGCGTTTGTTGTTGAGGGTGTTGCGGATGCTGTGTTATTCTGTATATTAGAAGCGGAAGCTGTTGCTCCACTTACATTAACCGTTGAATTTGAATTACTATTCGTCATTGGGCTACTTTGTGAAGGTGATGCCATTATAATATCCTGTGAATCGTCACCACCAGCACCGTTACTATCGAAATTATTAAAAATATCCGACATTGTGTATTTATTTTCAAATATTACAAATTGCTTTCACCCAAACCCGTTTTCTTATTTTTTCAAAAAGTATACGATCAAAAAAATTTAAATATATATGTGTAATAAAAAAACCAAAAGAAATGTTTTTTTTTAAGGAAAAATCTTAACAAAGAAAACAAAATAAATTTGAAAAAATAGTAGAAGAGGACTTATTTTTAAGGACACTTGTATTATGCTATTTAGCTATTTAGAATCATAGAGTTTTTAGAGTATTTGTTTAAAAAATTGTTTCAAAGAGTGTTGTAGTGGTGGTAGGATGTTTCAGGTGATACTGGTGGAGGTGGTGGTGGTATAGATGTTTGAAATAATAAAAAATAATAGGACCAGATGAGTTGGACAGTAAAGGCGTTTGTTTTTTGTGAAAAGTAGCTGAAATATTTTTATTAAAATAAATTAAAACGTATGTGTATTAAAAACAAGTTATGTACAAATTATCAAAGTAAAGGAAAGTACATACAATTACAAAGGTAACCTTTTGAATATAATACTTTTAACTTATACCTGTTTATTGTTCTCTTTTTATATATTTTACAAACTTAATTTTGTAAATATTGAGTTATATATTTTGTCCTACACGAAACAATAATAAATATTACAAAAATGCTTATACCACAGGGTAATACAGAGACGAAAATTATGACGTTTAAAAACGCTTGAAACAGAACACATTACCGGCGTAATTATAGGGAGAAAGAAAATGTTATAAGTTTTGCTAAGCAAATGTGTTAGAAGCAACAGATATACAAAGTGAAAACTGGCGGATAAAGTAGAAAAATTAAATGTACATAAATATTTATTTTGTGTTAAAAGAGGGGAAATTTCGAATATTTTTTAATTTCTTCAATGAAAATTTTAAAAATTCTGAAATATTTAAATATTAATCGAAATGTGGGTGATTTTCGGTCAAAATGAAGATAGTTTCTTGTGCAAAAGATAATTAAGAAGCTGAATATTGCAAGATCAAAATAAGACGTACTGCTCATAAAAAATTTTTCTTGCTGAAAGTTGCCAATATTTTTTAATTTATTGAACGAAAAAGGTTAAAGTTATTATTATTATTAGTTCTTATTATTATAAATTAATAGATTCCCACAAAAATTACATCTTTTTATCAACATATAAAAAACCCACCACTAACGCTAAAAAACAAATAAACAAAACAGAGTAACAATCAGAGAGGGACAGAAATACTTTTTGTAAATATTTTCTGTCCCTTTCACATTACACCGTTAAAGCTGGATTCACACATGCTTTCGGTACAAAATTTTTGTTTTAAAACAATTTTTTTTGTATGGAGTTTGACGTTTCTCTTTTTGAGAGAGAGAGAGAGAGATTAAGAGAGTAAATTTTGTTCAGAGCAGTTTAAGCTTGAATTGGTTTAATTTTAATTTTTGTTCCGAAACAATTGAACAATGTTGTCAGATATTTAAATTTTATAAGCAAATTTGATAGAAAATTGATAAAATAGTAAAACTAATACGTCGTTTACAAACATATTTCATATGGTAGAATTGTTTTTCTAGAACAATTGTTCGAAGTGGGTGAATCGTTTCAGAACAAACAGAAGAAACAAACAGAAAATTTTGTACCGAATCCATGGGGTGAATCTAGCTTTAACGGCGTAATGTGAAAGGGATGGCAAATATTAACATAAAGTATTTCTGTCCCTCTCTGATTGTTACACTGTTTTGATTGTTTTTTAGCTTTTGGGGTAGGATTTTTATATTGGTGCGTGTTAATAAAAAATGTAATTTTTGTGTGAAACTATTCATAAATAATAATAAGACTAATAATAATAACTTTTAACTTTTTCGTTCGATAAATTATAAAATATTGGCAATTTTTCAGCATGAAAAATTTTTTATGAGCTGTATGCCTTATTTTGATCTTGAAATATTTAGCTTCTTAATTACCTTTTGCAAAAAAAGCTATATTCATTGTGACCAAAAATCAACCACATTTCGATTAATATTTAAACATTAAGGAATTTTTAAAATTTTCATTGAAGAAATTAAAAAATATTCCAAATTTCCCCTTTTTTAGCACAAAATAAATGTTTATTTACATTTATTTTTTCTACTTTATCCGCCAGTTTTCACTTTGTATATCTGTTGCTTCTAACACATTTGCTTCCCAAAAGATATAACATTTTTCTTCGCACTCCAATTTCCCCATTAAAGGCTGCTGTTATGAGCGTTTTTTAAACGTCATAATTTTCCCTTCTGTGTATTTTGTGCTCGGTGTTCTTAAACCCTTAGTTCGGACATATGCAAGTCTTTACAATTGTTAATTTAATTGTCAAAAAATGATTAAAATCCTACAATCAATGAAACGGTCGAATCATAGTTTCTAGTTTAAAAATATATTTTATGTAATTATTTATGCCTTACAACAACCGTAATATTACAATAAATACAACAAAACAGAAACAGGCATTTTGTTTTTTTTTGAGGAGTAATCTTATTAACCCTCAAACCTCCATGGGAAATTAACTAAATCAATTAAAAAGCTAAATAAATTTTATATTGAAAATTATTATGATTTTGATGTGACGCTAAATTACACAATAATGCATCACCTATAAATTAATAAAATTATTTCATGCTGTCAATAACATTTCCAATTTACGTAAAGAACATTGTTTTTATATGACCATCGAGAAAAATGGCAGCTGCAAACGTTATTTCTTATTTGTCTTGGTTTAGGCACTTAGTTGGAGGGACCGAATTCCTTTTTTTAATCATCACTCTCTTCTAAATATAGTAAATCTAGGTTGTAGCTTTAAATATATATGTATTTAGTGTTAAACGTTTAAATATTGTTAATCATCTTCCAAAAATTTTAATGTAATTGGCTTTAAAGCAGTAATCCTTAAGAATTTCTAGTACGTATCGTTAAGGATGCACATGCATGTGAGGGTTTATGAATACGAAATTGATTATCGAAACAAAATACACAAAAAACAAGAATTTTTTGACAACGACGATACTCAACAGCTGGTAATTTAAGGCCACCTTATACATGAATTTGCCTTGGTATAACTTAAATACAAACTGCGAAGTTGGTTATAAAAAATAAAAAAAAAAATGTATATCAAAATTATTGCAAAAAAAGCAAAATTTTTAAGGGATAAAACACCAAAAGCCAACTATCGGGTGTTCTACTGACTGCAAATTCCACGTGGATTAATTATGCTTATGAAATGAAATTTCTCCTACGTTCAGGCCATCTTGTCTTCTTTTATGACAGTAGCGAAAATGTATACGTTCAGGGCATCTTGTCTTCTTTTATGACAGTAGCGAAAATGTTGTATTATAGAAGGGGTTATCAAAATTTTTTTAGTTGTGGATTAGTGAGTAAGTGAGTGAAAATAAATTGATGATTTTATTCATTTACCTGTCAATAGAAAAGTGTTAGTAAATTTACGCTAAATTTGATTTTCTTTTCACCAACATACATAAACGGCTAATACATTTTTTAACCTGGAAAATTCAGGGAACATTAGCACAATTGTGCTGAGTGAATTCCACATTTGCTTTATCTCTCTCATTTAGTCGGCCGATCAGGCCGCGGCGAGTGCACATGTGAATGGATGTTGCTATGGCTTTTTTTCAAGGTTTACACTCAAAATATATTTTTAAGTTGTAAATATATATAAAATGCTTTTTATTAAACAAATGTTTTAATGTTCTTAAATGACATTTTACATTAAATGATAAGGAAAGGGAACAGCTTTATTGTAGACATAAAGCTTTTTGCTTTTTGGAAAAAATTGAAAGGTTTTTTATTTAGTAGGTGTGGAAATTATGAAACCAACAGTATTCCCTCCCCAAATATATATAAAATGAACAATCCCTAAATTTTTCGAAGTTAGGAGTATAATCTTTACGTAACGTTTGATGATAAAAGAAAATCAAATTACGCGTAAAATTACTTTCTTCTGACAGTAATGAATAAAATCACTTTAATTTTATTTTCACTCACTTACTCACTAATACAGAACCAAAATTTTTGTTAAACCACCTGATATATATATGTATGTATAATAGACACGATTATACATTAATTTACTAGATTTGAAGAAATCTTAGAACTTAGCATCTGCTGCGGAATATGTCTTTCTGATTCCCACTAATCCATTGCCTAATTCATTTCAAAATGTTAAAAACGAATACAATATTCCTTGCCTATCACGCTGTTTTGTTTTAAATTTGTAATATAACATAATGAGAAAATGGTCCGATTGCGGGGATTTCACAAAATAGACTGAAATAGAATGGCCTAATTATCATATATTGGAAGAATCCA
>QOCX01000219.1:298240-325669 GCA_005959815.1 Sarcophaga bullata
AAAATGCTTTTATTAAAATCAAATGTTTTATATGTTCTTAAATGACATTTTAAGACATTTAAATGATAAGGAAAGGGAACAGCTTTATTGTAGACATAAAGCATTTTTCTTTTTGGAAAAATTGAAAGGTTTTTTATTAGTAGGTGTGGAAATTTATGAACCAAAGTAGTTCCCTCCAAATATATAAAAAAAACAATCCCTAATTTTCGAGTTAGGATGTATAACTTTACGTACGTTGATGAAAAGAAAATCAAATTAGCGTAAAATTACTTTTCTTTGACAGTAAATGAATAAAATCACTTAATTTATTTTCACTCACTTACTCACTAATACAGAACCAAAAAATTTTTGGTAACCCCTGATATATATGTATGTATATAGACACGATTATACATTAATTTACTATGATTTTGAAGAAATTTCTTAGAACTTAGCACTGCTGCGGAATATGTCTTTCTGATTCCACTAATCATTGCCTATTCAATTTCAAAATGTTAAAACGATACAAATTTCCTTTCCTATCACGCTGTTTTGTTTAAATTTGTATATAACATAATGGAAAAATGGTCGATAGCGGGGATTTCACAAAATAGACTGAATAGATGGCCATTATCAATATATTGGAAGATCCCATATACAGTGGACAGGAAAAGTACCACAATATATTTTAAAAATAAAAAATAAGCGATAATATGTAATAAGAATTGATGTACGAATATTTATTGATAACAAAATAAATAACGTTTTAATGTTTTTCACAAACCAAAAGAAAAATAAGGAAAAGTTTCTGGTAAATTTAAAATCCAAAGACCCAAAATATTAAAATGTTAACCCCTACATTTAGTGGGATATCCCTTAAGGACAAGTACTCCATTGAACCTATTTTACATTGAACGTGCCAGTATCTTCTTATGTTTTCTGTTGATATTTACCTCCATTCGCTCATAGGTAAGTTTTTCAGTTGACTTTTTCATGAAATTGAAAAAATATATTTTGTGGTACTTTTGGCTTTTGCTGCCAGTGTATACATTCCGAAAAAATGTTAAATTTATAATCCATCTTCAAGAATTTTATTTTTATTATAATATTACAAAATACATAAATTAAATAAATAAACCGTAGTGCTAATTCAATTATTTTAAATAATAAATTATTTAGAAACAAATCAATTCATTAATTCCAAATGAATCTATTGAACTTTAATACATACAACTGAACTTCAATGACTATGAATAGACGTCGGCACAAAGAGAACATGATAAAAATGTAGTTATTGTTTCGAGCAGTGTTCGAACAAATGTTGTTTGTAAACTGTTGTGCTTTTTGATGCCATTTATTATTTTTCATTAAAAATTCAAAGACAAAGCTGTAGAAAATATTATGGAGAGATTTACATACATAATAATAATGTATGAACATTTTGTGGTGATCGATTTGCGAAACAGAGTACCTGTATATTTCAAAGGGTTATATTTTATGGTCCTCTGTTTCGTAAATCCAGCATTAGCTTTTTAAACAAATATTCCCATTCGTAACCCATTATTGAATGAAGCTCAGTATGACAATTTCTATAATGTCATTTTAATGAATACTAAACACTCAGCTTCATTCAATATATTTAAAGCAAAAAATTCTGTTTCACAGTTTTTATTCCACATTTTAATTTAATTTTTCTTTGGGTGTATAATTGAAATGCAAAAAAATGCGACAATAACCTACTTCACTGAATTTTGACAAGGAACCGAATGCAATTTTACGCTCTTTTTAACGAACATTGTTGATGTTCGTGTCCTATGTGTGTAAAAAGTCGAAGATGTTCAGCCACCGGGGACTATGGGTGCCGACGTCTGACTATGGATGACAATCACAGTTTCCTAGCTTAACTCGATGATAAATATTTAAATTTCCAAGGCTATAAAATTAAAGTTAAAATTGTCCAACAAGAATATAAACGTTTTGAAAACAGACTCTTTTAATTAAAATATAATGCGCAGCAATACCACTGAATCGATTAATTAAGAAAATTAAAAAATCTTAAGTGAAAGTGAAAGCTGTTTCCAAAAATTTTGAAAAATAAGTAGAGAACAACTTAACGCATTTGATATCTGCTTACGAGTTATAACGCTGTTTGTATCTTTAAAAAAAGTTAAGCTACGCAAACGAAAACTCCTCGAAAAAGTCATTGAAATTCAATATAATATCCACTGATAAAATTTCGTTACAAACCAAACAAAAATTGTCCATCTCAGTCCAGCAATCGCCGCAATAAGAGACTCCGCATTTTGCATTTCTACAAACAGTAAATTTCGAATCTAAAAAGTAAAGATTTTAAAAATAAATAAATTATACACACAAAAATTTCTAGTACACATTCTTAAAATGAGCGAATTTTAACATTAAAAGAAATTATTTATTACCAATATTTCATTTATTTACAGTCATTATTTTACATACCTTCAAACTCGCCACATATAACGCATTTCCGTCTGCCCACTTTGAATTTAACCAGCCAATTAAAGTACTGAGGCCATTTAAGACGTAAATTCTAACAAATAAGAAATTAATGAAAATGTTATTCTTAAATCTAAAATTTTAACTCGCAAATGCAATACATTCTTCTATAAAAATGCATCTCTGAGTGAAAAAGAAATAAAACAGTTAAAACAAAGAATTTAAAAATCGTAGATGTTGTTAAAATTATACGAAACCATAAGGAAAAGTATTCGCAAATGCATTAGAACTACTAAATACTACTAAATGAGTAGGTATTAAACATATGTTTTTGTTTTTCTGTTTAAATTCTGAACAAATAGTTATTAGAACTAACAAGTAATTTAATTAAATATTAAAATTATTATAATATTATTATGTTATCTTATTTACAAAACTAAAAATTTTATTTATGATTATTTTATATTCGTTACATTTAATGACCTTATATTTTCCATCTCTTTTATCATGCTCTAGCTCTATTAAAAGTTAGCTTAAGTTCAATATGTACCAAAAAATATTTTTTTTAATTTCTTTATTTACAATCTGTTTCTACAACAATAAGTACATTTTCTAATACTTATATGAAGAATGACAGCTGTTATTGAATTATATTGCAATAGCAATAGCAAAAAAATCATCCATATTTAAAACTATGTACACATTCGAGTTTTTACCTGTTCCCCAAACTGTATTCGATAAGACCACACAGGCTTGAAAATAGCTTTGCATAAAATAATCTTGTTATTTAAATTTAATTTCGATTTCGAGCCTAAAAGCCAATACATCTTTTTTGTTTTGATGTTTAGAAATTTGCGTTTACTTCGCAATAAAACGCTTATCCAAATGTAAACCAAAGTATTTTACACTTTGTACAAATGGGATTTGCGTTACATTAAGTGCAACCGGTGGGCAATACCCTCTTCTGAGGGAAAAAGTTAAGTGAGAAGACTTCGTTGTGTTTATTTTAATTTTCCACTTTTAAAACCATTGACGGAGTATATTTTATTGTCTTTATAACAAAGTAAAAGCTGCTATAGGACAATCCGCCGACGTAATGAACACAGTATCGTCTACATAAATCGCAAGAGTTATATTTTGTAAATGTGGCATATCACACGTATATATTGAATAAAGTGTTGGACCTAAAACATTACCCTGAGGAACCGCAGCTTGTATCGTCTTTATATACATATATTGTTACGAAAATGAAAATTTTCGTTCAACATTAAAATGATAAACAAAAGCTATAAAAACAAGAACAATGGATTTGTTTACATGACCAACAAAGAACATCAGTATAACAAAAAAGGGATAAACAAGTGAACAAACAGGCAACAACACTTTCCAAGGAAAACAAAATAATAAACAAAATGCACAGACAGTAAAGTAAACAACATGTCTACATTTATAGAGTTCTCGAGAAGGCGAAGCCACGAACTACTGAAACTAAAATAAATAAAAGAAAACAAAAAATATAATTTTTTTAATAAAATTTTCTGGATTATTATTTTGAATACACTAAAGTAATGAAAATTAGAAGAGAATCCGCAGCATGAATAATCATATTCCACACTATTAATTAAAAACATGCACGCATTTTTTGCTCGTATTATATTTATGTATATTATATATATATACATATATATATGTATTTATTATTTATATATATATATATATTCAACTTGACAGGCATGCATTTTTTAAAAGCGAGGTAGAATTTTTAAGATTTTCCATTTCAGTCGCCCAAAGTATACAAACAACCACAGAAAAAGTTGAATCTATTGTTAATTTTCCATATCCAACTACATTGAAAGATTTACGATTGTTTCTAGGTCTCTTTATATATTGTCGTCGCTTTGTAAAGGACTATGCTAAAATAGTAAAACATTGGCAAGCCTCTTAAGAGGGGAAGATGGACGCGTGTCCAAAAACCAGTCAGAAAAAATTAATACGATTAGATGAATCAGCAAAAACCGTTTTCATAAAAATAAAAGATATTCTGGCTTCGAGAGATGTAATATTGACCTATCCAGATTTTAATAAAAGTTTTGAATTAACTACAGACGCTTCGAACTATGTGTTAGGAGCTGTTCTTAGCCAAGATCAAATACGGATTACCGAACGAAAAAAAAATGTTGGCCATAATTTGGGCATTGGATACCCTAAGGAACTACTTATACGGTCGTGCTAAAATACTTATTTATACAGATCATCATCAACCTCTCACGTATCCCTTGAGCAATAAGAATAACAACGCTAAAATGAAACGTTGGAAGGCTATATTAGAGAAGTATAATTATGAACTCTACTATAAACCTGGAAGGAGTAACGTGGTAGCGGATGATCTTTCACTGTAAGCAGTGATGGTAGCTCTGGTAAAAATCTAATTCTATCAGTAGAATGTCCAATTAACGTGTTTAAAAACCAGATTTTTATTATTGTAGGTGAAGTTAATGAATATCAATTTAGATTATATTTTCCCACTTACCATAGACATATCATAACAGCCCCAAGTTTATTCAGAAGACGAATTAGTGAGAATTTTTAAAAAATATCTTAATCCTAGCGTGATAAACGGACTATTTACTTCTGAAGAAATAACGGAAAATTACAAACAATATACCCACTTTATTTTGTTAAATATAAAGTAAGATATACACAAACTTAAGTAGAAGACTTGGTTGACACCTCTAGACAGGGGAAAGAGTCTCTAAAGGTTCGTAAAAGAGCACATAGGAATGCGAAAGGAAATAATCTTCAACTCCTGGAAAAATATTATTTTCCAAAGATGTGCGACAAACTAAATAAAACAAAAAAGCAGTACAAAGTATGTAGAGAGGGAAATTACGATAGGCATCCCAATAAATCATATATTTCACATACTCCAATTCCAGGAGAAATACTCCACATGGACATTTGGTGCACTGAAAAAATGATGTTTAATTCTAGAGTTCTAAGACTGGTTGATATATAGGCATAGATATTGAAAAGGCATTAAATAATGAATCAATTCTTTTTATGCTCGAAGATCAGTTGAATATTAAGGTTTTCAAGACTCCACCATACAAAAGTACTGTAAATGTGCAAGTTGAGCGTTTTCACTCAACATTGTCAGAATAAATGCGTTGCCTTAAGACAGAAAAAATACATAGATGTTTTGAACAATTACATTATACTTTCTACAAGAGGTAGGAAACCCATCGAGATGTTAGTGCAAGTCCTGAACGATATGAAAAAGCTAGGAAAGAGAATTTAGAAGCAATTGTTAAAAAACAAAAAAAAAAAATAATATAGAACATCATAATAAATCAAGGAAACCATCTAAAGATTATATACCAGGTCATAAAATTTACGTAAAAATTAACAAAAGATTGGGATTGAAATTATCTTCTAGGTATAAAGAAGAAATAGTGAAAGAAAAAAAAAGAGTACTACACTGACGGAATCTAATAGAACGGTGCATAAGGATCATATAAGAAATTAAATTGAATTGTTTTTGAATCAATTTGTAAATTTGTTATTTATTAAAAATTTTTGTTACCATTGCTGAAAGCAGAGGTGCATATACTCTACTACACGGACTCATACTTAGTGACAATAGGTAACGGACACGGAAAAATTCAGGATGGAACATTCAAGTATATACATTCGATTAATATAAGTTCTTACGATGATATTTTACAAGATACAAAAATTGCGTGGACAAATATACCCATAACACGAATCCAATTTATCCGACAATGTATCATGAATTAAGACAGACAATAGACTTCCTAGAAATAATCAAAATACCAGTACGACAAACGAGATCGATCAACACGTTAGGAAAAATTTGGAAATTTATTGCAGGATCACCAGACCATGAAGACGCAGAATTTATTTATAAAACTTTAGATGACATGGCGGACAACAATAATAGACAAGCCATAATAAACTCGGAATTTGCAAATCAAATTAATAATATTACATACATACATACATAATTGGCCATTACAATCCTTCAGCCAGAATTACGGCCTAGCTTCTCACACCACTTACGTTGTGTGTGTTAATTTTATACATGAGTGGCAGGACCTACAGTTAAGTCGACTCCGAACGACAGATTTGCAATTTTATTTACTCTCAGAGATTTTGCCAGAAATCTGCTGAGAGAAAGCCGCCGAAGATATATTTTTTCATATTTCGTTTTTTGATGTCTGACCGGGGATTCAAACCCTGGCCTTTCGTCTAATAACCTAACACTACCTACTAGACTACGGCGACTTCAATAATATTACAAGAGTTATAAATAAATTTTCAATTGTAATAAAGAAGGATTGTTCAATTGTAAATGAAGATAAAGAAGCAATTAGCAATAAAATTAGACTAACTAAAGAATCAATTGTGTATGTAAAGTATGCCATTCAATGGGTAAAGAATAATGTTATAAACTCATTTTTGTTAAAAAAAAAGAAAATAAATAAGAAAAAAATTATGTTTTCTAAGTTTACCCCATCAGAACTCATATCATGTAAATTTGAACGAAATGTTTATATATATACTGTTTGAAAGCCTAAAAGACTGGATTTTTAAAATAAGTTCAAACATATACTATTTATGTGAAAAGATCAGAAAAACAGTTTTTGTCAAATAAAGCAAATTTGGAGGATTCGAGAAGCATAAAAAATATATTTCTGAAGTCTACGCAACCTAGTGAACAACTTAGACTATGTAGTTACTCGGGTGTAATTTCACTATCGCAAAAAAATATTACCTTTTGATTTACTTTTTATTAGGAGATTAAAATATACAACAATACAAGCAACAGAGGAAATATAAAAGCTAGTATTCAATTAGATTTGGTCAATAATTTGATTCTGAATTTGTAGCTGAAAAAGGCCAATTTTTATTGTGGATTATTGTCATGACAATGACGCTACTTGGAATCTATCTAAATAAATAGGTACCAAAAGTTTATAAATGAGATTATTTGGGTTGCCCTAATATGAAAACTAAATATAGGGCCATTATTACAACTTGCCATTAAAGTTCGGTCGAGTTAAAAGTAACCTCATCTAAAATGAACTTTAAAGTCACCCTTAACAGTTTTTTCTTGTTACAACCTGATAATAAAATAAAGGTATTGGTTTAATCTGAGTCAATATTTATGGAATTTCGATATGAGTAGGGTCGAATATTGCTCTATTCAATTATTTTTTTTTTATAAAATTGCAAATCAATATCTCTACTTAGAACAGTAATAATAATACCACAACAGCTGATCGAAACAAAAAACCTGTCGCATATAACGCATTGTGTGTAACCTGCAATAAAAAATCGCATAGAACGGGAGAAGCGCATATAATGCAAGACGCATTAAACGCATGGTGTGGACTTTCGGCTTTACTTGCTAATTTTCTATGCGTCTCATGTACTGCTGGAAAAAGTCAGCAGTTTTTTAAACTTATGGATGTCAAATTATATTCTATTGTGAATGGTATCGTTAAATATGCTTGTATAGTGCATTACTATTTTCACATTTTTTTGCATTGTAAAAATATTAATAAAAACATATTTCATAATAAAGTTTACTACTTTAGTTACTCTCGTAGTATCTGCGGTTGGATTGTATTATATGTAATGGGTCCTAAAAACGAATATGTCTGGGCTGATCAAAGATAATGAAACATAATTCCATATAATAACTTTACGACGATTAAAATTATACCAAACAAAAATAGGTAAATGAGATAAACACATAACAAAATTCACGCGTCATAAGGTACACCGAATTACACAAGCAATTACTGCGACAAAACTGACTTTGCAATATAAACTTATTTTATATATTCGAAATATGCTTCGTATCAAAACATGTATTTTCTAAATATATAAATATGGTTTGATTAAGTTATTGATTTTAATAAAGAGAAGTGGTTTTAAAATAATAAAATTTAAATAATAATTACATCAGCGAAGAGATTGTGAAGTAAAATAAAAAGAACCTTAACTCGGCTGCGTGTTAAATTATCGGTGCATTAAATTGGCTACGCTCGTAATATGGAAGTGTATTCAGTTCTGATAGTGTAGTTATAAGGCGAATATTTTTCGCCTTAAGGAATTCAACTTTTATAGGAGATTTGTTTGATAAATTTATTTGCAATTAAGAGAACTGGTTGGAAAATGTTAATTGAATAGATAAAAGCAGAAATAGAGGAAATTTGTATTAAAATATTTGATTCATGAATTAAAGAAAAGGTTGCTAAATGTTGAATTAAAGAAAAGTAGCAAAGCTTGAATCAGATGATCGAAGCTTCTCAAGTGTATAAACAAATAAAAATCCGTAGAGTATACAATTAAGAGCAGACAATGAATTAATCAACAAAATACTTCTCACAATTCTGATATACGCAGAGTGATAAAGGTGTGGTCGATTTGGTTAAATTGGGCAACTTCATGAATTGTCTATTCACAGAACGCTAAGTGTGACAAATGTTCCCTCGTTGCTAAGTTTGCAATTAAGTAAAAGACTAAAAATGGTAAAAGGCGACTCGCTGAATACGAAACTAAAAGGGGAAAAATTCGAAACAGAAAACCGATGAAAATACGGTGCATTCAAAATTATAATCAGCTGGATGATGGTGATGCATTGCGCGACTTTGATTTTTTCAAAATCGACGATAACAACGATGCGAAAATTAAGAAACGATAAAAATTTGCATTAAATTTATTAAGTGAGAAAGACTAGTTGAAATTAGATAATTGAAAAGCTGTTTTGTGGAATGTTCAGGTAAACTCGTCAAATCAATTTAAGGCATATGCTTCCGATCAGATTCTCAAAGTAATTTGCGTATTTGATGCTTCAATTGCAATAGGTGACAATCCAAAAACGTTTTCTTTGTTTTACGTAATCGAAAATGGAAATCAGTCTTTACTGGGCCGTTAAAATTAATCGAAGGGTGTCTCGCCTTGGGGTAAATGCTGAAAAATGTTCAAGTGAAATTAGCAGTAAATACCTTGGTAAAACCAACGTTTTTATTTTGATACAGCAATCATAATGGTAAAGTTAAAGGAGACAATAACTGCCTGCACTATATAAATGTGATCATATGTGGCAGCATGGAGGATGAACATAACAAGGCTGTCAAATAAGTTATCAAACTCTTTGAAGAGAGCAGCCTTGTGCTTAAGAAAGTAAATGTATATGGAAAACTCAGGAATCGGCTTTACGGTAGACACAAAAAAAAATTAAAAATCTTGAATTTCCAATCTCCAATTATTAAGAAAGAGTAAGATTTTGGGTCTGAAAACATACTTGGGAAAACACAGAACCATTGAGGATTTTTTTTACAAATTAATGCAAAATTTATTAGCGGTTCTGATCAGGCCAAAGCTTTTCAACAGCTTAAAACACAACTGTTAAAAATTCCTAACTTATCATACTTTGATCCCAAGAAGAGAACTCGAGTAGTGGCAATCAGCAATACAGTGGTTTTAGAAGCAGAGATAATACAATTTGATGTGGACCATCCAAACCCGAAAATTATTTTATTTGCTAATAAGAGTTTATCGAAAGTGGAAAAAATATTTTCGCAGATTAAGAAGTGAAAGTTTAGTCGGTGGAAAAATTTTAGTACTATATAATGAATTGGCACTTGAGGCAATTTTTAAACGAACTTACAAACCTCCGGCTCGAATTGCACGGTGGTTATCCTTCATTAAAATTCAAATTAATCTATCGAGCGGATAAATCGGTTTTCCTCTGTGACACCATCCTTTGACTAAAACATTGACTCTCAGAGCTAATAGAAGAGCGAATGATGGCAAAATACTCAGCATCATAGAATGTAATAATAACGAATTGTGGATTTCAGAAAAATCCAGTAAATCGTACTCTTTCCATTTCCAGCTCTCCTCAATTGACAACATTCTTCTATGAGGCACACGTATTATCATACCTAAGTCTGTGCCAGAAAAGATTCTTAAATTAGTACATGAGAGCTATTGAGGAGAATCATCCTCCATTAAATGTAGACTAATGACAACTGACAACTGACAACTTGTTTCTCAAGTACCAAATACTTCTCCCATGCAACCGATTTATTAGGATCACTACCCAGAAATTAATATCTTTTGGTTCTAAAAGACAACTATTCGCGGTATCATGAAGTGGTGTTTTTGCAATATATTCCTGAGAAAACTTTCAAAGGGAAGGAAATGATATTTTGAAGACTTGTTATATCTCGACGGCACGTTATTGGTCACAAGCCAATGGACGAGTCGAGAAAAAATTACGGATTTTAATAAAGAAAGTTTTTTTATTAGAAATACAAAGTAAATAACGAAAGGACGACAAAACGAAGATCAAAATATCCAAATACATCAATTTCTTCAGTTGTGGATAGTCAGACAGTATTGAGAACTGAGTCTGTAACTCAGAGTTGTATAAAAAGTGGGCGTTAAATGTAGTGGATTTGAATATCGAAAATACCTGTAACTTTGAATATGATGAGTAGAAGAAAGTCTGTATCACTCGACGACGATACCAGCTGTCATAAAGGACGGTAATAAAACGGCCCATAAGACAAATAAGAAGTGTTGAGAGCTAGCACAGATGCGGTAAAAAAGGCCATGCGAATGAAGCACGAATATGTTAAAAAGAAAGTAGTAAAGCAGTAGATACGGAAGCGAAAGCGTTTGAAAGGCAGTTGAAGCTGTCGAAAAGGAAACTAAAGGCTTTGCAAAGAAAGTTGAAAGAGCTGCAAATGAAGTTAAAGATTCTTGTTGCAAACGAAATTGAAAACGTTACAATCAATAATGAGGACGTTGCGGAGAGAGTTGAAGGCATATCAGAGAGAATGAGAATACCCAGAGTCAGAGTAGAGCTTAGAGAAAACTGTTGAGGCTAGCGTAGGCGAAAATTTTTCTGCTCTAGGGAGATCTAATGGTAGTAAAATTGATAATACGGACAAAAAGGCAGCCGTCTTCAACACCAGCAAAAAGCGACATTGCGTTCCATGTTGAGAGAATCCAGCAAGGTAAGGAATTTTGCTTCTATTGTAGAAAGCGTTTGATAAACATTGATGTCACATATTGGCCAAACGATCTGTAATGGTAGGTCGATTTAGCTCGCGAATGGTACAAAGCCAAAGAGTTGGGACACACAGTAAGAACATCTGCTAAAATTATCTTATAAAATTAATTTAGGTTGCCTAGTGACTTAGAATTTGTTGTCAAACCTGTACGAGCAACAGATGACAGGCACAACAATGCGGAAGGACAGGAAAACTGTAACGAGTTGCATGCATACCTACAATTGCCAGTAAAAAATGAAAGCCATGTAGGATCAAGCAGTCAATACTGAAGGTTTCAAAGAAGGCCTTTTACAAAACAATTGCTAATTTAGCTTTCTGGATTATGCATATTTATAATATCAGTTTTTAACAACTGTTCATTTGACGCAAACTGTATATATTTACACGGCCTTGTTACTATGGGGTATTCTGATATTAATTAGAAAAAACGCTATATTTAAATCACTAGTTTCCTCTCCTGTAATATCTTTGTCTATCTTAATTTTTTGCATTAATTTCTTTTTTTTCTGAGGTTATAACATATTCCTATTCATTTTTATTTCTACATTATTTCATATATTTTATCATTTTTAATATCAATGATTTTTCATTATTTTATTTCTTTGCATATGTACTCTCATAGCACTTTAACTTATAAGATTAATATCTTGTTGTGCTGTGATTAATAACAAATAATTTAATAATAATAATAATAATACTAATAATTTCAAAAACATTCTTACAAAAAAAATATCTGGGTTTATAAGCTTTGCGACAAATATACAAAAGAGAGAATTGAAGCAATAAAATTGTAGTTTACATGGACAAGGAATTTATAAAAAACATTTTTGTTTTAATTTTCAGTCTTATATATATACTCTCATTCCTAGGATATAATAAAAAAATTATGTCCCTCTCATAGAAACTTTAGTCTCAATTGGCAAAATAAATGGCGCCCCAAATCCTCATCAATTTTTACAATTATTCATCACAAACAGAAACAGTTACTGATTTGAGCTCTATGTTCGAAACACGGAAAATTTCTGAAATGTTTTTGGTCTAACGTCACCCAGATATATTACGGCTCCTCTCATATTAGCTAAATTTATATTTTTGTAGACGTTTGCTTCCTTCAATTAGTCTTAGTATAGATATGTCAAAATAAAGGATTAAAAAATATGGAAATATGATTTTTAAGTCGTGTAACTATATAGAAAGTATATAAAATTTTAATGATTTTAGATGTAATTTTCATCTCTGATAAGTTTTCAATGATTAATGTATGTTTAGTTTTACCAGGAAAAGATTTGCTTTTAAGCGTATCTTGCGATTCATAGCATTATATTTTGCATCTCTCATCATCGCCTCCCTTACGGTACGTCTTCTTTTCAACAGGCAATTATACAAATACAATATTCGTTTCTTTTCATGTTTGCGATAAAAATATCCACAAATTGATCGCCGCAGTCGCAAAAATACACTGCTTTCATAGATCAGGAATATCACTAACACATAAAGTGCAATTAATTTCAAATAGAAACTAAAAAATAAAATAATTATTACCTAAGTATTTACATTTCCGTAAGAAGTTCTCACCTATTTGGTAATTTCGTTGGCCTGGGCAGACATGCCTCATTGCTTAAATGTGTATAAACAGTTTCATGCATGTTAAAGTTCCCCATCGTATTTCTCAGCAAGCGTGCTATTAGGCCAGATCCCTGAATCTGACAAATCGATGAGTGTGAAAACAAAGTTTAATATTGATATTAGTCAACAATCAATAGTCAAACAAAAAACGAAAAATAATTAAAGGAAAATGAAATTGCTCATAAAAAATCAAGTAAAATTGTAAATATTTTGTTGAAGCTGGTCTGTATGATATTGGTTGCTACTATTCATACTTTAGCCGAATATCCAATCTATGTATGTGTCGTATATAGGCATAAAATGTATGAAAATTCAAATATAAAATTTTGGATATTCATTGTAATTAAATATTGTTTTTGTTTATATAATCGACAATTTAAATATAATGTTGTGATGGATGTTATTACGGGTAATTACATTTATTTTTTTAAAATAACAATGAAAATTGTTAATTGAATTGTACGTGTGGGGCTTCTTTACGAAGACTTTAAAAGACGCTTATAATAACGCTTCCGACAACAAGCGTAATAGAAGCCGTATCTGGAAATATAAAATAAGATAAATTAATTAACTTACGTGAAAACGTATGGTATGTTCGCCTTCTTGGATAAATGACATTTCCGAATTATTTCTTATAATAAGGAGAACAGACACTATAATGTAATCAAGGAATAAAAAGAAACAGCCCGACAAGATTTCAAAGAAAAATTGTAGCAAGTAGAACATCAGAGCCTGTGCTTCCTCTTTCGATCGTCTCCATGAACTCTGGACATCGATAAGATTTTTTGTTTCGAACTATATAAGTTAAGGGGAAAAGAAATTCAGACTCAACACAACTGAATAGACACGATTTATTTTTTATTATTAATAAAAAATATTAGAAAATGAAATTATTATACATCTCCTTTTACCGCGAACATGTATGTATATTCTGTACACAGATGAACATATGTTCCATGTGGTGGTGATGAACTTTGCTCAGGGAGTTCTACTCTTTGCAAAAGACGGCTCTGTCTAACCTTTCTATCTATGATGATCTGTTTTGACGCTATCCTCTCTGGAGAAGAACCACAGAGCTTTCTGGATACGTTATTTGGTGAAGATTGAAACCTATGTATTTAATTAATAATGAATATTTCTTCGTGCTCATCCGGATTCAAATTCGTATTACTTGGTTTTATTTTAACCATAACACCATGCCACTATCTATCGCATACTCCAATACCATTTGCCATTTGCGGTGAAACGCTTGCCATCTTTGGCTAACACAATACTTTACTCCGTTCACTATACGTATGCTATTTGCAAAAACCTACCTCATACCCACCTTACTATATGAATGTTAACTCTTTTCAAGTTGTGATGCATTAAGTAAGAATAAACTAAAGATTACATATAACATATTGCCAGATAATTAATGGTCGTACAAGATACAACAGGATATCTGACCACTCACGCAAAACTTGTAACACGTCATTTGAAAATTTATTAAAATGCCTTACTCTTATATATCTATTTAAAGATAAATTTTCTCTAGATCTAATAGAGGCCTGAAACTTAACAGCACTAGATACCGTAAACGAATTTCTGATAGACACTTTTATATTAATGCAATTCGTCTCTGGAATGAACTACCAAGCGATAAACAGTTATTGAGCAATGATAAGCAATTCAAAACTGCGGTATTTACATTTTTTAACGGGCAATAATATACAAGCTGTAATTATTTAATCATGTTTTTAATTTAATCAAATTTTTTAAAATAATCTGTTTTTAAGCATAATTATTTTTAAGATTATTATCCAATAGGATAACACAATAATGCCTTGTTGTACTACATCATCTAAATTTGAACGGCGCTAGTGTAATATAAAAGAGTGGATTACATATTTTAGAGAGTTTTTAAATAGTTTTGAAAGAAACTAGCATTTCTTATCTAATAAAAAGCATACAAAAATAAAAAATTATGAAAATCTGTTTTTAGTAAAAAAAAAAAAAATATTCCCAGTTACAACAAAACCAAAAGGAAAGAATATTACCGATCAAATCAATTCTTCTTGGAACGTAAACACAACGGAAAGTGAGGTATGATTGTTATAGGATCTACTCGACTGATAAAATAATGTCAATGACTTCATAAATAACACATGATCTGCCAAGCGAAACAACTCTCGGAGATGCTACACAGAGAAAAAATTGAGAGGACAAATGTAATAAACCAAAGACTCAATACTAGAAATGCTACACAGTTTGAGAATGATTTCGCAAAAAAATTATAGAGTTAGCAACACCCAAACTGAATATAAGAAAATTAGCAACTTTAGACTAGATAAAATTCATTTGCAATAAGCAATAAATTTAAAAAAGAATTTAAGACATAAGTTAAACAAAGATATGTTCCTCAGGACGGCCACAATGATGATCGCTCTGGTAATGTTGTTGCTCGCACTCTTCAAGATCGACAGGATTGAAGACATTTTAGGGTACAAAATATGGCAAATAAGAAAAATAGAAATTGTCAATGAAACATATCACACACCCAATTGAATGTTTAAAAATTTTAAATAAAATACCGTAAAACGTAAATTAGTTAGACGTTAATAAAATAAAAATAAATAAAGAAATTTCAAGAGAGAAATCAGTAATATTAAAACAAAAATAAAAATATTAATACCTCTAAACTCAGACAGAAGAAAATAAATAAGAGACGGAATAGATAATACTTATTGATGAACAATTATGACAGTAATATTAAAACCAAAATAAAAATATTAATACCTCTAAACTCAAACAGAAGAAAATAAATAATAGACGAAATAGATAATACTTATTGATGAACAATTATGACAGGGAGAGAGATTGAAATATAAAAAAGATGCTGATACTAACGGCCACAATGCAATAAGTATACAAATTATGATTAACAAACATTTTATAGACTCTACAGAAATTATACGCAAGAAAATAGAAAGCGGTAGAATTAATATGCGACGGTACTTTTGAAGAAGTAAAAAAAGAAATAATGAAATTGTGCGAAGAAGTTAAAGTTAAAGTTACCCAGATTCAGAAAAATATCGCATCTGCTAAAGATAATATAGTAGACACAGTAAAAATTTAAAATTTTTAAACTATCACTTATGAAATGGTGGTCATGACCTATGTACGTAATTCGTTTATTCTATCAATAAAAATTCCAGCCGATTTCGTTACAACAGACCTCGAAGTGGTTATTCTATTGCCAAATGATAAGTGGCGTGAGATTTAAGAGAAATTTATTGCCCAGTGACTTAAAGATAGCCAAACATTGTTTTGTGAAAAGAGCCTATAAATTAATATAAAACAATTCAACAAGTGTTGATGTCATTGATGAAGATATAATTTTGATAAAAAAAAATTTATATAACGATAGCTTAAAACAAAATTGCGGCTGATGAACAAACATTATATAATGAGCTTCTTTAATTGTCAGCTTAAGTTACTTAACAGGACCTTTTAAACAAAAAGACTATGTAACTGAGAAATGTATTTATCTGAATAATAATATAATAGAAACAGTTTTCGAAAAAAACTGACTGAAAAGTTTAAAATTGTTCAATTCGAGAACATAAAGCAGATTGAAGAGTTAGTACATCATAGAAATATGTCAGATGGCATGAGTTTTAGTTTGTTTCTGTTCGTGCTTGGGTTATCGCTATTGATTTGTTTGAGAAGAGTAACGATCTTCGATCAGATGCAGTAAATGTTTAAAAACTAATGTGTATAAAAAATATAAAATAGAAACAAATAAATATATTTATATATATATATATATATGAATTATATGATGATATAAATGAGGTATAACTATCATAATATAGGCTATAGATTAGTAATGAGGTAGCTCCTCCCTGGCATCAATATTACTGGCTATGATGAACGCGCGCGCATATATATATTATATCATATATAAGTCAAAGTCGATGAATGATGAGGCCGTATATATAATCAAATATAGTTATAATATTATATAGTATACTCGTACCGAAACTGATCGCTACTTGCTTAGCGATTTATTATCCACAGTAATAAAAAGCAGCAAGTTGGTTGCCATTTATTTATATAATAGAATCATAAACAATGCAGTGTTGTTTACAACAACACAATTTGCAACTGAGGAGAGAAATATATTCTTTATATTTACTTTCATTTCAATTTTAGCATTGGTATGACTCTGGATGCGAAGCTTTGTTGCAACGAGCATGTTAAAATTAAAATTATGGAACTACAACTAAAATGGAAGAAGCTAAACTGGCTGATCAGGAGAAAATAAAAAACTGTCTATCGAAAATAAATTTTTAGCACATAATCAAATATTCAAACCTATATGGACTTATGGAGCACAATTGTGGGGATGCACAAGCGAGAAAAATATAACTATTATTCAACGTTTTTAGAGCGAAATACTTAGATGCATCGTAAATGCACCATGGTATTTACGCACATGTGATTTATATCGTGACCTTTGTGTAAATACGCAGAGACCACGTAAATTCAGTATCATGATCTCTTGCTGATCCCATTGGTTTGAAACGCAGACTTAAAGGAAGGAAGCAATCCGACCTAATTAAAAACTCTCTTTTGGCTTGATGACGTAATATCATAATAAATATTTATTAAATTAAAGTTTATGTTTAGTTAAATTACTTTACTTTGAAATAAATTACTTGTTAGTTGTAATAATTAATAAATGAGAATTTAAACAGAAAAAAATAAAATAAAATAAATAAAGCATTCTAGCATTTAAATTCAATTAAGTGAAATTAGCCACCTACATGTCTTAAAAAATTTCCTACATATTTAACAGGCTTTCGTTAAATTTTCATAGTAGGATTAGCATATTGTAGTTAGGCCTTCAAAGTATTGTCAAAACAAATATTCCATAGGCAAGTTAACGATAAAAATCTTCAAACTTGTTGAATAATAAAAATGCGGCAAAATCTTTTCCACGAACAAAATTCAAGCTGTCGGCTGGAGGTTTCATATAGCAGAGATATATTTCAGCAACAAAACATCGCTTCTGCAGAATGTTGCTGACAACGCCAAATCAATAATTCTATTTTCTTATGATTTGATACAACGCCGATTTTTTAGGTGTTAAGTAAAATTTGTAATTAGTTTTAGTTCTGTTCGAAAAAACGCAATGATAAAGAAGAGAGAAAAACCTCCTAAGATTTTTTAACTCAGTGTATGGATACAAATGAGCGTAACTGTATACTTTTTGGTAAGAATTAAAGGTGTGTATTTAAAGATTCTCATAAATAATACATATATACATATATAATAAAATGTTTGAAATAAAAATATTCCAAGCATGCTGAACATAATAATTAGTTGTAGTTCAGTTCGAAAAAACGCAACAATAAAGAAGGGAGAAAAACTTCCTAAGAAAAAAATGTTAAAAATGTAAAAGAGTTACATTTTGTGCTGAGACTTCTTTAATGTAACAAACTTGTTAAAATACTGTTTGTTTCTTTAAAATGCATCAACTTGTAGAAAAAGTGCAAGACTTATAGACCACTTGATATCGTTGTTATTTTTGACCCTTATTACTCGCCGTTGACGCTCTGCAGGAATCAATTTAGCTATAAAGACAAGTTGCATAGTCTGTGTCATATGATGATCTTACCAAATTTTTCTGCTGGGGACTTATTAAAGAGTTTAGAGGCGCATACAAATGAACTAGACCGAAATATCATAATCAATGGAAGCCGGATTTGCTACAATTATACATATTGCCTAGCAGAGGCTGGGTTTTATTTAAGTTTCTTAGATTTAAGATTTGATTAATTTCTATTATTTTAATTTTAATAAATTATAATAATAAATTTAATTTAATAAATTTTAATATTAATAATTTTATAAAGTTTCAAGAAATATCTATCATGGAAAATACTATTTTTCTGATAAGATTTTAGTAACTCTTCAAACTGAATGATTTTATATATACTATGTATGCTTTTAATTTCAAGTAAATAAAAATAGAACTACGTTACGTGAAAAAAAAAGAATAATAATTAAGTGGCCAGAACAACCCATAATTATATTGCTTTTCCTTAGGCATCTAATCTATTTATCTAACTACTAACTGTATTCAAAAAATTAGAATAACAAATCTGTTTCAATACACAACAAGTTGCATAGTTATGCACTTCCGTTTTAGAATAAAATAAATTATAAAACGAACGGTATTCGCTAGTCGCCGTAGTCTAGTAGGTAGTGTGTTGGGTTATTAGACGAAAGGCCAGGGTTCGAATCCCTGGTCAGACATCAAAAACGAAATACAAGAAAATGTATCTTCGGCGGCTTCTTCTCAGCAGATTTCTGGCAAAAACTCTGAGAATAAATAAAATTGCCACGAAAAGTTTCTCAAAAATCTGTCGTTCGGAGTCGACTTTAAACTGTAGGTCCCGCCGCTCATGTATAAAATTAACACACACAACATAAGTGGTGTGAGAAGCTAGGCCGTAATCTTGACTGAAGGGTTGTAATGTTCAATTATGTATGTGTGTATTCGCAATCCAGATACCATTGTTTCGATTAACGAGTATTTTCGAGCTGTAATTTGCAGCTTACCTTTTTAAGCGGCAGCAGTGGTTGTTTACCCAATGATTTTCTGTTTTGATCCACATGTCTGAAATAATCTGTTATATAAACGTTGTCGTAATCCAGATCTCTTTTATAAAGTTTATGGTATTTACAACTAGCTACAATTAATATAAATTATTAAGAAATTAAATTAGAATTGTTGTTATCTATGTAGTTGGTTTAACATGAAAACAAATAATCTTATAGCCTTTCCCTAAAATGTTGCAAGTCATCTACTGCTGTTAATAATAATTCTCTATTTATATAGAAAAATATACGCTTCTTAATTTAACACTTAGTTTTTCTTTAATAACTTCGCAAATTGTAACATGAAGTATTTTGAAATTAGTACGTTTTGATGTTATAATTAAAAATAAAAATTTCAGAATATGTAAATTTTTAGTTCTTTTATGCTATATATAAACAAAAAAATACCGTTTTTCTTTGGGGGACCTTAGTGACCTTTATGTCAAAAATCTAGTTTATTTTCGAGTTTCAATGCTAGCTTGACTTGATCGCAAATATTGGTACTTTTGTAAAAATTAATACCACGAAATTTTGAATATATAATATTTATCACAAAATGTTGTTAAAAAAAGAAATAAGTAAACTGATATTATTGCAACTAATTTACACATTTTTTGTCGCGTATAAAAAAGTAAATGATGTATGGATGTCAGTCGCATAACAGGATATGTACGCTTAAACAACAGCCTCTCATCAAAAGTTGAACGCATAAAAGCCTAACTATAATCTTCTAATCATATTTTCTGCAAATACACAAACCAAACCGCAACATCACAAGAGAACTCTTCATAATAAAATTCTTTAAATAAATAACGAAATTTATGGCAATTATATTAGGGAAACCAGCTGTTTATGTTTGATTGACTTTTCGTTAAATTTTGACAGTAGACATAGCAAAATGTAGTTATGCCTTAAGTAAAGTACGAATAGCTTCGATATTTTCTTAAAAAATTAAACTTAACGAAACTTGTTGAAAAGTTTGTTAAGAACACATAAACATAATAAGATGTATGCATTTGCAGTGTTACAGAAGCGGACGTAAGCACATTATTGTTAGCTCTTTATTCTTAAAGGAACATTCCATATAGCAAATTATTTAAGGCCAGCTTCTACGAGGCAATAACGCTAATCAAACTGGGATTTAAATAAAAGAAAACAATCTTTCATACCATATATAACCTTTAACATCATAATAGCCAAAAACTGCTGTAATATTTTCAGAATCACACTAAAAGAGTCCTTGCGCGTTTTAAATTCTCTTGCAACCGCTTTGGCTGTCTCCTCAGTTGATCTGTAATTAAAGAATATATTAAGTTTTGTTCTTATTTCTTTTATTTATCTTACTTTAATTCAGGCATTTCGTCTGGACGCAAAATGGTGTAATTGACTTTAACATCAGAACTGTCTTCAGACAACTGATTTTCTGTTCCCACTAACTCAACATAGGTTTCTCCAAAGTTTTTCGGTATGGCGTCTGAAGGATCACATATCTTCTCTGGATTGCCGAATATATTGATTTTACAAATAAAATCTACTTTAAAGGGCCAGCAGATTAAAGTCCTTATAATAAACGGCATTTTCTCGTAGCAATTTTCCAAAGCTTTCACGAATGCCTTTTTACATCGAGCTTTACCATTATCTAATTGAAGAAAACATCGCCTTTTAAACTTATTTTTGTATCTGTTTTCAACAAAATCCGCAGTATAGGAAGGATTATCACGCTTTAGTATACTAGTATTGAGGTTTGATACATCCTCCTCATCCAAATCGCTTACATAGACATCATCGCCCATTACTTCTTCATGCAAATCTTTCGTAACACTTTTAAGTTCATTGAAAGTTTTCTGAACTTCTTCAATATCATCCTTCATGCGGACTAAGGTTTTGCGGAATGGCATAGTCATCAAATCGAATCGCGTGCGTGTTAAGTTAATCGCTAATACTTTCGAACAAGAATATGCTCTTACTATCTCTCCCAAGTTAGTTGAAAGATTACTAATAGGACCTTTAAATTAAAAATCTCCAAAATCGCTACAAAACGCACATAAAGTTATACACATTGACTTACGTACCCGATATTATGAATGCAAAACTTAAAGCTCTGAAGAAGCTACGACCAGATTTGCCCATCATAGATATAAAGATTGTAAGAATTACACATTTTATGGCATCCGTGATAGTATATCCTATGGCTGCACAAATGAATCTGATAAAGAATGCGTACATAGATTGAACCAACAACTAACAAATACAGACCAACAAACACAACTAACGGCACGAGAATTGTGTTTTCCAAATTGCTCGGTATAATAAGCGATGCAAATATGCATTTACAAATTAACCACGCACAGAGTGCTCCAATCAAAATACTGCAACAATATCTGCTCTTTTTCCATGTATTTTTTCTCTTGCCATATAAAATGCAATAGAATGGCAAAAAGTTTCTTTTTAAAAATGAACGCAAAGTCATATCAAAATAGAATGAATATTTTAACGTAATGAAATAAAAATTGAAATTTCTAAATTATTATAAAGGCTTAGTCTACTCATCTATCCAAACTATTCAGTTTTTAATTTGGCATACCTAGTCTCCCATCTTGAACTAGTTCGCATATACCTCCCGTTAAAAATCAAAAGGGAGTTGTTAGGTTGGTAGTTAGTATCAGAAAGAGTTATAAATATTCAGATTTCCTCCACCAATACGGTATCCAAGATATTTTATTTCACGTTGGCATAACTTACTCCACATTCCAAATAATTTTGGCAAAAAATCGTCAAATCTAGATATTAAAATCGGCAAAATCGTCAAAGTAATTTTGAATTCGTCAAAAATCGGGGAAAACAGAAATATTTTATTTTTTTTGGATAAAATTTTCAGCTTTTTATTTGAAAAAAAATAAATCAAAATAAACCAATATATAATATTTACATTATAAATACTTTAAACCATTTTATTATAAAAGTTAAATTATTGTATATTACATTAAAAATTTTTGTTATTTACATTTAATTTAATAAATATTATTTAAATATTTATTTATAAGCATCGATTTAATTGCCGTAATACATCATATTTAATGAGTATTAAAACAATTTGTTTTATTTAATATTAGAAGTATTTGCTGTACAGAATTCCTTCGATCGTTTGATTGTCTAAACAATTTCTTTGTTTAGTTTTATTGATACTTACGTGGCTAAAACTTCTTTCCACATCGGCGGAAGAATGTGGTAGTCAAAATTTTTTGAATAAAAATTGATAATTTTGGGAATAAAAAGTTTCCATCCATAGTTTTCATTTCACAATTTTTTTTCCAAAAACGTAACAAACCCGTTTTATTTTATTAGTTATATTACTGAAATCTAACTCTTTAACTTTAACTCATATCTTCTTCTAATACGAAATTTGGAAAATGTTTTATAATTTCAAAAATAGAATATAGATCTCCATTTGTCACAAAATTAGAGTTTATTGCTCTTAAAGATTTAAATTGATTCTAAAAAACAAATCGTTTAAAAATCTGATCGCAAAAAATCTGACCAAAATTATCAACAATGAAGTTATCGTAAAAAAATAACGGTCAACAATTGTTGTTCTTTTCCCACATGTATTAAACATTAAAAAAATAATATTTTTCTTCTTATTACTCAAAACAAACAAATACTTAAACATATACTTTACAACAAATCGTCATTTTGAGGGCAAAAATCGGAAAATCGCACTTGTTCATTTTCATAGTCAAAAATCAGCAAAATGCCGATAAATCGGCAAATCTGGCAACAGTGCCTACATTTAGCGTTAACCTTACAGACTTTAAACACTGAGCAACTTCGAGAAGCAATTTGAGATGGCTGTAAAAATCGTTTCTACACACAAGGAGATCGTCCAGATAAATAAATACGTTATCCCTTAACTTCGCAAGGAACAGCCCTATCCATCAGACGGCTCATTGTCTGAGGACCGTTGCAAACGCCAAATGACATAACTCTATATTGGTATAGGGATCTCCCCAGTACGGCGAATGCTGTTTTTTCTTTCGATGTGTCCGACAACCTTATCTGGAAAAACGCGTCTTTCAAATCAATACCGCTGATATAATACGTATCTTTTAGCCAACTGAGTAGACCGTTTATGTGTGGCAGCGGATACGAGTTTTTTCATTAACGATTTAATTTTCCGACAATCTAAGCAAAGCCTAACCTTCCAGGGTTTGCGAACTATAACGATTGGGCTGCACCAAGGAGAATTTGACTCCTCTATTACACCGAGTGCAAGACATACATACAAGGCAATGCCACCTCAAGAGGTTCAATCGAGGATAGTATTGACTATCAGAAGAAGATAAATCAACTAAGGTAGACAAATAAGGTTACCCTCTACTCGGTCCTAGTCCAAGTGGGAATTCTCGACAATGAGGAAGCAGACGAGCTTGCGTGGAGAGAATTTCTAGGCGGTTTATGAAACCCTTTTTTGGAGTGGGGTGAATGTTGGGAAATGGAAAATAAAGAGATGCAAAAACTGTTTTCAAAACAGGTGGGGTGAGACAATCAATACTTTTGTTGGGAAATTACAATAAAAGAATATCTGAGTCATTCATCAGAATATCAAGAAATTTAGGGCACTGTGGACTTAGAATACACTTATTCAGAATGTGGGTTGGCTCGAACCCAAAATGTATATTCTGGGACGATGAGAATGACTCATCGGAATATATTCTTGGAACCTGTGTCATTAATGCATCCCAGGAGGAATCCCTGGGTGCAAATCAAGTTATAGGCAGGGAATTGTCATAGTTTACACTGAGCAGTACTATGAGGTTTGTCAAGGCAATATGCGTGGAGGTGACATTTTAGGGGTACCTTATAAAGTATACGGGGAGTACAATAAACCATAAGGTCTCAGTACTAAAGTACTTCTCACCACCATAATAATAAGAATATAATAATAATAATAATAACAATGGAGTATGTAAATAGCATAATGCTTTAAGGGATATAAATTTGGGCCAGAAGACTTAATGACAGGTACAGAGCTCAAACGCAAAAGTTTCGTAAATGATAGGTTTAGTTTTTTTTAACCCTGCACACTTAACTTTTGACGAATCGATGACTACAAGATAAAAATCTCGCTATTTCTTTCTTTATCGCTATTTCTTTATTTCTGATCACAGGATGTCTGTCTTTAAGAGAGTACTTTTTCAAGGAACTTACGCGCAATATACATGACAGAGGATTAAAATTTGTAACCTCAGCCTCGTATAAAAAAAGAAGTAGAAACAAGACAAAATCTTTATGCTCGGAATGGAAGAATACAATTTGAAGAGAACTTAAAGTCGATTTTTGAACACAATGAGTTCCAAAGAATTAGAAATTAAATTATTTTTTGTATAGGAAATAGTATTTTTTTTAGAATCGCCAAAAAAGACCATGTTGTTGTCATGATTATTTTTTGTATTATATTCTATAAATTTATGATCTGGCAGTGAACTCAAAAAACTGTAACTTTCAAAAAGAAATGAATTGTACAAAATATATATTTACTGTATAACAAAATATATAATTTGTTTTAACGAATATAGGCTTGTTTAATCTAATTATGTGATTAAAATTTTAAAATACATATTGTTTCATTTTTACCTATTTAAAAACGTACAAAATATGAGCTCTTAGATTGCAAATAAAAGTTTGTGTTTAGTTTCAATTAAAAATCTTTATTGTTCGCACAATTATATGTACCACTGTTCACAAATTAATGTAACAACAACAATTGCTTTGTTTGTTATTCCTCTGTTTACATACTTTGCATAAACAATAACAATTACTAGACATTTGTTCGACAGATCTTTCTAATGAGCCAGTTAACTGAACGAACGTAACGTACTGTAGAGTCGCGTTTTAAGTGCCAGTTAGCCACACGAAACGTAACATACCGTAAAAAGTTCTCTTTTTATCATATGGAAAGCAATGTAAACGTTTACCGAAACGTTCTTTCTCGTTAGCAAAACGGGACGATCTGTATAAAACAGAATTCTCTCATGTTTTTACGTGACATTTGAACATGAGTGATTGAGCTATCGTATGCAGAGTTGCATTGCTGCATATGCCCTCTTCGGTACATTCATATTTATTTATATATATAACTTTTAAATTTTACATAAATATAATGATTTTTTAACTTTTGATTAAAATAATAATAAAAGAAATATTATTTAATAAGAAATAAATACTTATTGTTATGATTTCTATTGCGCACACAAAAGAATTTAAATAAAATAAATAATAATTATATATGCATTTTGAGTGACGAAATGATTACGAATTCTCCTTTTTGGTAATTTCATATATATTAATCGTATATAATTATTCTTTTAAATTTGTACATAAATGATTTTTCTTTATTTTTTTTTTTTTTTATTATTTATTATGATTATAATGTCTAAAAAAACTCTGGAAATAAAATAAAATAAATTTAATATGTGGCAATGTGAGCAAATGACCTTTTTGGTATTTTCCTATTTATAAGTAATTTTTTAACCTTTAAAATTTTTACGTACATATGTTTATAATTCTAATTATAAAAGTATTTTTTTATTATTATTATTATTATTATTATTATTATTCTAGCCAGAGGTATTGTTTTGCAATTTAATACAAAAAAAAAATACAAAAAAAGAAAATAATTTGAATAGAACTTAAATCTAAATTCTATAAATATAACTTGTTCCAATTCAGGTCCAATTGTTATTTTTTATATTTTTCATTACCTTAACAACACTCACCACCGTTCTAACCAGCTGACTTCGTACAAAATGCCTGTATATCTATTTCAATATTGTGTTATGTTCGTGTGTGTGTTACTTTGTGTTCTGTTTGGATTTTCTTTACATTCTTCGTTGACAGATGTCAAGTTTTGTAACGTTTCTATATCTACACGAACGTTCCTTGATTAACCAGACCATTATACATATCGTTCAGTTTTGGTAAAGAGAGAGAACGTTTCAATAAGCGTTTACATTGCTCTCCATATGCAAAAGGAGAAATTTCGCTGCGGTACGTTACGTTTCGTTCGAGTAACTGGCACTTTACTCTCTTCAAACGCACCGCGTCTTCACATTGGACTGACTGAACTTTTTTTCGGTATGTAAACAACATATTAATTTGAGTTAAAAATAAATCTGATATTAAAAAAATTCTACGTAGGACTCAATTAAAAATTGAAGATAATATATAAATAGGGAGGGATGGATTGCATGCAAACAAGGTAAAGTTTCTGACTGTGGTCAACGTGGCGACCACCAGGGCGATCCTTGTCTTGCTGTATTCAAGTTGACACGCAGCCTCCTCGTGGCCCCTCCTGGATGGCATTCTAGCACCCACTAGATGTTAACTAACGTGTGCAGCGAAGTCCAATCCCCTGGACGTTAAATTTGAGTTGTGCGTAGGGCTTAGAACCCACCACGTAAAAATTTTTATCCAGTGAAGACCAAAATACAAGCTTCGAAAAGGATCCCCCTAAAAGTTGACGACCACGGCAAACGTTTAAAGGACTACGATTTAAGAATAGGCACGTGGAACGTCCGCACCCTTT
>QOCX01000220.1:0-54455 GCA_005959815.1 Sarcophaga bullata
ACTAGGCTAAATACGAAGCAGCAGCATCGTTTCCTTTAAAATAATCACCCATGTATTCTATTTCCTACAGATTGCTGTGCCGCAATTAATGCGTTTATAGCATACATTTCATTACAACCCTTCAATCGGGATTATGACCTAGATTCTCATACCATAACGGAACCCACAGTTTTAAAGTAGACTACGAACGATAGATGTTTAAGAAACTTTTTAACTGTCATTTTATTACTCTCAAAGTTTTTGGCAGAAATCTATTGAGAGGAAATCGCCGAAGAAATATTTTTCCAAATTTTGGTTTCGATGTCTGACCCTGGGGCAGACCGTTTATAGCATATCAGCTACAAAAACCAAAATCGAATACAAAATTCGATATTTTGGTCTTCATTAAATCCCAATTATGGTTTATTTAACATTTAACGAACTTAATCTGCAAACAAATCATGAAATTCCTTATTTCCTAAAATTTTCCCATGTTCTTACAATAATTCCTTTCACAGGCAACTCTCAACCCCGTGTATTTAAAATGAAAACAACAAAAAAAGGAGGCAACAACAACAAGAACATTTACCCTGCCTGCTTGTTAAAATAAAATGTTCACTTTACAAACAGCAGGTCATTAGCATAAGAACACACAGTGACAAGGCAACACTTCTTGCCGCACACACTGAACCATACTCACACACAAATTTATTGCCATGCGCATAACAACCAATTGCACAGAAGAAACGCCCAGTTAATCGGAAAAGTGATGCCAAGTTTAGAAGAAGATAGAAAAACCTGTTTACGCTCTTATAAACACAAAGCGGAGTTCCAATACTCATTCTCATTTTAACAACAACAACAATGAACAGACATAAGGCGGAGTTTTGTTAGTGCACAAGCCATTATTAGCGTAGGTTAGTTTCTCAACAATAATAAAAACGACAGCAACAACAACATAAGTAAACATCATTTAAAAACAAACAAATTGTGTAGGAAGGAAGCAGTTAAACTGGTTTAACCAGCTACAAAGCAGCCACACATAGTGTGTATGGTACTTGTATGCTTTGTTTCNAGCTACAAACCAGCCACACATAGTGTGTATGGTACTTGTATGCTTTGTTTCGTTGAATTTGGTGGTGTTCGTAGTGGTAGTAGTGGTGTGGTGGCTGTTAACAAGTATAATAAGAAAATAACAACAAGAACAACAACAATAACGTATAACGATATTATTTTAAAAACATCATTAGCTTTTGCTGCTAACAAGACAAGATTTTCAATTATTGTTGTTGCAAGTGTGTTGTACGAATTAGCATGACTGAGAAAAAGACAGTGCGAAAGAGTGATAGAGCGAGAGAGAACGAAACTAAGAAAATATTATTATTATTCTGTGTGTGCGGATGTGTGTGTGTTTGTGTGCTTTTTAAGTGTTTAATAACGAATACAGGGTCGGTAAGTGTTTGCAAGGGGAAGTTTTCAATTCAGTTGGCGTCAACAGCTCATTTGTCGAGTTCGTTTAAAGCGCTTAAATGTTAAACGGTTTCTTTACTTTATATGCCTTCACTTTTTAAATACCAACAATAGCAACAACAACAACAACAAGACAAATAATAACAATCAAATTGAAAAGTAATCAACAAACCGTCACGGATTAATTTGCAAAAGAAATCGAAAGAAAAGCAAAAGAAAAAAAAACGCAAAAATAATTAAAAAATAACGTTTTTTTCCGCATGAAACACAAATAGCGACGGTTTATTTTGAAAAATATAAACAAAGTGTAGGAATTTTAATTAAATATTGAAAAGAAAAAAGAAAAAGCAATTAAAAAATCAAGTGTGGTTAATTAAACCAAAAAATAATGAGCGGAAAAGTGGGAAAATTATGTGAAAAAAATTTAATTCAAATGAATATGAATTAAAAGCTTAAAATATTATTGAACAGAATAATAATATAACGAGCATACATACACTCAATAAAAATATAAAGAATTTGTTCAAAAAAGAATTCCTTTTTAATTTTGAAAAAAAAATTCTTAAACAAATTGGCTCCGTACTGTAGCAGCATGTCGTCGTCACATGATGAAGATGATCGTGATGATATTGAGGATCAAGAAATTCATGTCGATGTTGATTCCGATTCCCGTTTATCATGTGGCACCGGTTCCGATATCGACATGGATGGTGGCAGTTGTTATGATGAATCTGAAGCACCGCTAAGGTAAGTGGTAGTTCAACAAATAAACGCCAAAAGGATTAAAAATAACCGGCTGGAATTAAAGGACGGTCTATACTTTAAAAGTCTTTTTAATATGCAGAATATCGCGTGTAGTTTTCATATTTCCTTCGGAAAATTCAATAAGAATAGTTTGCGAACTAAAGGCGAGAAAAAACTGGCATTTTTTCCTATCAAAAGTCCACAAAATTCTTATATAGTTTCGTGCCTTTGTTTAATTTTTTCGTTGAATACAAAATTCAGCCTCACAATAATTAACAACGCAAAGATATTTCCAAAGTCTTTCATTGAAAATATTCCTCATCAAACTTTTTCAATATTTTAGAAGAGCAATCGTTTGAAAGTCAATAAATTCTGCAAGTGACTGCTTTAATTAGTTCGTTTTAGCCCTGTTTAGTTACATACATACATAATTGGCCATTACAACCCTTTAGTCGGGATTACCCCCGGAAACATTTCTTTATTCTTGTAACGTTAAACCGAACTTAATTAACAAAACATTTGAGTGGAAATGTTTAATTAAAATTGCTAAAGAGTAAATCACAAGCAGGGATTCACGTCCTCCTACAAAGAAAACTAAATTTGAATCACTGTTACACTCCATTTAATATTACAAACATTGTCAGTCGAGCCCCAAATAAATTCTATTAAAAACGTTGAACTATGTACGCGCCGACAATTTTCAAAACCGTCGGTAAAACCATAGAGGATGTAAGCAACTTTTGCTGCTTAAACTCCGTATCGAGACCTTCTCGATCTTAAAGAATTCGTCTGGTTATAGGCAATGTACTGACAATTGTCTGATTATGTAAATATTCGCATCAGTGGAAACGTTATCAATTCAGGTGTTAATATTCCTTGAAAACAGTATTGTCAACAGGACCAATAGATATCTGACAGTGATATTATGGAAAGACGCACAAATTAAACTTACAACGTCTTACCATAATCTGGCCATAGCAGCGAAGACCGTTTACAAGATTGTCAGATGTTTGGGCGTGTTGCATACATAATTGGCCATTACAACACTCCAGTCAGGATTACGGCCTAGCTTCTCGCACCACTCATGTTGTTTGCGTTAATGTTATACATGAGTGGCGGGACTTACAGTTCAAAGTTGACTCCGAACGACAGATTTTCCTCAGGAAGTCGCCGAGGATATATTTTTTTATATTTCGTTTTGTTTTTGATGTCTGACCTGGGAATTGAGCTGTGGCCTTACGTCTAATAAGCCAACACACTACCTTCTAGACTACGACGACTTGTAGCATGTTGATTTTCAAATATTCCTTCGCTAGGGTATTGTCCATGCTCGGTCTTTTAAATTAAGTCACAGGAAAGTATAATTGGAGTCAAATTGTACGATCTTGTTGGCTAAATGTCATCTCCAGAAATGTGAAGTTACTCCTGCTGGTGTCCTTCTTATACAATCAAATTGAAACCCGTTGTGTCGTTTAACAAAAACCATCATCTTGTTGAAATACCACGCAGATCATAGTCATCAATCGACGTTTTCAGCTTTTACAGAGACTTTTTCGTAAAAATACGGTCGATTGACTCGTCCCGAATACAATCTGCACCAAAAAAGTCGCATTGTTTCCAAATGCAATGGCTTATTCGAATAATCGGCATTGAAAGCATTGTGCGTTGTGAACTAATTGTGTATTGGACTTTATGAGGATGAAGTTACGAGTCGATATGCAAAATTAGCTCGTAAAGTTGGCCTATTTGGTCCAATGCTATGCAAACTACAAATTCCGATTACACACGATAATGCACTGGCTTGAGCACATCTGTAACGCGTTTCAATCTTTTCAAATCCCGTTATAATCTTGGAAATCCTTTGCACATCATGTAGATTAAGAGAACCATAATAATGCCGTTATGGACACAAGTAACTGCATTAAGTTTCTCACTTTTGTAGTACAATTTAAATTCTTCGGAGCATTCGTTCTCAACGATGCCCCAATCATTCATCCAGCGTTCTTAAAAAAGAAAAAAATTTTTCCCTCCCAAAAAGTCAAAAGTTGGATAACTGCAATCTGATGCTTTTGTTTTGTTTTTTTTTTTCATTTCATTTATCTTTAAAATTATTATTTTATTGCTTTAAATGCATAATTTTTTGTTCTTTTAAGCGACTTAATTCCCATAAATTTTTTTCACTTTATTTTTCAAGTTTTTTAAAAATTTTATTTTTTGGATTCATATATTTATTCATTTTGGTGCGTTTATTACCATTTTGTTTATTTAAGTTTTTATATAATTAAATGCGTTTATTACAAATGCACTTTTTTAAAGTTTGCTTTTAAAATTTCAAATTTCAAAAGGCGGGTTTTTTTTGATTATTTTTATCGTAGTGGCAGCATTTTTAATAACAAAGAAAATATCGATTACTGTCAAAAATAATAGACAATATTGGGTGTAAGAAATTAATAAAATAAACCTGGAGAAATAGCTATTGCCGTTAATTCATGATCTTGTTAAACGATTTCTTTGATGGCCTGCACAAACTCAAACGATCTTCGGCTTTATTTATAAGAAGTTTCCCGGAAAGAGATATTTCTTGTTTTGTCAACGTTAATTGGCAACCAAAATCGTGCAAAGCCCTTATAGGACGGTTAATAGCATGTAGTCTAGTAAGGTAGTTATTGGCTTATTTGAGGCCACAAACAACAGTCAGCAAAAATTATGAAAAAAATATCTTCTTCGGCGACTTCGCGTCAGCGACTTCTCGACAAAACTCTGAGAGAATATAAACATTGCCATGAAAAGTTTACTCAAAAGTCTGTCGTTCGGAATCAACTTTAAACTGTAAGGTCCCGTCACTTCTTGTATTCAATTAACGCACACAACATAAGTGGGGTGTGAGAAGCTAAGTTTCGTACTTCCTAACTACAGGGTTAGTTAAGACCAGTTATTAAGTTATACCCGGAAACAATGTACGAAAACTGTAAAATTGTGATCGAAAACATCTTCAAAGGGAATGAACTGCTTTACCATAACATCTTATTATCATAGTGATCATACTTCATTTACCTAAACTAGAACTTCTGTGAAAATCTATTGAGGTCTGATTGCTAGAAAATATGTGCGTTGTGCTTGCTGGTTCATTTAACCCATTGGATTCTAATGTTTTCCGTGAGGTTTATCTCGTTTGCCGCAAGTCTATGTAGGTAATGAAAGAATATGATCAGACCACAGTCTTTGCTGGGAATCGAATCCACAGCCCTTACAGTAATAGTTTAACACACTACCCACTAGACTATCAAGGCAATCAAACCAAATTCGAAAGTAAAAACGGAACACAAATCTACTCCACTCTACTGTGTTTAGAAGTTCTGTTTTCAGCACACATCAAAAAATTAACACAAGGCAAATACTAATGATTTTTGTACTGCATTATCATTCGTGTAAAGTTAACAAAAAACAATTGCTTACGTAGATTTCTCTCCCTCTCATGAAAATAAAAATTTTGGCGAATACTTGATATATGAAAAGTAATTTGTTTGCCACTGAAATTAAAGAGAAAATTATTGCGGAAAAAAACGTTAAAAATAGTGTTAAAAGCATGGTAAGATACCATGCATGGTATTTTGCATGGTAAGGCAGTGTAATCAAAAAAACTTTCTTGAGAGAAATTAAGTTGCAGCAGCTAGTTTCCATTATGTTTTCATATTCTTTCGAATTCGAGTCTTTACTTCTTCGAATTTTAATAGTTCAATGATGCAACACAATTTGAAACAAACGAGAGAAAGAGAGAGGGAGACAGAGAAAGTGTTTTAACAGCATAATGTTAAATTAACATTCAAATTTCTTGTTGACCTTACAGCATTAGTAGATGAACAAGAGTATTCTGTTGTCATAATGATAACGGGTTTTGTTTTCTATTGCAAATGCTTTTGTATGACAGTTTGTCATATATTTTGATCAAGAATATATTGAAAGAAAGGATATCTGAGCCATAAATTAATTAAAATTTCTTTATCATTTTCATTTCTCATATTAAAACGTTTGGTTTATTATCGAAATTGTTGTTGTTGTTTATGGAAACATTTTAAAAGTATTACTCATACGCACTCGCTCATTCAGTCAGACACAATCATTCATTCATGCATTCGTTTGCAAGCTTCATTGTTAACAAAAACTAGCATTTAATTCATAAATAAACAATAAAAAACGCAACTTCTAAGAAAACCAAACAACAAAAACAACAACAAAAGAAAAGATTTTTTTTTTTTCTTAATCCATCAATGGTCACGCAAATGTCTTAATTTGATTTCAAACATAAATCTTGTTTGTTATGTTTCTACTATTCGTTGTTGTTGTCATTATATTGCTACTGTATTAAGCAATCATGATCAAAACAACAACAAAAAAAAAAAGGAACACAAATCTACACAACTCTACTGTGTTTAGAATTTCTGTTTTCAGCACATATCAACGAACGAACACAAGGCAAATACAAATGATTTTTGTACTGCATTATCATTCGTGTAAAGTTAACAAAAAAAACAATTGCTTGCGTGGGTTTCTCTCCCTCTGTTATCTTTTCCATGTGTGTTGTGTTGTATTAGTAGTTGGTATAACAATACATGTACGTATGTATGTACATGCAGAAACATGCATTGGCCGTGTTTGTTTGTTTATGTTGATGTTTTGTTTCAATGTTAATTAATAATATTTGTTTTTGCAATTTGCTGTGCGTGTATTTGTGTGTATGTGTGTAACTCTCTCAGTATTTGTTGGCAGCTCTCTTGGCAGTTGAATTTACAGGCAATTTGTTTACAAAATTTGCTGGATTTCTGTTTTCTGTTTTGTTTTCTTTGTTTTTCTTTCCTTTTATGCTGTTTTATTGGTTCTGTACAGTTTATCTGTGACATTTCTTGTAAAACTCATTAATTTTTATTATTGTTGCTGTTGTTGTTGTTGTTGTTGTTGTAAATGAATCGTATGTTGTCTCTTGCTGTTCTGCTCTTTTGTGTTTTTTTTTCTTTTTTCTTACGTTTCAAGGGAACTCTACACCCAATTTATCGGTAAAAAGAGAGAAAAATTCAAATCAAATTGAGTTTTTAGTCACGTTTTTTTTGAATGGAAAAACAAAAAGAGAAAAAATCTTAAAATTTAAAAGCTTTTTTGATTTATTGTTTTTGTATTTGTATTTAATAAGCCACTTTTTATTTGATTTGATTTCAAAAAAAAATTTTTTTGAATTGAAATGATTTTCGTAATGTCAACACGATTTCATTTTCTAGTTTTTACAATTGCGGCGTTATTGCGTCAACGGCAAACTGCCGCCATAAATTATTGGAATTCAATTTTTTTCTTTTTTTTTTTTTTTGTAAAAAAAAATAAAAATTTAATTAAAATTTTATTTTTCAAAAGAAAAAAACCAAATGAAACAGAAACCATAAACAAATTTTGTTTCTAAGAAAATCTAATTAAAACGCTTTCGAAAACAACAAAAAAAAACAAAAAATTTAATCGTGACATGTTCACCCTGATCATGCCGCCTGCATGAACCACAATTAAAGCTTCCACTTCAGGGATGCTTTAAGCACGACAACGACTAAAATGTTGACAACAATAATGATTGCTAACGGCTTAGATCAGAAGCTTATCCATTGAAGCTTTGTATTTAAAAAGTTTTCATGGTTTTCTAATGAAGCATTGGCGTTTAAATTATAAATTAACACTGTGTTATCATTCGTTTAAGCCTACCAATTATGTTTGCAGTTGAATTATTACCATTCCGTCCTACAATTTCAAATTATTTTCGACCCAGTTGCATAGTAATTCTTACTTAGAAGTTCTCATAACTACAGGTAAGATGCCGGGACAATAAATTTAAGAAAAAAAGGTGGCAATTACTTGCTGTCTGATCCATACTATAAAGGCAATAGACTCATTAGAACCTACTAGACAAGCTAGCCAAGCTAAGTGCAAGCTAACACCGAAAAGTTTGACATGGCGCCGCCTTAAAGCAGGCCATTTCCTATCGAGAATATTTTCTCTCTATCTTTTTCCTCCCTCTCTCTCCTCCGCTCTCTCCTTATCTCTCGTTACTTCTCTTATTATATGGTAAACAAAAGTTTTCAACAAATGCGTCACAGTTTTAAAATCCTCTCTGAGACAATTTGCATTTTGCTAGGCCTTCATTTCGCGGTTACTTGAAAGTTCTTTAAAAATATTGAAGAAATGTCAACAACTCTCAGAAGGAGTAGAATTTCTAGGCAATAAAAGCATTTTAAATTTTAAAAACTGAATACTTTTGCTTGATAATCATTAAATCTCAAGATTTTCTTTAAGAAAAAATTAATTTTTCTTTCTTTTTTTCTCTTTTTCTTTTACAGTGAATCACAGTCAGAACAAACCCGTTCCTCATCCAGTGAAAATCTGCCTTTTAGTATATCACGCCTGCTTTCTAAACCCTATGAGCACAATAACAACAACAATAACAGCAGCAATAATAATATTAACAACAACAACAACAACAACAGTAACAATAGTAATAAATCGAATGAAATTGATCTACAAAATGAACATGATTTAGCCGCTTATAAATTGGCCACTAGTTTAGCATCGTCAACCTATGGTGGTGCCACCGCTCTCTACACGTATCCCCATTTGTATCCTTCGGCGGCAGCAGCAGCTGCCGGTCATGTTTTAAGAGTGCCACCGCAACGGACACCATTAACATGGGCTCTACCGCCACTACATCATGCTGCGCTGGCGCATCAAGCGGTTAAAGATAGACTGGCAGGTGAGTGCTTCGCTCTTTTTGTAATTTCTTTCATAATGAAATAATTAATGAAATAATGAATAAATTAATGAATGAATGAATGAATGAATGAATGAATGAGTGAATTAATGTATGAAATATCTCTGCATTATAAAGATGTTTACAAATCGTTAATGTTTGTTAATGAGTTTACTGAGCGTGTTAATGTTTGGACATGACAGACTTTAATTCACCGCAGGGTGCATCCTGCCATCATCTCTGCAGGGGTTATGATTTTATTACTCTTTTGTTCACTTTACTTAAATAATTTATTTGATGGTAGAAACTAACTTTATTAGTTAAAGACAAGGGGTTACGAAATTGATAATAAAAACGTTTAGTTTAGCAGGCCAATTAATTTGTTTTTGTTTACTGACTTGAAAAACGCATTGAATTGTTACAGTTTTGTTGAGTTGTAATGATAAGAGGGATTTTATAATATCGTACGTAATATCGTATGCGCCATTAGATGAGTGCAATTGATTGTTCCATTAAGGAACATAATGCAGCTCACAAAACATCTTCAACATCTTCGTCATTAATTGAGTTTTTTCCAGGTTATCTGGTGATTGATTTGCTATTAACAGGTCCTAAAATGATAGCAGGTCCATCTGTCGTTCCCTAGAAACACCGTCTTCTGCTAGTGTATGTTGATTGAAGCTGAGAATATTATGCTGCCTGAGTCTAACCTAATCAAGAGGTGCCACTAGTTGATGTCAAAGAGCATCCTTGGATAGGTTATATGGATGTCTTCTCTGGGGCTTGAACCTGGTTGACACGGGTCTGTTGCCTAGTCTTTCAAGCACTTACTACACCACCAATGGTACAGTTCTACTCAGGTTCATGCATTATATTGGTTATCCAAATGCAATTTGCATATTAAATCGGTTTAATAACCATGGGCAACATCAGATGGCTAACATATCACTGCAGAACCCGCAATACTAGACCAAACACCGGCCTAAGTGGAAATCTCGGTTACTGGAACTGAAATAAAAGGAAATAATCATACCAAGAAAGTGAAGTAAATCCCTAATCACAGATTAGAGTTCAAAAATATATCGTTTAGGGCTTATTCTTGTAGATCCAAAATGCCAATCGTTATAACATTACAAGGAACACTATTTTTGTTGTGTTAAAACTGCCAATCCATACATAGGAAGAGTAGAATGTCACGAAGAAAATAGGAAATCTGCTGCTTCATGTGTTATGCGATATTCAAAAAATTTGTTCAGCTTTTTTCACGGGTTTTGATCTGACAAGCCTGTCCGTTGTCCGTCCTTTCATCTGGCGTGTCACTTATTTTAGCAATTGTTTGCCATGAGGTTAGTTTGACAACCGTATAACGAACATTACAGAGTAATTGTAGTGATCATATTGGTACTGAACAAGGAAACGGCAAGACTCTGAGGAAATTCAAAGACAGTGATGGAATTACAGATGCGTTCAAATTTGGGCTTCATCGCAATGTAAGGATTACAGATAATATCGCTTCGGTTAGAGCAAATGAGTTGGGTAAACCGAGTTTGTTGATTCCACGATTCTATCAAAATATTGCCCAAGTCGTAGAAAAATTAAAGCCGATTGAACATTCACAATGACATAAATATTCTGATTGGATGGTAGAGCTCAGTCTTTTAATGCTGATTTCTTGAATAAGAACTTTCTTCATGGATCGCGCACATTTCTCAATCAGTGGTTAGGTAAACCAGCAAAATTGTTGCCTATGGGGTTCGACGATCGTAGAAATAATTGTGGAAAAGCCACTGTAACCGGAAAAACCGACTATTTGTTGCTTCAGTCAGGATTACGGCCTAGCTTCTCACATCACTCATTTTGTGTGTGTGTAAATTTTATACATGAGTGGCAGGACCTACAGTTTAAAGTCGACTTCGAACAACAGATTTTAAAGTAAACTTTTCATGGCTATTTTATTTAGTCTCCGAGAGTTTTTACCAGAAATCTGCTGAAAGGAAGTCGGCGAAGAAATATTTTCGTTTTGATGTCTGACCTGAGTTTTGAACTGTGGTCTTACGTCTAATAAGCCAACGCACTACCACCTCTAGACTATGGCAACTTTCGATGTTACTTTTACTTCTTGCAAAATTAATTCACCACCAAGATCACCCTTTTCTATGTAGTTACCTCAAACACCATGTCTTGACGGATAAGCCCTTAGTGTAGAAGCAAAAGGTGGCATGCACTTAAATGATATTGGATTCCAAATCTTCATTGAAATCATAGTTTTCTAGGAGTTTTATTTAATCCTTAAATTTGAAACAGATAAATGGATAACCCTTTATTACAGGCAATTATAAAAGACAATCTTTTTGTTTTTGTTTTTGTTTTTTTTTTTTTTGGCATTTTGATCAATTAATTTAATTGCATTCGGAATTTATGTCTCCATAAATGGAACCCACTTTACAAAACAAACTTCCGTTTATCTCATACGAATATGAACAACAACAATAACAGTAACAAAAAGGGAAATCCATTTACAAAAGTCTAGAAATACTATACCAAGTAATATTGGTTATTGTGGACTGGCCACCTACATACGTATACGACAGACAGACAGACAGACAGACAGAGAGACAGACAGACGGTTCTTTGGCTTAATTTTTATTGACAGAGTGGCTCATAAATCATTTTCAATAAATGAGAAGTCAATACGGTTTAGGGCAGAAGCTAAAGAACAAAACAAACAGAAAAGAAAAGGCCCAGCAGCAGCAGCAGCAGAAAATATTCAAAAGGCGCCAGCTTATCAATACGATGATATGCCAGCAGCATAAACAGAATGAAAACCTTTAAAAAGGTACACGAACTGAATGAAACAGGCTATAAAATAATAAGCAGGGCTCAAGAACACATCAGATGAGTTAGAGAGTGTATGTGTGTGTGTGTGCTAAAGATGATAAGCCAGGCTTTTTAAAATTTAACCCCTTTTTTAATGAAATGCTGTATGAGACCATAAAAATATTTTGTGAACAGCAAAAAGCATAAGAAACCTACGCAATCATTTGGAATATTTTCGAAAAATATTTGAAAAATTTGCACAATATTTTTTCAAACGTTTTTATTTATCGACCGTAAAAGAAATCAATTTGAATGTGACACTAATGATGAGATGACGTTGTTGCCGATAACAATGATGAAGGCCTGTGATAAATCTTTTATAGGCTAAGCTTAAAGCAACAACTTAGGCGCTTAACAACGAGTGGCAATAGGCAAAAAAGAAGGCCATAAAGACCGCCCAGTTTGATAATTAATTTGGTAAAACAGGTTGAAATTAAAAAGTCATGTTAATCACATCATTAAAATTGTTGTTGGCAAAAAAAAAAACAACAAAAACAAGAACAAACGAAACGGCAAAACGGCAAAACGGCAAAAACGAAACGAAAAACTAATAAAACGAAATACTCGATTGATTTTAAAATCCGTTTGTTGTATGCAAATTAAGGAAAGAAAAAAAGGAAAAGAAACTCAACCAAGTTAAGTGAATGAATGCCACCTTAAACGTTGGTCGTAGCATGTGTGTTTTTGTATACATCAAGCCGACACTTTATGTCAAATCGGTTAAAGCGGCAAATGTTTGATACTCTTAATTTGAAAGGAATGAAATGAAAGAAATACTCTTCATCATCATCATCATCATCACCACCATCATCATGATCATCATCATCATCATCATCATGCTTTTCGTTCTCCTTTCTGCTTCAAATAGTCTGCTTTGCCAATTGCTAAGTGATGCATTAAAGTCAAGCTTAAATACTGTGCGCTGTATGCTGTATGCTGTATGCTGTGTGGTGATATCCAACGTTCTGATAAATTCATTTCATTTCGCTTTTATCTTTACCATCATGGGGGTCACTTATTGAGGATTTATTCCGAAATGTTTGTCATTTTCCATGCGGAATACAATTGAAGCTTATGATACAAACAAATTATCATTTAACAAGCGAATGAATGAACGTATGAATTTCGTTTTTTCTTTTATTTTTTTTTAATTAAAACTGTTCAATGATTGAAGACACTTGCAAGGATTATTCAAAAAAAAAAAAGCTTCTGTAAAGCACAGTGGCTTATGGCTTGTGATTTTTTATTATGTTTCTGGAACATTTTGAATTTCTTTTCGGTTTCGTACTAAAATTCTGGGTTCAATTTTCATTAAAATTTGTTATCAACAGTCACAGGACATACACTTGGTGAACGATCATTGGGTGTAAGGTCTGGACTTTAAGTCACATGCATTGAAATCTCTTCTCAAGCCACTAAATGTAACCTGGAGTTGTTTTAATGGCACAGAATTCCTCTTCCAAAAATCAAAGTTGGTCCATTGTTGACAGTATGAATCGAATTGAAGCCAACATAGTTTAGCAGGTACTATGTTGGCTTATTAGACATGAAGCCTCGGTTCAAACCCCATGTCAGACATTTCGAACGAAAGGAAATATGAAAAAAATATTTCCTCGGCGACTACCTCTCAGTAGATTGCTGGCAAAAACTCTGAGAGTAAAATAAAAATGCCATGAAAAGTTTCTCCAGGTCAATTTGTAACTGTCGGTGACCTAACCCTTGTGGACACATATGACATAAGCTGTGTGAGAAACTACGTCATAATGCTAACTGAAGTCTTTGTAATGACGAACGAGAGTCATGCCACGTGCTGTTTTCCTAAAATTCTTTGTAGTTTTGCAGTTGCTATAAGAAATTTCGTAGAATCTGGTCCCGAAGAAACCAAAATTGTGTTTTAAAGCCTCCATTAAGATTGTAAACAATCGTTTAAGACAACTTAATGTCTTTGCATTCTAAGATCTGTATGAGGAGTAAAACTGGCCGGTCATTACAATCCTTCAGCCAGGATTAAAACCTAGCTTCTCATATGGCTCATGTTGTGTGCGTTAATTCTATACATGAGAGGCAGTACTGCAGTTAAAATCGGCTCCGAACGACAGGTATTTTGAGAAACTTTTTCATGGCAATTTTATTTAGTCTGCGAGAGTTTTTGCCAGAAATCTGCTGAGAGGAAGCTGCTGAAGAAATATTTTCATATTTTCGTTTTGATATCTGACCTGGCATTTGAACTGAAGCCTTACGTCTAATAAGCCAACACACTACCTACTAGACTACGGCGACTCCGACCATAAGCTACTTAAAGTAAAAAATCCAACACCCTCATTATAATCAACTGATTTCCAATGGAACCACTGTGCAATGTCCCATTGAATCGAACAAGTGCTTTGGAAATGAGTGCTTTTCCAACCAAATTATGCAAATTTTCTACAACCACCAACAGCAAACGAAAACATAACCAGCAGCCGGCAGCCGGCAGCCAACAAGTCCGGCAAACAGAAATAAAAGAAGAAGAAGAAGCAACTATGTATGTATGTCTGTATGTATTGTACAGAAACAAAGAGCATGTAAAACTTCTGGGCGGTTTAAAATATCAGCAGGCTTAGTTTTAAGGTGAGATTGTGCCTTGAAAGCGAACATGTTTTCCTACTTTAGCGCGCATCCCATCATCATCCGAATGCATGGCGTTGAAAGTAAAGCAAATGAGTGTGTAAATTAGCTTAGGAAAGGATGCCCACGAGAGTACAACGTACAATAATTATTAAAAGGATACGCGAAACACACTCCAAGTGTCTCCACAGAGCAACCTGGTAGGTACACCTCGGACAAGTACTATTTAATGCTCCCTCCCCAGTAAATGTTGTTGAAAACTTTAAACAGTTGTTGGCTGGTTGGGGTTTTTGTTTTTCTTAATTTTGAAGTCAAGCGTATGACATGCCGATATGCTTGTTGCGTTAAAAGACTTCTCTGATCAGACTTATTAGTGAACAACAACAACAACAACAACAACAACAACAACGACAACGACAATAGCAACTGCAATAAAACCAAATCAAATAGAATTAAGGCCGGTAGGAGGATTTGCAACAATTTTTATTTGTTTTTTTTTCTTGTTGTTGTAGTTTTAAGTGGAACATTTTCTAAATGAAAGACAAAGAAACACCAAAAAACTATTTTTTTTTCTTTTTTTTTCTTCATTTTCATTCATGCAACCAACCTTGCCACTGCTTTGCTTGCAGCAGCAATTTCAATATCAAGGGTTTCGTTCTCTTTTCCGTGTTGTTTTCCTCATCATTGTTGTTGGGAGCAGTAATTACTGTTTGTCGTTATTTTTTATACGATTTTATACGAGAGTGCGTGTTTTAAGGCAATCATTTTGTGGGTTCATTTGTGTTCTTATAGCCTGTTCTGCCTGCCTGCTTGCCTTGTGCTTTTATTGGCCTACAATTGCCAGCCTTTCAAATTGATGTATGCGATGGTGTTTCGTTTAGAATTTACTACCCAGCCTGACTGACTACGTGTTTCACTTTCAAGTACTTGAGCTTCTGTTCTTTTTTTTTTTTGGCCTTTAAAATCCAGTAGCCAATATATAAGACTGGCTTCTAAAAGACAACCATCAACCACAATATCTTCTCTCGTTCATTTGTATTCTTTGGCGTTTGTTTTCTTTGCATAGAGCGGGCCTCTATGTTGTTGTTAATGTTTGTGGCACACGTTGCACGTGATTTTAAAATTACAGATGCTATACACTGCCATCACTACCAACAAACACTGCCACTGCTGTCTTAGTTGGCTAATAATGATGAGAGCCAAAGGAAATTTGTATTAAAAATGAAAAAAGCTCTGAAAAAAAAGAATGCCATCAGCCATCAACCTTCAGCCATTTAAGCAATTTATCTTCTTTTCCTCTGATGCTCTGCTTTCCATCGAGAAGGCATTTTAAACGTCTCTGTCACATTAATCAAATTAAATGGGAACTTGTAAGGTGATCCTTCAAAATACTAGATCAGTAGTGCACAAGCGTTGCTTTCTTGCAAGTGGTATATTCGGAGAGAAACTGAGAAACAAAATGAAATGATTTCGCTATTAAAACATACGGCAATTAAGGAATACCAAAAAGAGATTGTCACTCCCATTTTCCAGCTCAAGGCTTAGATCTTTTACATCAAAAATAGTGCGATCACTTGTTCAAAAATAAATAGAGAAAGATCTCTTTACACAAACCTGAACTCAAATAAGCCTTTCGAATAACTCAACGACTGTATCGTGATTGATCCTGTACTGGCCTGAGTTGTTATGCGCCATTATATTGTGCGCAGTCCCTTAATAGCCATGAGAACATAGGAAGATACGTAAAAGTATCAACCTTAGAGGTTAGGAATACTTGGATTAGATGATTTACATTGTGATACCAACATCTTTCCGTTGCCCTTCTCCGAAATGCTACAATGTTACGGTATACTCTGCCATCACGTTAAGACCCTTGAGGCACTTGCAGACAGTCCAAAAGATCATTACCAGTAGCTTGACAAGTTGCCTGCTTCTCAGAAAGCTTGATAATATATTTTCAAAAGGTATTGTCATTTTTTAACAATCGTTATTGGAGCCCGTTTGGTCTACACTTCAGCTTAAAAGACCTTTCAATTATCCGATAGTTTTATAAGATGCTGATGCTTCCATAGTCGCCGTAGTCTAGTGGGTAGTGCGTTGGCTAATTAGACGAAAGGCCAGGGTTCGAATCCCCGGTCAGACATCAAAAACGAAATATGAAAAAAATATTTCTTCGGCGGCTTCCTCTCAGCAGATTTCTGGCAAAAACTCTGAGAGTGAAATAAAATTGCCATGTAAAGTTTCTCAAAAATCTGTCGTTCGTAGTCGACTTTAAACTGTAGGTCCCGCCACTCATGTATAAAATTAACGCACACAACATAAGTGGTGTGAGAAGCTAGGCCGTAATCCTGACTGAAGGGTTGTAATGGCCAATTATGTTATGTATGTTGATGCTTCCATAGCTTCATACAAGAAACTTCGTTTGGAGTTTCTCACGCTGTGTGTCCCATAATTTTCCCATTATCTTTTGTCCAGAATGGACATTTTGAGCTTTCTCGAGAAGTTCTTGTATGGAATCTTACATCCTCTATGCCTTCCACAATTAATTTTCTGAACATTCTCAAGAAGATTTCAAGCGCTGACTTAGAGTGCTACACAGTGCAGTCGCCTTACCTAGTTGAAGTTAATTGTTCTGTCAAAGAATTTTCTGAGCTTTCACGAGAAGTCCTTGTATGGAATCTTGCATCTTCTATACCTGAGTATTCCCAATTCCATTAGTATACTCTAGTAATCGATATTCTGTTCGTGACATTGCCAAATCACCAAACAGACGCTGATTAATATCAGCTACTAACCTCTTGCAGAGCGTAAGAGGAGTAAAATGATCCCAAGCACTGACATAGTGTGGTACACAGTGCACCAGTGCATTTTCTCTGAAATTAATTGTCCTGCCAAATAATTTTCCTCATACCAGGTTAAATAAGACTGACTTCGACTCTATACATCCAATGCGTCATCTTAGATCCCCATTTCCACTCTTAAGGAGGCCTTTTTCATCCTGTTCCATATCTTCCGGATAAACATACGGCCGCCGCTAATGTTTTTCTTTGAATTTAATCAGGATACATTATATGCTACAAACTCGTTCTTAGTTTGCTTTCCGAGCCTGCTACAGTCTTGGGGGTTTTATTCTACAGCGTGTCAAACTAAGTCGTTAACTTCATTGCTTATTGGGTCCGAACCCACTAAACATGTGAGTGCAAATGTAACGTACGTAATTGGTTATTACAAGCCTTTAGTCCGCGTTACCCGACCTAACGTCTCACACCACTGATGTTGTGTGTGTTAATTTTATACATGAGTGGTGGAACCAACCGTTTAACGTCAATTCCGAAAGACAGATTGAGAAATTTTCCATGGCAATTTTATTTACTCTCCGAGAGTTTTTGTCACATATATGAGAGCTGATATCGTCGAAGAAATATTTTTTCGTATTTTTGTTTTGATGTTTTACCTGGGGTTTGAATCGAGGCCCCATGTCTAATAAGTCGGCACACGACCTATTAGACTACGGCGACTACCCGTGCTAATGTACGCAAGTAAAATGGAATTTGGTCCGTTTGTTCTTCGCTTGTGAGACTCTGCAGACATCTAAAATATTCTACGTCCTCCCACTAATTAGTCTCCTTGTATGATCAATTCCTCCGCATTGATTTTGATTTGTAAGCCAACCTGCTCTCTAATAGGATCTCTAACCGATGGGATAATAGGCAAACCACGTTAACATAATTAATGCCGCCCCTTTTATTACGAGGTCCTCACGAAATGCTATGCTGTACTGACTACCCTAAGTACTTTAAATATAATATTTAACGGTAATGAAGACAAGACACAGTCTTCACGTTAATCAGTGTGTCCGTGTAGTTGCCACGAAGAATGAAGCCACATGATCCATTGTTTAGCGCCTTAAAGGGGCCCATACCCTATTATTACGTAAAAACCAGCCAAAGTAAATAAAATATTCACGTTCTTTTATCACGTTTTACCTTAAATTTCATTTTTCATTTTTCTTTAAGTGTACTTTGGTTATTTTTTTTCTTATTTTTCTATGAAAAATTTAAATTGTAATGCGTTGCCATAATATTTATTAACAAACCTCCTTCCCCCTTCCACTCCAGCGTGGAATAAAAGTGTTAAACTGACAAATCATGTTGTTTATTAAGCTTTTCCTCGTATAAAGACAGGAATAGGGGGAAAAAAATGGTTTTGAATTTTAAAAATTAATGCCGTTAAAGACATAAAAATCAATATTGATGAACGGCCTTATGCCTTTACATTTAGGGCCACAATAACTTGGTAATAATCCGGGATCAATTTCAATTTAAACCACAGCCATATTCATATACAGCATGTAGTTAGGCATTCACAGGCCTAAAACACATCAAATCATGAGCTCATGATGGAAAAAAAAGGGTTTCTTACGAGTGTAACATACGAGCTATCACAACCACATACAAGATTATCCTGTGAAGGAATAATATTTTTTGAAAATGATTATCAGGAATATGTTGTATGTTGTATTCAAATGATTGAAATAAAAATTTAAAATTTTTTTTTAAGACTTACGCCTGCCAATGTACATATTTGCACTCCCCCACCCCCTCTCCATCCTATTCTAATACCAAAAATATGTTTTAAAGAGGAGGGTTGTTTTCTTTATGACTTCCTTTATATGATTTCTTCTTCTTTATTTCCCCGTTTCTATAAATTTTTTTTTCTTTCTTTCTTTCTAAAAAGTACCAAAGGGATGTTTGTTTTACGACTGTTTTTCCAAGAAGAAAACTTATTTGAATGAATAAACGAAGGCATGAACAGATGAATGAATGAATGACTGAGTGAGTGAGTGAGTGTATGAGTGTACGAATGTTGCCAGTGTTTTGGTAAATTGCATGTGGTTATAAACCATAAGCCAAGTAATGGAAAAAGCTTTTAACATGAATAATAAATATGCATGTTTATGCCAAAAAAAAGCAAAAAAAGCAAAAAAAAAAAGCAACAACAAAAAACTGAAAGAATATATGAAGGAAATCTACGTATTGCTTGTATTCCGCTTAGATATTCCGGTGTTGCGTTGTGTTGTATTTTTAGAAACCTGCCTTTAGACTCGAAGTCTATTCAACTTAATATGGATAACAGGCACGAAATTGCATGAAGGAAAACGTTGTAAATTATAACGGAAATATTAGATTTTTTTTAAAGGAAATATTTTTCAATGCTAAGAAATGCACACAGGTTTGATACGTTTTTCGAGTTTTAAACGTAAAGTTAAATTCAATACGCGTTATTTTTTATAAGGAATAAAAAATACTTGGATCGTGGACGTAATAAAATGTCATCTAATTGATCAGCTTTGGCGTACTTACAGCAATTGGTCTTCTTGAAGTTGTTTTCGATCATATTGTCGCACATATCGGATGGTATATCGCCAGTAATATAACGACTGTTAGTTTCAAATGCTCCAACGTTAGAAAGTTATCTCTGTGGATATGAAGAAGAGCCCAAACAAGGGTCTCATGGCTATTGGCATACTCCTAAACTGTTAGTAGGCTTTTTGTGCACTCACCATAGCAGGAAACCATCTACACTCCCTTTGTGAAGTCTATGGCTTATTGGAATCTCAAGAAGGCTCCCGAAGACTACACAATGAATAATAAATGGTCTTGGACGTACATATGTACATAACTGCTCATTACAACCCTTCAGTCAGGATTGCGACCTAGCTTCTCACACCACTTATATTGTGTGCATTAAATTTTAGTGGCGGGACCTACTGTTTAAAGTCGACTCCGAGCGACATTTTTTGTTTTTGAGAAACTTTTCATGGCAAATTTATTTGTTCTCAGATTTTTTGCCAGGTCTTGGACGTAGCTGCTCAGAAAAAGTCTAGCGGTTGATTTAGATCGCCAATTAAACATCAACATGTGAAATTATACTTCCAAGAGACTTCTTATGGTTTAGTTAAGCGATCTTGTCAAAGCCACATACCAGACGGTTCATAATCCTTAATTTTGAATAAAAAAAAAAAAGTCCGATATGCTACGACCATAGCAATCATGACCTAAACATGACCTCTTTCAAAGCCATTTCCAAGAAAATTCGTAATTTTTTGCATCCAAAAAACTTCTTCCACAATCACTTCTCGGCTGTCTAAGCTGTGTACTGAACATTTTTGCTCTGTTGACTTAACCACCGAGTGGGAAATGAAAAATATTGCTGAAGAAATTGTCTGTTGCTCTTGGCCTATGGCTTTGTGAATGACCAGCAGGCTTCAATTGCTGTGAGGTTTAGACTTCCTATAGCTGCAGGTGAAAAATCAAATGCAAAATATGTCATAATGAGCCATAAAACCGTCCTAATGAGAACTGTGGCAATGAGAACGAAGTGAAATTGAAAAATTTGGATCATCGCCGCTCTCCTCTAATAGAAGAGACATTTTAGGAAGTCCGTACTTTGCAAGTCAGAACTTCTACGTCTAAATTGCATCCTGTCTCCCCAAATTTCTAAACAAACTTGTAAGTCCTTGCCCAATCGGTCGATTAAAGCGATCATTACGGCGAGATAATGCTCGAAAAGTTGTCAAGTTTGAATCACGACTTTTATAGTTCACCTAACCGAAAACTATTCGTGAGTGGCCAGCCTTGCCAGACCAGCTGTTTTCTACATCCCTTGATATTTCTATTTTTCCTAAGTATCCGCTTAACGCTGGCATTGTGCTTTGAGAAATCCTTGACAAATAATTTTTTGTGTTGTTTTCAATTAATTCTGGCCTTAAGAGTTTCAATATAAAACTGAACGGAAAATCGAATTCACATTTTTATGAAAGAAAGAGCAGCGCAGTAGTGAATAGGGAGATACAAGAAAATATTCTTCATTCATTATCACTATCGCAGACTGACTGCATTTACTTTTTCTTTGTTTTTTTCTTTTCAACGTTTTTACAACGCTTTCATAATTAATTGTTGGATGTCAATGTATCGTTTAGGCAACGAAAGGCTAACCACAGCAGTGAAATACAAAAACAACAACAACAAAAATTTTTTTCTAAAGGCTTTTTGGACCAAGAAAACCATTTAAAATAACAGAGAAACCCAAAAAACGCCATTCATGGCTTCATTTTTCGTTTTTTTTTTTCATTTTTCAATCGTCGCGTATGCAACATTTCCGCGGAGGCGCCAATTATTGTACTTCGACGGAGCTATTAAGATAAGCTGGCGACAAAACACTATAACATGACAAGACAACAACAACAACACCAACAGCAACAGTAAATACGTTAAGAAAGAGCGGGCCAGTGTATTATAACAGAAGATTAAGGCCTTAAAAATGAGTTTCAATAAGAATCTGGGAATACATGGAAATAATGATGAAAGTGGTGTAGAGTAGTGTAGTGGTGTTTGGTAGTATTTGTTAATAAAAAGCAACAACACAAATTGTTTAATATTTTATTAATTGTAAAACATTTTGTAAATGTCGTTTTAAAAAGGCAAACCGAGCAGAATACACTAAAGTGGGCAATTTGTGAAAATAAAATTAAAAACGAAAAGAGAAAAGCGAAATATCTCACATGCTTAATAAAAACACGGCCATAATAAGGAGTATATGTAAGCACGCACAGCAAACAGGGTTGCCAAATTATTTTTAATATAACGGAACTTGATGGAGCGAGCATAGCAGCCCGTTGTGACGCTGCTGGGACAAATTTCATAATGTTTTAACATTTAAAAGGGATTAGTCTGGTTGGAAAACTATTCATGCAACATCTACTTCAAATTAAAATGTTTCAGCATATTCAAATCCAAAAGTGGATGCCATTCAACGGAATGTTTGATTATAATACGTAAACTTTTTGCATGATTTATGGGTTAGAAGTACCACTCCGTCTCGCATCAATGCTGTTAAAATTATTGCAGATATCCTAGGGGCAATTATGATAGTTACGATCTTATTTATCATTCAGATTAAGGTGATAAACGTCAATAATGTGGATTCATTATGGGTATTCACATCATACCTTCCGCTCGTTTACCTAACAAGTTCGTAGAAAATTCCGGATGAGTGGCTAAGACATGTTTGAAGTGTTTTTGATCGAAAAATCATTTACCGTTAACGATGAAAAAGAAGCCAGAAAGGACTTATCGATCTTTACTAATTCCCACGTATTTATTTACATAGCTATGGTAACCCTGTTTGCTATAATAAAACTTTATGAACTTCATAACCAGTGGGTAAGGCAGTATCTCAAATAAGTATTCCTGCTGGTGAATTTTCATTTTTTTCTTTTTCTTTTTTTGTTTTTGTTTTTAATTTAAAATACTTCTACGCGTTTCTTATCGCACCTCATAAAAGCCAAATACGAAACGAATGAAACACAGACGACAACGGCAACGACAGCGGCAACAGTAACGACTTTGGCTATAAAAAGCAACACGATCTTGAAAGAATTTTAAAAGGTTGTCCGTTGGTTTGGCCGTCCATCAAATCAGCCAGTCATCAATGGTGGCACGACTGTCCTCTCTACTTATAAAATGTGACTAAGGAACACGGTTAGATGGCTAGCGAGTGAGTCTGTCAGTCATACTCTACACACATTCATTCAATTCTATAAACAATTGTTGTAGTTGTAGTTGTTAGGCTTGTATTGTCACCAACAAATGACTCAACTGAACTATTATTTAAAATGAGAACAACAACAACAACAACAACAATAGCAACAATAATGTTATGCGACAATGTAAATTGTCGCGTGCGTTAATTTTGCCCCCCGGTATTAGCGCCGAAGCAATTATACCAGAGAATGAAAGGACAAGACGTTACAGGACATTTTTTCTTTTTTTTCTTGTTTCGTTCCTTTCTCGGTTAAATGCATAACAAAATATGGCACACACAATAACAATTAGAATAACGTTGCAGACCATTTCAAATGACTGAAAATTACCACTTAAATGAGTCCAATTGATTTCACAGCAGGTAGTATACCTGTCTGTCTGTGTGTCCGCCATACATTTCCACTCACTCCTCTATTACACCTCCAAACATTTGTTACCACTTAATAGGTTAGGCAGTTAGGCAACCAGGCATTAGTAATTAAGCCAGAGAGCGGCGTTTATTTGTTTGTACAAATACGTTACGTTACGTTAATCGTTTCATTTTCGCTTACGAAACTCTTAATGGACTATGCCTTCGTCTTTGCCATTGCCTTTGCCTTTGCTTTTCTCATTCGTTTCGTTTTACGGCACTATCGATTACAGTGTACACTTGTTCAAGCACTGCACAGGTAGCATTTGGCTAATTGGTATCATATTGTTGATGTTGTTGTTGTTTTTTTATGGTCCGGAAGTAAATATCGGAAATTGCTTGTTATCTTGGGAAAAAAAAGAAGGAATTTATCGTTTTCGTTAATTGTTTTGTTACTTACGAAACCAATTAAAGGATAATTCTACAGCTACCCTACACTTCCACAAAGAATGGTAGAGGAACGGATTCATAGAGTTTATAATACGATTTTGTTTTTGTTTTTTTTTTTATTTTTTAATTTGAGTATAATTTTTAATAATTCCTGTATTATTTTCTTTACATCTACTTACAGCTGCCTTTCCCATTGCCCGCCGTATTGGTCATCCGTATCAGAATCGCACACCACCGAAGCGCAAGAAGCCGCGCACTTCGTTTACACGCATACAGGTGGCCGAATTGGAGAAAAGATTTCACAAACAAAAATATTTGCGGAGAGAGCTGCTTTGGCGCGAGGCCTCAAAATGACAGATGCCCAAGTGAAAACGTGCAAAATCGCCGAACGAAATGGAGGTGAGTTCCTGCGAATTGCCAATATTGTTTAAGCCCTTAGAGGGCTAACCTAAATGTTAGAAAGCGAGAGAACAAATATGTGCGGATCTGCTTAAAGCTAAGCATAAATTCCAGGACCTTCAACATGATTTGAAACTCTTATCGGATCGAACGGGCCATAATTATCTGAAAAAGAAGATTTTTTCGTCAATTGTACTGTTGTAGCAAGCCACCTTATCAAACTAAAAGTTAATTCTTATTGGCTAATGATAAATTCTAGCTTTTCCGCTATCCAAATCCTCTTTTTTTGGACCTGGGCAAACAGTATTTTATGTTACATATTGTGATTGAAATTATTCCTATTCTGTACTATAAGTCTGCTGCGCTCGGTCAGAAAACTTCGGTCTACCTCTGGACATTCCGGTACGTAACTCAAATCTCTTCTTATCGCAATTACTCTAAAAAAGGGGAAGAGTATTGAGAAAGATCTTCGTTTTTCTCCTTCTTGCCTCCGAGTGTACTCCTCTAGACTTCTCTTCAATGCCACAAAAACTTCTGGCCTTATAAGCCGTGAGGAAGCTCCTACATTGGAAGCTTATATGCCTGTTCATTACCGTGAATTCCCACACATCTTTAGACCCAGCAGAAGGTGACTCTCTTGCCATTGCTTAGCTGATTCAGCTTGCCCTGACAATACCATACTATCTCGAATAGCAGCCTGGTGGTCGGATAGCATTGCTAGTCCGGTAACGGTCAAATAGTATTGCCAAGTCGGTTACAAAGTCTTCCATAAATTCGAATTTAGATTTACAGCATTAGGCGAATTCTGTAAAGGTCGAACCAAATGGTGGATGCCTCAAACCATGTCCCTCAATTTTAATGAGTCGTCTGGGTTTTCCACCACTTTTTCTGTTTAAAATCGTAGTAGTTTAGTAGATAACATATTGGCTTATTGCATATGAGTCCGTGGTTCAAACCCCAGCACGAACAAAATGAAATATGAAACAAAACATTTCTGCGGCGACTTCCTCTCAGCAAAATTATCATGAAAAGCATCTCAAAAATCTATCGTTCGGAATCAAGATTAAACTGTAGGTAACGCAACTCATATATTAAATTAACACACACGACACGAGTGGTGTAAGAAGCTAGGCATGTAATCCGAACTAAAGGGTTGCAATGATCGATTAATTAAGTAAGTTTTCTGTTCATAAATTCTGTCCGTTTTAATTTGAATTGCTTGCCTCAAACTCGTTAATTGTTTACAGTAGAGATCAGTACCCCAATCGCTTAAACCGTTTTTTCGTTCTTGATGGCAACGGCAACATGTAGCGTCAGATAAAGCGATAAAGTAATAAAACTTAGATCAGGTTAGATAGCATATCCTGCTTGAGGGTAACAGTCCCACAAAGTCAAGAGTTAGAACCTTAATATTCCAAACATTTTTCTCACAGTGTATTTAAAACTGTGAAAATATTTATTTTCATGGCGGAAGAAAAAGTAAAACAAAAACGATACGAAAATATTATAAAAAAAAAAAAACCAACCCTCATTAGCGTTAATGAATCGTAATAAAAATGGTATTTTGGGGGGTGGTTGTGTTGCCATATTTGCTTTTCGGAAAATTTATCATAAAAAAGGTTTTTTTTATTTAAATGAATTACAACAACAACTGCAATAAAATATTATAATTGTTGTTAAAAACAAAATGGCTGACAATTCAATTATTTTTAATAACCAGACAGCATTAGCGTCATTATTAATCGCTTTTATAATTGTCGTCGTCCCCCCTCCCACGCTAATAATGGCAGGCATTAATGCCTTAATTGAGTCGTTTTCATATGAAAAAAAAATTCTAATGACGGCTGGTCATTCCATTTGCACATTTAACAGAATGGAAATTAATTTCAATAGAAAATAATTAAAAAAATAAAAATGATTTAAAAACATGCATTTTGGCCATTTGACTGGAAAAAAGTACACAAAAAAATTTTTTTTTAAAAAATCATGTGGGTTGTCACCTTAATGGCCCGGCGGACGGGCGAGCATTTATTGAATGCCAAATGAATGAAATATTTTGTTTAGAATTAATTTTTTTTATTGTTTTTCTTTATCGAAAAAAAAACGATAAAAACAATAAAAAAAACATTTTAATTGATAATGTCAACATGACAGTGGAATTGCTTGCTTGCTTGCCAGACGTTTAAACAATTCTGTTTTGAAAATAACAAAATTAATGATGATTTAAATGTTAATTATTTATTCATTTATTTATTATTGTTTTTCATTTATTTCTAAACATTAAACTACAAAAATATTTAAAAATTATTAACTTAATTAAGAGAGCTAATGATTGTTTCTGTTTAATCAGTTGCTTGTGGAATAACCCCCACAGCACATCAGTTAAGCTGGCTTTCATGACTTTCACAAATTATTTCTCGTATGCATTTTATTTGTTTTTAATTTATTTTTTTATAAGTACACATACAAACACACACACACGTTTTAGAGATAAATTTTATTTAAAAAATGTTTTTAATTCTGATAGGATTTTAATTACTTGCGTTTCGTATTAACAAATCATGTTTTTTGATTAATTATTGGGCAATCAAAAATCAAATCATAAAACTTAATGAGCCGTTTAGTTTGTTTTTTTTTAATAGAAAATAAAATTAAAAGGAAATCGTATTAAAATATTCCCAATAAAATATTTGTTTTAATTATCTTTTTAAAAAAGAAGAAAAATAGTTACTGGGGGGGGGGGGGGGAAATTGTTTACAACGTTCTATAACGAATTATCCCGTGCATTCCTCTATCCCTTCTTTGTTTGGATAGACGAAACGAATTTGAAATTTGAAATCAAAAAAATAATTTAAAAAATATCTAGAGACTGTAGTCTAGAGACTATATTGGCGCTGCAGACGCTATTGGAGTTAACCCTGTTGCATACGGTAGTGAGAACCAGAGTTCCATTGGTTGAATAACAGCTGACAAGTCTAATTCAGGGACACTGTATCCCAAAAAAGCCGTTTCTATGACATCTTTCTGTTTAACTGTCCGCCGGACAAAACTTACTTCATTATTTAGTCACTACAACCCTTTAAACACAATTACGACCAAGCTTCTCACACCCATACGAGTGACGGGACTCCAAATGACAGAGTTTTGAGAAACTTTTCTTGGGTATCGTATTTATTCTTAGAGTTTTTGCTAGAAGACTGTTGAAAAGAAGTTCCCAAAGAAATTTTTGTTTCAAATTTCGATAAATTCAATGAGCTACAGAATTTCAAAATGTCTGATCTGGTATTTGAACCATGGGCTAATGTCTAATAATAATGTCTACTAGTAGTTGCTAGTAGAGTTTATAATTTTGGAAAATGCGGCTCAATGATGTTGTTTATTACGAGTAAGTAAAGCAATTTTAAGTGTACATATTTTTTTAAGAGTGATATACGTATGGTTTAAGGACAGATGTGGACAGTGTGACAGCAGCGATGGTGTACAAACCCAGAACAATATATTCGGCACCCATTCGGGCTTCATTCCAGAGAGAGTATGAAGCACGGAACACAACAATACCATCAGGCAGTTAAGCTGCCAAGCTAGCAATCTGCTAGCATACGAATGACTCGAGAATGGTATGAGATTGTCTGAAGCGAACATGTAGACAAGGAAAGTAATGTTACCCTCTGCGGGATCCCAGATCAATTAAACATGCGGCTATTCAAAGCCCTTCAGCACCTCTTGTATGCCATAGTTAATGTTCTCACATGGTCCGCCAAGGTAGAAAAATTTCTGACGTCTTATACTGTATGTTGACAGCCTGTCAAGTAGACCGTAATGATAATTATTCATACATAACGGTTTTGTTTTTGGTAACGTTCACTATCAGACCAGCTTTGTCTGATATTTCCTGTTATGTAGCAAGAGATTAATTCAAGATGGGAGAAGTTTTACGATAAAAGACATGAATTGTATGCATAAACCAAGTCATTTGGATTTCCATAAAGGCTTCATGTAATCCCTTTAAGATTTAATCCAACAAATACTAAATAATTAACAGAGAGATATTATGATGCATCCCTGAAGTCGACGTGGCTTAGTAAATAGTGTGTTGGCTTATTAGACGTGAGGCCTGGGTTCAAACCCAGGTCAGACATCTCCAACTAAACGAAATATGAAAAAAAATATTTCTTCGGCGACTTCTTCTCTAATAAATAAAATTGCCTTAAATCGTTCGGGCGCTCGGACTTTACAACTGTCAGGATCCTGGCCACTCTGTATTAAAAATTTAAATCTCACAACATACGTGGTATGAGAAGCTTGGCCGTAATCCTTACTGAAGGGTTGTAATGGCCAATTATGTATGTGTGTGATGCATCCTTGTTGCACATCAATTTCCTGGTGCGGTCCATGTGTTTCAATTTGTCGAATTCAAGGGTAAACATTAAAGCGTAGGATATTGAAGTGATGTAAAATGCCTGTGACAGGCTTAAAACTAGCAGGTTTCGGTCTCAGAGTCAGTGGCTCCTTCTTACATATTAACACATAAGATAACATTCTATCGAGCTAAAATGAATGTGATTTTTATCACCTAATTTTGGTTTTTCTGAAATGTTTGTTACTTTCCAAGAGATGTTTGTTTTGACATTTAAAAGTCTCCGCTTGCATAATGCTTTTATGATTATTTTTCACTTGAATTCTGTTTCTTTTAATAACAAATTATGGAATTGCTTTTAAGAAAAATATGCCAAAAAGATACACGATAATTAATTCTACATTTTAAACTTAGATTTTGTAATTGTAATCAACGATTTATTTCATAAAATGCGAATTTCTAATTGAATCGATCAATTTTAAATTCTGCTGCAATTATTTACTCATTTCTTAAACAAATTTTTAATTTATGATCGAGCGAAACTGCCTTTTAATCGATGGAAATATTGAAATTGTTCTTTAATTAGTTATCACACAAGACACTACGTTCATTTGGACATGTTCATTTACCTTTTTTTTTTTATTTACAATTGTAATATGCTTATCGATAATTAAATTGATTGTTTTATTTAATAGCTATCGATTACATTCTTGCATTTAAATTCTCTGTGATTTTCAATGCTTTAAATGCCATAAAAAATTTCAATGTTTTTTCTTTTTTATTTTTTAATTGCAAAAGGAATTTAAAATTGAATTAATTTCGCAGTTAATTACAATGGCCGTAGGCAAAACTATCAGACATCGTGTTCAATCAAGAAAAATAAGACGTTGATTTAATACACAATTATTGTTTAATTTAATGAATGAGTTGAACGGAAATCAAATGGAAATTTTTCTAACATTTTTCTAACATGTTTCGCTTACATTAACTATGCAATTGAACACGCGATAAATTTGTTTTTCAAATTCTATTTCATTTGATAAGACATGAGAACGAATGTAATCAAGTGGATTGAATGGATGGAAAATATTATTGAAGGCAGAAAATAATTGAAATCAAATCAAATCAATAATTGATAATCATCATCATTGTAATGTTATGGAGCACAGTTTCTAACCCCTAACATAAAGAAAACAGGATGTTAATGTCTTTTAATTTGACAGCCTTGGATCTGTTAGATGTCATATCAGAAGACAGAAGTAAACTAAAAATCTACCCTCGTTATTTTGTTATAACACTTAAGTATTATATGCTTAGTTCGTGCGTTTGCAAACGTAAGAAGAAATAAATCTTATTAAACTTTTGCTTTTATTTTCTTTGTTTTGACTTTTCTCTGGCTGGATAATAAGGAATAACGGTAACAATTTAATTAGTCAAAACATATATTTTCCTTCACTCACTAAACACATCCTCTTTGTAAGCTTAAATTAATTTACCACCTGAAATCTACTCGGTAGTATAATTTGTCTTCCACTTGCAAACAACCAAGCAAACAAAATAAAGATGCTTCATCCAACATACCATACCATATCATACCATACCATACCATACCATACCATATCATACCATACCACATATATGTATGCTGCATAAGGGGTTTGGTTAGTTATTGAAGATGAAGAAGGAGATGTTTGGTGTTGAAACTGTAGAGAGTAAATGCTTAATTAAAAATTTATACAATTTTATGGTTAAATTGGTAAAGTTTTTATTGTTATTTTGTTGCTGTTGTTGTTGTTGCAACCATTATAAATGAGTTTTACAAAAATTATTTCATAAAAACAAACAGAGAATAGAGAAGAACACAGAGAGAGAGAGAAGAATTTATTTCAAGAAAATTGTATTTGGCAGTGAGTAGGTGACCTGAAACCATAAATAGTTTTTCAATAAATCAAATTCATGCCAAAGAATTTACTTTTATATTCATATTTTTCATAGTTTTAACCATTAACCAATACAAAAAAGAGAAAATTTAAATTTGATTACACAATAAAACATAAAAGAAATTTCAATTATTATGCCAGCATTTCTTATAAAAAAAGAGATTTTCTGTAAGCACTTTCATCATTTTAAAGTTGATTTTATTACACAGGAGATCGAACAATTAATTCAACAGGATTAAAGAATGCGTATAAAAGCCGTCTGTCATTAAAATCCCTTTTCCAAAAAAAAAAAAAAACAACAAGCTCAAGTCTTGCCTAATGGGCAGCGCAATAATAGATTTCAAATATATTCTCAAGTATAATTCACTCCTACATGCAGGCCTTAAAAATTAATTGCAATATTCAAACGTGTGGATCATATCAACACTGCCCACATCTCTTGGTCACACAATCCATAGAATACATGAGACCTTGGTTCAAACCCTAGCTCAGCTCTCAAACAACTTACATACATACATAATTGGCCATTCCAAGCCTTCAGTCAGGATTACGGCCTATCTTCTCACATCACTTACGTTGTGTACGTTGATTTTTATATAGGAGGGGCGGGACTACAGTTTAAAGTCGACTCGCGAACCACAGATTTTTGAGAAACTTTTCATGGCAATTTTATTTACTCTCAGAGTTTACGCCAGAAATCTGCTGAGAAGAAGTCGCCGAAGAAATATTATTTTCATATTTCGTTCTGATGTCTGACCGGGGATTTGAACCCGGTCTTTCGTCTAATAAGCCACCACACTACCTACTAGACACGGCGGTAAACAACGAAGTATAAGAAAAAAATATTTCTTTCTGCGACCTCCTCCCAGCAAAAGTCGTGCAAAAACTCTGAGAGTAAATAAAATACGACATAAAATGCCGAAGCAGCCTATTAGATGTGATGCCGTGATTCAAACCCGAGGTCAGACTTCTTCAACAAAACGAAATATAAAAAAATTTCTTCGGCGACATCCTCTCAGCAGATTTCTGGCAAAACTCTGCCAGTAAATAAGATTGCCATGAAAAGTTTCTTAGAAATCTGTTGTTTGAAGGCGATTTTAAATTGTAAGTACCACCACTCACGCATAAAATTAATACACACAATGAGAGTGATGTGAAAAGCCAAGCCCAATTATGTACGTCCGTTGAAACGTGTGAATCATATCCACAATGCCCACATCTGGATGCCAAGCAATCCATCAAACTCAAGAGACCGTAATTCAAACCCTAGCTCAGATATCTCGAACAAAAACAAGAGAAGATAAAAAAATTTTTCTTTCCGCAAGTTCATCTCAGAAATCTTTGGGCAAAAACTATGAGAATAAGTAAAATATGTCGTGAAACGTTTCCACAACTCTATCGTATAGAGTGGGCGTAAAACTGTGCCGCTACTCACAGATAAAAATCAACCCATACAATATGGGTGGTGTAAGAAGCTAGGTCGTAATCCTGACTAAAAAATTGCAATGATCAATTAAGTAAAGGAGGTAATGGAACCAAATGACTTAAGAAACAGCATAGAATTCAAGTGACTTGAACATTTTACCTTATCGTATGGTTTTAATCTCCCTGTAAATATTTAAACAGAATAAATTGGATTTGAACAGGACCGGTAAATAAAGATTACGAATACTCGCTGTCGTAAAAACAAAATCAAAATATTTTTGCATTTCCGGTTAAATAGTTTGTTCAATAACAACGTCCATAGTAAGCAATTGATGACGAATTGCCATGAAAAATTTCTCAGTCGACTTAAGGATAAAATTAACACACATAATATAAGTGGCGTGAGAAGCTAGGTCGTAATCCTGACTGAAGGGTTGTAATGTTGTTTATAAACTGTATAAAAAATAATGAATTTCTTTAAAAAAAAAATTATTTTATAAACGTAATTAAGTATGATGAATTCTTACCTAAAAGCTCAGATTAATGCCTGTCAAGTAATCAAAAAAAAAAGAAAATTTGATTTAAAAAAAGTGATTCATAATTCTTATTCCAATTGATTTCATAATAATAACTCTATTCTCTAACATTTAAAAGCATAAACGTTTATAATAAATTCTAATTTTTATATTCGGCTTTCATTTTTGCCATTAAAATCCCTTTTGACAGACATTTTCATAATTATAGGCCATGATTATCGTTTTAACGCCCTAAAATACTATGTGAAAACATAGAATTTCTGTTAAACTTTAGCTATTTACAGTAACAATGTCCTCCATAAATAATTTAATAATAATAATTAGAATATTTTAAGTACTCAAAAGAAAAGTACTTATTATGCCAACCAAACCAACCAGCCAACATTCTCCGTGATGCAACCCACCCCCAAAATACAAGCACTTGGTAAATAAAATCTGATATAATAAGACAGCAGGAGTTTGCGCAATAATAATTATTTAATCGTTCATTATACTATACAAGTATTCTCTATGATTTTAACCACCCCCAATCCCATGGTCTAAAAAGGGGGGGGGGGTTACTGTATGTACTGTTTAATGCTGGGCAGGGGTAGTTGAGGCCATATTGAATATTTCATAATAATAAAGCAATTTTGTGGGTCTGGCATTGTTGGCTGTCTTTGAGGGAAAAGTTTTTGTTGGAGGAGGTTTGGGGGAAAAAAAGATTTGATTGCTGTTGCTGTCAAAAGTTTCATTCTTTTTTTTTTTTTGTTGGGGGAAAAACTTTTGTATTAATGCCCTACACTATGTAGCATAGTCAAGTTATATTTTGAGATAAGGTTTGTAACACCTTAAAGCAGCGTCTTGGAAGTCGTCGTAAGAAACATACTGCAGATTTGATGGTACTTGGTACTTTGGTACTTTTGTGAAAAAGTACCAAGTTTTGCAGTTTAAAAACTTTACAGTTTTGTAAAAAATCTCTTGAAAAAACGAATTCAAAGGCGAATGAAAGTAAAACCCTTTAACTCTCTATTTTCAAATGCTTAATAGGGCATCATAATGTCGTCTTCGGCCGCCTTAAACTTTCTTATTTCCATGGGGTTATCAACGTAAACGTAAATCATTTCTTTATTTTCTTTGTAAGATTAACTATGAAGAGAGAAATGAAATTTATCTGTGATAGTTTTTCTTTTTTTTTTTTTTTTTTTTTTTTTGTTACATTTTTATAGTTTATTGTTGCCACAAATAATGTTGTTTTTGTATTGTTGTTGTATTAAATATTAAAATAAAAGAACCAGCAAAAAGTCTGAGTAGGTATTTAAATAAATTACTTTTCGTTTACAGTGTCAACAAGTTTTTACAAGGAAAACTTGAAAACTTTAATTCATATTCATACAGTTCTCATACATTCATACATATGTATGGTACATATAGGCATACATACATATGTACATACATATGGTATATATGTATGTTTTTTAGACACTATTTATTAATTTTAATATTCATTTATATGATGTTGTTGTTGTTGATGATAATGATAAGAATGATGATGATTTAACGTGTGTGAATAACTTTCCATATGGAATTTATTATTCATACGCTCTGCCAAATGGGTAACAATTCAACATGTTTTAATTATTGTTTCTTCGCCTCTAATAACATTATTTATGAATAATAAATGAAAATGGTATTGCAAGTGTGTGTGTGTGCTAAATTCAATGATTTTATTAAAGATGAAGTGCTTTTAAGGGCATATGAATCCTTAAAAGTCATAATATTTACAAAGAACGCGTTTTTGTTCATTTCTATTGAATTTCAAATCATTTCATGAGATTCATTTGCTTGCAATTTGAAACTATAATTCGATGAATTTGTATGTTTTAATACGTTAGTTAAGATATAAATTGAATATATCAACAGATATTTGAGTTAATAAGGTGACAGCAAAGAAATTTTATATTTGTTTAGCCTACTGCATTAAACCTGTATGTAGTTGTATGGCGTTCAAGGTTTATCAAGTGTTAGTGAGGTTCTTTGGCATTCAAGTAATTGTATTTTGTAAGACATTCACGAGTACAGGTCTCATTCGAGAATAAATCAAAGATCTTGAAAAGACTAAAAAGATATCAGAACAACTAAAATTGAGGCACCCAAAAGCATTGAAATCATATGAAATGTTGTGATAAACAATCTGCTAGTGATGTTGGAAAAGATCGACTCTAGAGCATTTGCCTATATCGATTCCGTGGTTCCTATAATTTCAGTTGGAATTATGAAACCTAGAAGGTAGTGAATGCAACTTCTTTTGAGGATGGTTAGCTAGTAGGCATCTAGACTTGGAAGCGATATTTTTCACTAGAAATTACAAGCAAAAGTTTTTTCCAGAAATAAGGCATATTTCCTGTATAGAAAACTTCCCCGGGACTTGAAAATGCTGAACAATATGAAGAAAGCTTTCATTACTCCCTACGTTTCTAATAAAGTAGTGACGAGGAAATAAGTCCAACACCACATGGCTCAATGCATCTATAAAGCAGTAGTCAGATCTACTTTTGACTCTGGATAGCAGGTAAAATGGAAGTTCCTTAGCAGAACAATTAACCTCAACATGATAAAGCGAATACCGAAATCCGTATGCACTATTTTTATTAATACACTGCGTGCCACATCCATGACGACGCTGGAGATCATTTTACGCCTTTTCGTGCTGCATCTACACTATAAGCAATTAGCATCTAATACTTGTCAGATTGGGAGGAATCGAATATCAGTTGCACAAGAATCCTATGGAAATTAGTAATCTTTAGAAATATAGAATGCGTGCTACCACACTATGACTTCCCAAGGAAGTTGAGAACATTCACACCAGATTCAAAAATCGTTGGGTGGAGGAATATTTTTGAAGTCAAAATACGACCTTCAATGGTGATTATTGAGGATGTCGAATTCATCAGAAGCTGCAGAGACAAGGAAGAGAAGGAAACTGTTCTCCACCTCCTGGTAATGCGTCCAGAGTTCTATAAAAAGGAGAAAGAATCACCTAAGCTTCTTTCATGCATCTGTTAAGGATAGACATTGAGAATCTACGTGGTTTTTTCAGAAAAACTTAAAACTCCAGGATGACAGTTAAAGGACTCAATTTGTAAATTACACGATTGAGTGCTTAATTTTTTTCTTGACGCACGTAGCACGTAGTTGCAGTGCATTTTGAACATTGGACTGCAGCTTGGTGTCTACAAAACCTGATCAAGCAAATATTATTTCGGTAAAAATATTATTCCGATAGCGTAGCCTAGAGCACCACGATGTTCTAGTGGTTACTGTGCAAATCTGCGAATACGGAGGCTATGGATTTGATTTCCATCAGAGACACCGGTCCGTTCTATTAGATTAATAATAAAAGCAGCTTTTATTTGCCGCACATTTCCTTCAACAGTAACATACCCGAGTATTCGAACTATTATTAGGAACCTTCCCTTGTGTGATATTTACATTAAACAATCACACACTTTCTATACCTATTTGGCACGTTTGCAGGAAAATTATCGGGGAAAATTAATCGCCGGAACAAATGACTCAAATTAGTTTTAAAACAGTTTTGATCTAGCGTCTGTAGAACTTTTTGTGTGGAGTCATAAATTCTTAATTATACGTCAATAAATCCATAAACTTTTGAGGGAAAATATCTGCCACAAAATGATAATTCTCACAGAGTCCACATGGTGAGCCTACATAACAAGTTTTATTATGGACAAGTATCTCCAGGGGCAATATACTTGACTTATGTGTTTTCTAATCCAGCCACCATAATAGAAACTTTATTTTGGGCCATATTTTTTAGAACACGGTCTGAATCTAATCTTTCTGCCGCTCATCTAAGCTATGAAAATTTTCCCTTCCTAGAAAATATTTACTAGATGGACAAAAAAAGAACTTTTTCCACAGTCTCTTAAATTTCTTTGAATACTTTTTCCTCTTGAGACTTGCACAACAAGGGTAGAGGAGAGCAATTGCTGCACTGACTTTAAACTAACAAGCGATTATTTCTCAAAAATCCTACCCACATTTGACCTTTAAGCACTTCCTATATTTGCCAAGAAAAAACTGAGGAAAGAAAGCCTTCTTTAAGTCCTTTGAGGCTTTTTTACTAAACGAAAATCAGTTTAATTACCATCGAAGGTATTTAAAAGGTAAAAAAACTTAAACACTCTTGGTGGAAGAGCAGTAGCATCTGTGTTTAGGAAAATTTGTTATTAAAATGGTTTCTTGGTTTCTTTGGAAAAGTTTTCTTTAAGAAGATGAGGATGAGTGTTGGGACCTTTTTAATGGCATCACTTATAAGTTGTTAGTAAATTAATGTCTGTCTTAATGTCTTGTGTTTAAATTTATTTGCAAATAAACATTAAAAAGGGGTGGGGGGGGGGCATTATTTTCAAGGAAATTTAAAATTATAAAGAAAACTGAAAAAACCTTTTTTAATGAAATTCAAAAGATTTGCACATTCATGTATAGTATGTACATATGTATGTACATACGATTAAGAGTTTTAATTTAAATGGCAATTAATTTTTAAGGATTTTGATGAAAATTTTGTGAATTTTAAAAACCAAATATTTTAATATCCCAAGTTTTTTTATTTTTTTATTGCTTTTTTTGCAGAAATAAATATTTTTTTATCTTCTCTTTTATTTGTTTTTGTTTTTTCTAATTGAGTTTTTAATATTTTTTTCCCTCTTTTCGATTTTTCAATTGTTTCCATTTGCAAATACGTTTTTCGTTTCGTACTTTTAAAATTTATGACCCCATTTATGCCATGTTTTTTCTTTCTATTTTTTATTTATTCATTCGCTATAAACATTCCTCCACCCTCTTACTCTCTTTACTACTCTTTTGTGTTCCTTCCGTGTAGTCTATTACGTTTTTCTAACAGCTTTTTTTTATTTTATGGAATTTTCAATTTTCAATTTTTATTCTCTAATTTTTTTTTTTTTTTTTTTTTTATTTCAACATTTTGAAGTTTTCCTTGTGTGTAGAAGAATTTAGTTTTCAATTTTGGGAAGTTGTTGTTATCCATTCACACGCAATAATTCATGTCGAACAATTTGATTAAATAATTAAAGAAAATATTTGTACGACTGCAGAGCAGAGCAGACGGACGAACGTATACATAGACAATAAAACATTCAATGTTTAGATAAATGAACCAAAAAAAATGGAATGAAAAATGCATGAAAAGTCTTGGCAGTTAATTGAAATATTTTATTTGTGTTCAAAAAAAAATTTAGGAACAGAAATATTAGTTTTCGGATCATATTTTACGTTTGAAAAACCATATGAAAACTATCGATTTATGCTGAAGGAGAAGAAAATTTACTCTTTTTCAAATTTAAGCGCAGAAAAAATTAATTAAAAGTTCTTTGAATATGGGACAAATGACGTCACACAATAAGAACTTTGAAAAATATTACAGTATAATCTCAGGCACAGAAATCCTCCTGATTAGTGGGGAAGAGCTGCCAAAATTTGTAAGTACGAGGAGGGTATAGAGAGATGAAATTTTTTTTCCGCAAATATTTTTACCGCATAGGTAACATTAGCGACAGACAGCGCTATACCGACATCCTTCCATGGCAAGTTGAGCCTAATAAAGCTGGTCTTCGACTAGTTTGTGTATTCGATGGCTTTGGCTGTGCCTTACAACGTGCCCTATCTATTTACGAAAAAAGAATTAAGCTGGGAAATTGACACAAGACTAAAAAATTCCGATTACGCAAAGAGAATTTATCTACTGGTTCACAGGTTGTTGCATGACCTGTGCAGGGAAATCTTAATTCTGTATAGGTAAAAAGCAACAGGATAGACTCACCGACAATCATCGCCAACACGGAAGTTATGTAAATCCATATTATTAACACAGCTAAGCTTTAATCCGAAGAATCATATTAAGAAACTGGTACGTCTTATTGCCATTTTTATAATACCTCTATGATATCTGGCAGATGCAGAGCTATTTTTAACAGACTGAAGTTTGGCAGACAATCCTTAAAATCTTAAAATCCTTGAAAACTTTTATTACTCTAGAGATTTTTATGCCTGATTTAAAAGTATGTGTGGTACGCGCTGAGCAAAAAACCTTTTGTTGGAATTTCGAAATTGTTTTTAAAATAGACGCTTTAGAACAGATCTCTAATCTAGGTGCACGCTTGTAAAGGTACCATTCAGAGAATCTTTGTACCATTAAATCCTATTAAATCTTATTGTCAAATTATATTTTAATTTTTTTACACTCTCTCTGTTCCATTTTCAGACGACAAACTGCAGAGGAACGTGAAGCCGAACGTCAGGCTGCCAATCGTTTAATGTTGTCATTACAAGCCGAGGCCATAAGTAAAGGTTTTGCACCGCCACCACCTTCTGCGCCTCTATCAACACAAACCGTAAATGGAGCACCACTGGCAGCATTACATGGCCTACAACCATGGGCAGAGGCGTCGCATGCGGCAGGATGTTAATTTTCACAAGAAAGCAACAAAACAACAACAAAAAATACACTTAAAATCACATGTGATAAATGAAAATATTAAAAAAAAAAGAATTAAAAATTGTAAATAAATTTAAAAATTTGAACATAGTTACAGTGGTGGCTAAAACAACAATGAAGATTATGAAAAGTACTTTAAAATGAAGAAGAAAAATAGTGTAAATAGTTAAGAAAACCAGCATTAAAGAAAGTTTTTAATCCGTTTAAGTTGTAATTATAAGTTTTAAGATTAATTTTTAACAGTAAATATCGTAAATAAAAGTGAAATAAATTAAGAAATAATTAAAAAACAACTACAATAAAAGCAATAGTTAAATAAATAATAAACAAAAACAAACAAAAGAAAATACAAATGAAAAGATAATCAATAGCAATGCACTTAAATTATAATTAAAAAAAGAAAAAAAAAACAAATTAAAGGATTTATTTATAAAAAATATTGTGGATTTAAAAAAAAATAAAAAAAAAATTTTTTAATTAGAAAAGGCTTTAGAAAATCAATCTTGTTTCATAAAGTAGAAGAAAAAAAATTATTTAAGCCGGCGGCATAATATTTTTTTTAAATTTAAAATATTTTTTTATAAATAAACCCGTTAAAAATATCAAATACCTTTAAATAATTATAAAATTAATATTAAAAAACAAAAACAAAAAAATAAACAATTATACGATTAGTATTTAAAGATTTTTAAAAAAAGTAAGTCATTTATTTAAACAAAAAATAAAAAACAAAAAAAAAATCCTTAAAAATTAAAATTTAAAAATTCTTACAATAACTTTATAATTTCGCTTGTAATTTAAAGAAAAAAAAAACAAAATCCAATATTGAAAAAAAATTGCTTAAAATTTTAAATTTAAAAAGAAAACAAAAACAAAAACAAAAAAATATAGAAAATTACTTACTTTGAGAAAAAAACAAATGAAAATGAAGAAATTCAAACAAAATTGGCATTTTTATTTAAAACGGCACGATAAAAAAATTCCCACGTTTTGTCATCACAAACAAATTGTTTCAACAGAAATATGAAACACGCTATTCAACCTCACCTTAAACTGTCAGCAACCGATTTAAAAAGATTTTTTTTTTTAATTTTTCTAAATTAAATCTTTCTTTCGTTTCTTTTTTTTCCAAACAAACTATCTTTCGTTTAAAGAAAAAAAATGAAAAAAGATTTTTTTTAATTCCACAGGAAATTCTCACCATAATTACAGTGTTTAACACTCGTTAACAACGTTTCAAATGATTTCTTCCTCTAGAGCTGATCACGCCATATGGTTTTCTAATTAAAGGGGGCTATTTAAACCTGCTTAAGAAAAGGTTAATAATTAATTGTAGTTGTTGTTGTTCTAAAATTGATTCTTGGCTCTAAAACTGTTTTGAAAATAAATTTATGTATGCCTAGTGTACAAAGAAATTACTATAATTACTGCAGTTATGGCATCTTTATACTCTCAAAAATAAATTCCTAAAACTTAGACAAATAATCGCCCCAAAAAAAATTAAAAATAATGGGATTAGAATCTCTCTTTTGACAGATTTTAGTTTGGGGTTCACTTTTACTAGACAGCCGTACTACCACCACTATTTGAAAACTCAAATTACGAAAATTTCGATTTGAATCGATTGTCGCCGTAGTCTAGTGTGTAGTGTGTTGGCTTATTAGGCTCAAACAACAGGTCAGACATCAAAACGAAAAAGAAAAAATATTTCTTCAGTGACTTCCTCTCAGCAGATTTCTGGCAAAAACTCTGAGAGCAAGTAAAATTACCATGAAAGTTTCTCAAAAATCTGTCGTTTAGAGTCGACTTTAAACTGTAGGTCCCGCCACTCATGTATAAAACTAACACACACACCACCAGTGGTGTGAGAAGCTAGGTCGTAATCCTGACTAAAGGGTTGTAATGTATGTTCACTTTTACTAGACAATTTACGAAAGTTTTGTTTTGAATCGAATGTTCGCCTTTGGTGACAAAAATATCAACGTTGTTACGAAAGCCATAAAAGATCTATTTTTGTATCGTTTGTTTGTAAAGCTACTGAAGCTCGAGACGATCTATTAAACTGTCCTAAAAGTCTAGAGTGCCTCTCCCCAATTGTCTTATTAGAAAGATCTCAGAATGCTGTTTCTTGTCAGCAAGGATAACCCACTGCGTAGTACGTAACAAGCACTCAAATATTGCCTTCTGTAATGCATTAGCGCCGCACAAGTTTCAAATATGTATTCTAGGGATTCGTTCTCCTCTGCCTCGAATATACATATTGGGCTGAAAGAACTTTCTATACAAAGCAAATGTTCTTTAAAATTGCAGACTCAAAAAACCTGACCAGAAGGCCGATTACTATTCTCAGTCTGCTTCTGAATAGTTTGATGCAAAAATATCTTCTCTTTTCCCACTATATTAACGATCTAAATTTGATAATTCGTTTGTCTTCTCAGTGAACTCTCAAGAAATATTGTAACTGGAATATTATAAAGAGCTGCTGGGATAAAAATGAAGTTAGGTCCACAATATGACATTGGATTTCAATGTATTTAAATTGTAGGAAACAGCAGTAGAAGGTCATGCAGTAGAAGTACTCAATATAATAATTGTTGCCCTAAAGAAAGATGCACTGCTTGTGCTATAACAGATGAACAATACACGTACATACATAACGTTAATGACCATTACAACCATTCAGTCAGAATGGGGACCTATCTTCTTAATAGATATTTTCGGGAATAAGCATCGTTATCTTAGCTGCACTGCAATCCATTGTACTAGCGATAGAATAGTGGAATACAGGCCTTATTATAACTGCATTATAACGAATTAATGGAGCTGAATAGTCAACTGCTATTAAAAAATAACTTTGCCCTTAACTGTACGCCGTTGAGAAGCCTCAAAATAGATTTTGATGGGAACGACCTATGCATCAGCGTTGTATTCAATTTTTGTTGATAAGATCAGATAAACAGAAGCAGTTCTTGCATCGTTTTAAAAAATATCAAAGCATTTGAGGTGACTCAGTGCAACTCAAAAAAAAACAGTGAAAATCGCATTGAATTTTATTTTAAAAGCTGCTGATTTCCCAAAACTTACAATCAATAACCAACCATTGTTAGAGATGACGTGTTATGGACCGTGTTTTTGCACATTAAAATCGTCCCTATTTACACAACCATGGAGGGCAAGCGGTGAATGATACACGCATTATTAAACTTTAAAGCTTTAACCTCAAAAGACTTTGACGTACGTTCAAAGAACTATAAATGACAGCTGTTGATAACATATTAGAAAGATTAGTAAGAAATTAGATTTTGAAATAGACGCCTCAAGGTACCGCTGAATTAAATCTGATTTCATCCAATAGGAGCCAATCTATAACAACCTGACCAGAGCAATTGCTATAAGATTCCGTTGTAATTTAGGAGACAGACACCAAAGCTCACTGACTCACATGAGTCCGATAGGTTTAGAGCCACAATCGCTTTCGGAACAAATTAGATGGACTAATGAGAGCTGTTATCCTCGGTTAACGGATTTATTTTCAAAACAAACCTCCGTGTAATATGGTTGCTTGGGCATTAGAGAGTATCAAGTTGCCTCAATAAATAGCTTGCGTCATCGTTAGTATTTCTTCGGCAACTTTCTCTAAACTGTAGGTCCCGCCACTCATGTATAAAATTAACACACACAACGTAAGTGGTGTTTGAAACTAGGTCCATAATCCTGACTGAAGGGTTGTAATAACCAATTATATATGTATGTATGCCGTTATTTCTTAAAGCACGAATTCTTGGAAAATAAATCAGAACTCTTTCTACAGGTTTTTAAAAAGAAGTTTTTGTACCAAGTTAAAGAATATTCTGAAATACTTCAAAATATACTGACATCCTTGCGCTACGCTTTTCAAATCATGAAGTGCATTTTTGAAATCGGCTTTTTAATAAAAAATTGAAAGTTCTTGGGCAGCAGACTCCTAAATAATCCGATCGGCCAATGTGCGTCTCAGTTAAGTAGGAAGAAAATCTGGAACTAAACTAAAAGAGCCAGGCCTGATAACATTAGACGGCAAGGAAAGATCATGAACGGCTGATAAGACGTTGAGTCCAGAAATACGCTCAGCAAATGTGGGAGTGAAAATTAATATTTTTGAAATTCAAATTATATCAGCATTAAATATATCGTCACCTTAATATATAAAATTTCTTTGAAATGTCAAAATTCCAAAAATACCAACTAATCTGTCAATTGGGTAAAAAAAAAACTTTCATATCCTTAGGTTGTATTACCTTTATCGCCCAGAAATAATTTCTTTTTTGTTTAATTATTGTTAATGTATCCTTGAATGTTCCTTAATCTACCTTGACAACCTACCTCTAACCCCTGACCCATACCATCCTTTCACGAAGAAGAAAGAAAAAAAATAAGCCAAGAAAAAACGGAAACCATAACCGTCTTTATCAATACATTTGATTGATTATTGACCAAACTTGTGGACACTTTCAATGTAAAACTAATCTATTGGATGTACAATCCAACATACATACATACATACATACATACGTACATATATGTATGCTTACGTATGCATGTACGAACATGTCCTTTTAATGAAAACTGAAAAGACAAAGAAAAAGAGAAGGAGAAGGAGAAGGAAAAGGAAAAGGAGAAAGCAAAAGAGTACAACAGATCTGGGCATCGAGATATGCATGTGTTGCCAATCAAAAGTAGAAATTAAGTTTTTCATGTTCATAGGACTTAAGCTTGTTGTGATAAAAAGGAACGAATGGACGGACATAAGGAAGACATGTGTTGAAAAAAAAAACTTCTTTTATTTCCTTTTTGATTATTTTTATTTTTGGATTTCTCTGTTCAAGCTACTGCTGCTGCTGTTCTCGAGTGATGAGGAAAAAATGAAAATTAAAAGTGAATAATTTTTTTCTGTGAACTTTTTTAAACGAAAAGATAAAGAAAAAAAGTCAATCAGGATAAAAATAGTTCCTTTGAAAATAACTGAAGAGGTGGTCAAGAACATAACACAGTTTAATTGCATGTGGTGAGAGAGAATTCAAGGAACATGGTTTGAAAGATGAATTATTTTGTTTTACAAAAAAAAAAAAAAAACTGGACACATGTGCTTAAGGTTTGAAAGTTTGATGGACATAAAATTTCATTTGTAAACATAAAAACCAAAATGGTTTGAAAACTGAGTGCTCAGGAGACCACTTTTAAAATACACAGTTTTTCGAGTTTGATGTTTCCTTTCGAATATATATTTCAATTATTTTATTAATATTTTGTGTAGAGAACAGTGCTTTCATATATCGCTACTTGAAATGAATTTGGAGATAACATTTCAGCATCTCATTAATTTATCATTAATATTCCTTCAACCATTGTCCAATCGGCCTGAATAATCTTAGTATAACTGAGTCATAGAAAATGTCTAGCCTTTGCGCTGAAAAACTTCTTCCATAGTTTGATGGAACTTGGTCAGGCCGCTAAGCGTGCTCAAGTGTGCTTTTGGCATGTCATAGCTACACACTTCAACCTTCTGAGTCGCAAAAGTAGCATTTCAGGAAAATCTTGACTGATGGTCAGACTAGTTGTAAACTGTGGGGCAATCTCAAAAAATCTTGTCCCGTTTATGAGTCGACTTTAAACTTTGTAGTGTCTCGCCACTCATGTATGAAAACTAAACAAACACACCACCAAGTGTGTGAGAAGCCTAGGTCGTAAATCCTGACTAAAGGGTTGTAATGTATGTTCACTTTTACTGAGACAATTTACGAAAGTTTTGTTTTCGAATGAATGTTCGCCTTGGTTGACAAAATACAAAGTTTTACGAAAGCCATAAAAGACTATTCTTTGTAATCGTTTGTTTGTGAAAGACTACTGAAGCTCGAGACGATCTATTAAACTGTCTGAAAAGTCTCAGAGGAGTGCGCCTCTCCCCAATTGTCTTATTAGAAGATCTCAGATGCTGTTTCTTGTCAGCAAGATAACCGCACCTGCGTGAGATACGTAACAAGCACCAAATATTGCCTCTCTGTAATATGCATTAGCGCCGCACAAGTTTCCAAATATGTATTCTACGGGATCGTTCTCCTCATGCCTTCGAATATACATATGGGGCTGAAAGAACTTTCTATACAAAGCAAATGTTCTTTAAAATTGCAGACTAAAAAACCTGACAGAAAGGCCGATTAGCTATTCCTCAGTCTGCTCTGAATAGTTCTGATGGCAAAAAGTTATCTTCCTTTTCCCACTAATATTTTAACGATCTAAATTTGATAATTCGTTTGTCTCTCAAGTGAACTCTAGAAATATTGTAACTGGAATATTATAAACGAGCTCCTGGGATAAAAATGAAGTTAGGTCCACAATAAAATGACTTGGATTCCAATGTATTTAAATTGTAGGAAGCAGGCAGTAGAGGTCATGCAGTAGAAGTATCAATAAGATAATTGTTGTCCGGCTAAAGAAAGATGGCGGCTGCTTTGCTATAACATGATGAACAATAACATCGTACATACAGTAACGTTAATTGACCATTAAGCAACCATCGTCAGCTCAGAATGGGGACCGTATCTTCTTAATAGATTTTTCGGAATAAGGCATCGTTATTCTTAGGCTGCAACCTGCAATCCATTGTTACAGCGATAGAATCAGTGGTAATACAGGCCTTATCTATCAACTGCATTATGAACGAATTAATGAGCTGAAATAGTCACTGCTATTAACAGAACTATGAAATATAGATAACACTTATGTAGCGTGAGAAGTAAAACTATATGGAACACACAAAGTTAAATCAATTTTTGTTGATAAGATCAGATAAACAGAATAAGAGTTTTTGCATCGCTTTTAAAAAATATCAAAGCATTTGAGGTGATCAGTGCCAACTCAAAAAAAAAGTGAAAATCGCATTGATTTTATTTAAAGCCTGCTGATTTCCCAAAACTACAATCAATAACACAACACATTTGTCTAGAGATGAACGCTGTTATGCGACCGGTGTTTTGCACATTAAACATCGTCCTATTTACACAAACATGGAGGGCAAGCGTGTGAATGATACACGCATTATTAAACTTTAAAGCTTTAACCTTCCTAAAAGACTTTGACGTACGTTCAAAAGAACTTAGAACATGACAGCTTATAACATATTAGAAAGATTAGTAAGAAATGATTTTGAAATAGACGCCTCAAGGTACCGCTGAATTAAATTCTGATTTGCTATCCAACTAGGAAGCCAATCTATAACAACCTGACAGAGCAATTGCTATAAGATTCCGTTGAATCTGTAGGAGAGCAGACACCAAAGCTCACTGGCTCTACATGAGTCCGATAGGTTTACGAGCCACAAATCGCTTTCGAGAACAAATCTCAGAATGAACATAATGACGAAGCTTGTTATCCTCGGTTTAACGGATTTATTTTCAAACACCCCGTTAAATATGTTTGCTTGCGGCAATTAGAGACGTATCAAGTTCGCCCTATAAATAGCTGTGCGTCACGTTAGATTCTCTTCGGCAACTTCTCTAAACTGTAGCCCCGCCAACAGAATGTATAGCAAATTACCACACACAACGTAAAGGTGTTTGAAACTAAGGTCCATAATCCTGACTGAAGGGTTGTAGAATACCAATTATATCATGTATCCGTATGCCAGCTCATTCTTAAAGCACGAATTCCTTGAAAATAAATCAGACCTCTTTCACAGGGTTTTTCTAAAAGCAAGATTTTGACCTTACAAAGTAAAGGAATCCAATTCTGAAATCACTCAAAATATACTGAGCATCCTGTGCGCTACCAGCTTTCAAAATCATGACCTAGTGAAGACTTTTATTTCAATTTTATTAAAAAATTTATTCAAATTTGATTACAATAATTCAAAACGAATTTATTTTTTAATCTTTTATTTTATTTTATAAGAATAATAAATCATTCTTATCGTTTTTATTGTTTTTTATCATTTTTCTTTTTATTTTCAATTTTAATTTTCGATAAAAAAAAAAGTATGCAAAACGATTACGATTAATTTGTTTAAAAATATTTGTAAAATAAATTAAATTTTCTATTTTAATGGAGAGAACAAAACGACAATACAATACAATACAATAACAAAAAAAAAAACAACAACAAATCCATTAACATAAGGGGTAATGAAATAAGAAAAAAAATGAAAAAAAAACTCTGGAAAAAAATCACTCAACCATTGGATAATAAAATGCACGCGAGGAAAAAAAAAGCTTTTGATTTCTCTTTAATTGACAGTTGAATTAAAAATTTCAAAAATTTTTCTAAAATAAATAACAACTGACTGACTGACTGACTGATTAAAACAAGAACAACATGGTGTCTCTTACATTATGGAAACAAAAAAAAAAAACTGAAATTGTCAACCATTTTGCTTTGCCACTGTTACAGAGCAAAACAGAGGACATTCACAGAGCAAAGTAAATGCCTGTATGAACCTCCAGGCAATTTGTGAATACGGTGTGCGGGGTAGAACAGTTTTCAAATGGAAGTGCGATGAAAAGGAAATTAAGAAAATAGACGAATGAAAATTACCCTTTTAAAAATGTGTAGCACCATGAAAAACAAAAATTACATCAAAGACTCGTTTAACGAAACACTTTTGAATTACTTGAAATGGTTTTGGTACTAAAGGCCTGACAAAAGGAGGCCTCTAAGTTTGCTACTCATCTTGTCAAAGTTTTTAGGGATTAATACAATCCCTAGACTTTAAGAAAACAGAATCACAAGTTTGATTTCAAAACAAAACAAACAGCCTTCGAGCAAACTCAAAGCATCTATGAAGCCATCACAAAGGCAATCGAAAGCAAAAAATAATGTACAGCCCATTATGCATAGAAGGTGTATGCGAACAGAATGCATATTTCATCAGAATAATCAAGATTTTCTCTCACCATGTGATAGCCCTCCTTAGGTTGGTTGCTTGTAACTTTACAACATCGAATACTGTGGGGAATAATAAGGAAGAAAGCACAGCCATGGCTAGAAGAAGAACTTTACATGTATGATCTCAATGTAAGCTATTTACTTCGATGATTGTCTCTGAAACTTCTTTAACTTGTGGCCCTTACCAAATAGTCTGATGGTAGAAGGACGTTGGCAAAGTTAGACAAGAATTCTTAGGCTGTTTATGTAATCAATACAGGAGTACTTTGTGCAAACCCGGTGAAATTGAGGATGATGTCAGTCAAAATATTGTAAACCTTTATTGAAAACGTTGTGTTCCTTTAATTTCCGGTATCCTTCAGGTTTCATTTCTTAGTTACTCCTGCAACTGTTATTCGTTTAAAGAAAGGTGACGACGTGGATCAATGTTACAATCGGTCATGGACTGGTAGACATGATGTTATGAACCACGCGTTTACAGGAATGATAAAAAATAAAGGGTATTCATAAAAAAAGAAGTTGCCATAGTCTAATAGGTAGGGTGTTGGTTTTTTACTCGTAAGGCCACGGTAAAAACCCCAGGACAGACATCAAAACGAAACTATGAAAAAAAATATTTCTTCGGCGTCTTCCTCTCAGCAGATTTCTGGCAAAAACTTTTGGAGAATAAATAAAATTGCCATGAAAAGTTTCTCAAAAAAATCGGTCGTTCGGAATCGACTTTAAACTGTAGGTCCAACCACTCTTTTATAAATTAACACACACAACATATGTGTTATGAGAAGCTAAGTTATAATCCTGACTGAAGGGTTTTAATGACCAATTACGTGTTTATGTATGTATGTTTAGGTTCCATTTCTTAGTTAATTTTATATTTCTTCTGCAACTCTACCAATTTTTGAATAAAAATTCTTATTCACGTTTTAAAATTGTTAAACTTTAGATGACCAGCCGTTTATCGAGTGTATGGTGTATTGTTTAGTTATCTCCAACCTACAATGAATGCTTTTACTACAGTTATAATTTGTTAGTTTGCTAGTTGTTGTTGTTGTTTTTGTCATTATAGTTGTTAATATTGTTGTTTTTGTTTTTCCCAAACACTAATGACACTATCAACTGTCATATGCTTTGAAAATAAATTTTAAAAACGTTGACAAAAACAACAACAGCAACAACAACGTGAATAGCATTAAAAATATATTTTTTTTTAACAAAAATATGGCAGTCGAGTAACGAAATCATAATGTCTGCCACTTAAATTTAATTGTTAATGATTCTATTTAATGGCGTGGTTATTTCTTTAGTAAAACTCTCTGTTGTTGTTGTTGTTGTCGTAGTACGTTTATTTGTTAAATAAAATAATCGTTAGACAAACAACAACAACAACAATAACAATAACAACTGTATAGTCGTCATAATCATTAATAAATGTCATACAGTAAAACAAACTCATTAGGCTGTCAACATGAGGAAAATTTCAATTTTTTTTGTATTTGTTTTTGTTGTATTTGTTTTACGAGCAATTAAAGTTAATGATTCGGTTATTCGTTACAACCTATTATCATGGAATATGGAATATTCGAACCATTGGAACGAACATAATTTGATAAAAAGCAAGAAATTATGGAAATTATTTCATTTTAAAAGCGATGAATGCATACCTTTAACACATTTTCGACAATATTTTCATTATTTGTGAGTAATTTTTAACAATAAAATGTTGAGAAATTATTATTGAAATCCATGAAAAGAAAATTAAATTTTGTACTCTTCATATGGCCTAATAACCACAGAAATTACTTTTGAAAACTTTTCTTAAAATACAATACGCCGCTTCTTGAAATTTCCCAAATAATTTTTGTACTGCACATACCAGCAACCTGACATCTAGAACCCTGAGGTTAAACATCGAAGATTTAAAATGTTTTACATGAGTATGGATAAACCCTTGGATAAGCCAGGTGCATAAAACTCTCAGTTGTATCAGGTTTTTCTAATCAGCATGTTATCCGAGAATAGATCTCTTTGGTCCCCAACAACTTTAGTTGTACAGCTGCCATCACTTCGTATAATTATTCAAATAGTTCTCGAACGTCTAGAACTTTTTCAAAATACCCTTTGAAAGGTAAAATGAGCTTAAAAATAGACAAGATATCCCTAAACGCTGTAATCTTGATCTTTAATATTGAAAAACAAATATTGGTGCTACCATTAGGCACTATCGAACTTTAACAGTTGATAACGGGCATCTTGTTGAAGCTAGATCTGTCAAATTAGTTGTCATTTATTCAGTTTGTTTTACCAAATCATCATGGATGACTATGTTTGTTTACTGATTAGACCTTAGTGCAGTACACCCCAATTTTCATGGAAAAACCATTTTCTGTACGAATGGGTGAGTGAACAAGCAAAATTGTTGAATTTTGAACGACACTATCCACAAAACCGTTGATTACATCCCAAAAAGTAACAGTTTGGCGTGGATTTTAGGCTGGCGGCTTTATCGGTTCATATTTCTTTGAGAACGACATTGTTTGGGTAATCGCTGTCAACAAAAAGCACTGTAGGTCAATGATTTCTAACTTCTTTTGACCAGAATTGGATGATCTGGGTACTAACGATATATGGTTTCAACAAGAAAGTGCTACGTTCCTCATAGCTCACTTCGGATACTCTACATAAGCAATTTGAGGGCATAGTCATCTCACATGGAAGTGCTGTGAACAGGCCACCGACATCGTGCAATTAGACTTTTCTTGTGAGTTTCTATTAAGTCGCAGATGTACGCGGTAGTATGGTAGATAGTGTGTTGGCTTATTAGAAGTAAGGCTTCGTTTCAAACCCCATGTCAGACATCTCCAACAAAACGAAATACGAAAAAATATTTCATCGTCGACTTTCTCTCAGTAGATTTCTGGAGAAAACTCGAAGAGTTAATAAAATTGCCATGAAAATTTTCTCCAAAATCTATCATTAGGAGTCGACTTTAAACTGTAGGTCTCACCACTGATGTATAAAATTATCACACATAACATAAGTGGTGTGAGAAGCTAGGTCGTAGTCTTGACGGAAGGGTTGTAACGACCAATTATGTATATAAGCGCATAAGCTACTAGCCTTAGCGGTCCTCAAAGCCAACATAACCTAAGTTATCGTTCAAATTCAGCATGATTTGTGCGCTAGACTCATTGAGAATTGCCGATTATAAAGGCGCTCTATCCATAGAAGCTGTGACGAACTTTTGAAGGATAATGAGTTCAATAGGTCTCTCAAACACTTGCTTTGTTTTATTTAATGTTAAAGATAATAAACCCGATACAATAATTAACTACTCCGTAAACATTTATTACGTAATCTCCCCTTTAGAAAAAGAAATGGAAATTAAATAATTTCAAAAGAAAATCTCTCCCTTTCTCCCTTTTCCTTGGCATGAATGTAATTTGAAGTGAGATTAAAAAAAAAATTGAAATTAATTTTAAATCCTCAATTGACCGTTTACAACAAAACATTCTTCAAATATTTAAATATTTATGAAAACAAAACAAAAAAAAAGAAAATGAAAAAGATAGAAGAACAAAAGAAAAATTTTAACAATAAAAAAATGAAATGAAAATAAAAGAAAAATGAAAGGAAAGATTTTCCATTTCTTTTGTAATGCTTTAGGAGGATTACTTACCACCACTCCCACTTGACCTTTTGCCAGTAGCCAATTGAATAAATTTTACATGGAAAAATCGTACACAGTTAAACATAAATTTTTTACAAAATATTTATAATGCGATACAGCCCAACCACCTACTACCTTAGCGTGTTTAAAAATACTTTTCACAAGGGGGGCCAGCAGCAGCAGGCATATCTTCTCAGCAACACTATAACACTTAAGGGTCATTTTCTTATTTCTTTCTTTCTTTGTGATCTTTGGTATTTCGGAATTTCTATCTCTCTCTCTCTCTCTCCTCTCTCTCTCTCTCTCCTGTGTGTGTGTATTTTCTTCGTTTCCTTTTTAACAATAATATAATTTGACGTTTTCATTTTGTGATTTGGAGAATTCACTTAAATTATACAACACAACAACAACAACCTTAACACCAAAACGAAATAAGAAAAATATTAATTTGACGAGGGGTGAACAATAAAAGGTAAAAATAAATAAACAAACAAACAACAATTTTTCTTTTATTGTTTTAATTTTGTTTGAAGATTTTTATTCATTTTCAAAAAGAATCCAAGAAAAACAAAAAAGAAAAAAACAAAAGACGGCTGGTCTTCAACACTAAAGTATGAGTTGGGTGGCCAGCTTAGCTTTTATTTTTTTTTTTGTTTTTTTTTGGGCAAATTTGTTAACATTGTTGTGTTGTTGCTTTTAGACGTGCTTAAACATTTGTTTCACGGTAATTAATCTTTCCTTAGTTGTTTTTTTTCTGTTTTGCTTTGTTGCAATTAAAATTAAAAATCCTCATCTTCATTGTTTTTCGTACATTAAACGGGGGCATACAAATCTACACACAGTGTTTTATGAATAATTGAAATTTATTCAATTGCTCGTGTTGCATGTCAAAAGGAAAGGAAATGAGAAAATCACTCTGTATGTTGCACAACTTCTCTACCATTTTTTCCCCTTTTTTTTCGCCGTGTGATGTATTAAAAAAAAATGCGCAAAAAGTATTTGAAATTTACAGAACTCTGTTGGTAGAATAGAAATACAGTGTACAGCATAAAAAATGCTACATTGAGACAAACTTTTATTGTAATTAAAGAAGGCTATCTACCGCGTCTACTAGTCTTTTTAAGTACCAATTTCTAATGAATTTCCTAATATAGCATACACACTGTACATACATAACATAATTGGTCGTTACCAACCCTTTAGTCAGGCTTAGCGACCTATTTCTCACACCACCTATGTAGTATCGTTAATTTTTACACCATGAGTGGTGGCCTACAGATTTAAAGTCCGACTCCGAACGACACATTTTTGAGAAAATTTTCATGGGCAAATTTTAAAAAATTTACTCTCGAGTTCTTAGCCAGAATAGTCTGGCTGAGCGGAAGCGCTATGAAATCATTTTTTCATATTTCGTTTTTTGTTGGTTAGTATCTCCAACAACTGGAGCTTGAACCGGGCCTCATGGTCTAGTAGCACACACTCCCTAGCTAGAACCCGGCGACTACATGACTTTCCTATATACTTTCCGCCATTCAGTTTGGCGTGCAAGCCTTTTCGTTTTCGCTAACTCGGATTGTTTGTCTACTCTCCTTTATAATATGGACTTTCATAGATATATCTGTGTAACTGGTCTCCTGTGAATCCAAATCTGTATCTGAAACGTGCTAGGCAATACTAGTATATCGATTTTCGCTGACAAATAAAAAACCCATGGGAGGTAAAGCGTAATTGAAAATAAACGCGTAACTTCGCGGCTTTTTAGATTCACCGAAACATCTGTATCAGCCGTCGAAACCTAATTACCAATGCGAGTGCCAATTACAATAAGGGCTAATAGTTCGTTAAACGATTTTAATGCAGACCCGGTATAATCGAAAAAAGCGTATAGCAGAGGATGAAACTTGAAACAATTTAGAAGCGGATATTTCCAGGAAGATGATAAACATATTGAGACAGATAGAAATGTAAACCGAAAAAGACGTTTGAGCATAATTTTTCAGATGCACTACGATTACGTAATATCTACTCAGTGAGTTCTGTGAGGTATCCGCCGTCGGAGCGAGGTATTTTAACTGAGCCTTTTAAGAGGCTTTACAGCACTCGTTAGATACATACATAGTGTAAACCAATGACACGTCGGCCGATAGTCTAGTAGGTAGTGTGTCGGATTATTCCCAGACAGCAGGTTTCGAATCCCAGGTTCAGACATCAAAGACGAAATAAAAAAATGATTTCATAACGGCGACTTCCTTCCCCTCTAAGCAGATTTCTGGCAAAAACTCTGCTAAAAATAAAATATAACAAATAAATTTGCCATGAAAGTTTCCCAAAATCTTTGTCGTTCGGAGTTCACTTTAAACTGTACGTGCCGCAACTCATGTTAAAATTACACACACAACAGTGTGGCAAGCTAGGCCGTAATCCTGACTAAAGGGTTGTAGATGGTCAAATTGTGTATGTAATGAACCCCCCTCACTTCTATGTTGCACGAGAGATAGCAGACATAGCATAGCTTCCGCTGAATTAGACCATGAACTTGATTCTTTTACTTAGTTCCACTTTTTTAACGCACTGTATTACGGCCATACAATTTTATTTGTAAAACCGATCTCTTTTAGCTTGACAACTAAACAAGAATAGAACAGTTTGTGTTGTTGTTTTTTATTCCGCTTTTTTTTAATTTAATTACAACCTTTCACTCATTCATTTTGAGTTCTTCTTCTTCTCTTCATTTGCACTTCAAAATTTTAGAATCCGAAATAACAGCGAAAGAAAAGGTGAGAAGCCTTGAAATTTTTCCCCAATGAATATAAAATCATGTTCAAAACATACACA
>QOCX01000220.1:64793-117803 GCA_005959815.1 Sarcophaga bullata
ACATCAGACTCTTATTCAGTGTCCATATAAGAGAGTGGGTGGGTCACTTGTAAAGATTTTTAAATAAAAAATCATTTTATTTTTTATACATACGAGTAGTGTTTCTTTTGAGATCCTTATAGTTCGTTCAACATTTTTCCCAATTTTTAAATTCCTCTCAGGAATTTAGATTTTGTCAAGGCCATCAGAATTGGTATGGATTTGTGAGATGAATTCATCATTAAGATGATTTCGAATCTCTTCACTTACTTACTTACTTCATTGGTCATTACAATCCTTCAGTCAGGATTACGTCTTGGTTTCTCACAACACTCCCATTGTGTGCGTTAATTTTATCTATGCATAGCGGATGCCACAGTTTAAAGTCGCCTCAAAGCGATAGACTTTTGAAAAACTTTTAATGGCATTTTATTTATTCTCAGACTTTTTGCCAGAAGTCTGCTGAGAGGCAGTCTCTGGAGAAATCTTTTTTTTATTTCGTTTTATTAATGTCTGAGCTGGGGCTTGAACTACGGCCTTGCGTCTAATAAGCCTACCTACTACCTACCTACTACACTACAGCGACTTCTACTGAATTCAATTCCAATTAGCTTCTCCAACTCCTAGCCTGTGAGAATAGACGATTTTTTATAACTTCAGACCAAACCTTATTAAGTTACCCAGCTTAGGTTCGGTCGTTTACCAAACCTCACTTGTGCATGCATAGCGGGCCGTTCTGATACCACAGGTAAGCGCAATTCCTGTACTAACCGAATTCCACCAAACTATGGAAAATGTTAATCAGCGCAAGGGCTGCACTCGAGTTACCAAAATGGTATCCACAATCTTGTTATAGTTTCCAATGCTGCTTGTGAACAATTGCTTCCTTGGGATGATAAAATTGTTCATAGTATTGGTGCCAGCTTTATTTAGTTGTAGGAATATATTAATCCAGTAGACCCATCATCACTCATGATTCAATTATCATCACAAGTCTATTGATATTCACAAAGATTATCTATCACAACAAGATTATTTATCACAGTGCTACTCCTCAAAATCTCTACATGGATCACGATTGATGCAAGAACCTCTCATTGTCCTGATGGCATACATCATAATACTGGCATACATACATACATAGTTCAGAAGAGCTTGGTGTGCCTGATTCCCTACAATTATAGAAACGGACGCAACACATATAAAATTCTGCTTAAATGAGTATAATTTTAGCAGGACCATAAACACTATTTACTTTGTATTAGTCGCCTGGCAGGGATTTCCTCTTCCCCTTATCCTCTAGTCTAAGTTCATAAACGCATTTTAGTGCTTCATAAACGAGCATCGCCTAATCGTCTTCTAACATGAAAAGTTTCGTCATTTTCCAATTAAAACCCCCAAAAAAAGAACATTTCAGTAGTCATGAGAAATTTATATAAAAACGAACAACAACAACAACAACAACAAGAAATTAAATTAATTACACTTGCTGCCGTACAACAATGTTTTCCAACACAACTATTTTATCTGCACCAGCGAAGAGTTAAAAACGATATTTTGATGGCAACTTTTTATGATTCTTGCAGCAATTTCATACGCCAAACACAAAATTGTGCAAAAAAATACACCCGAAAAACATACACAAAAGAAAAAAAAAGATTAAAACAAGAATAAAAACAAAAAATAATTAAAGAAGATGAGCATTAAAACCATTTAAAGGATGTAAAACTAATGACAACCATTTAGGCAGGTGTATTAACAGTGTGTTCTCTCCTTCTCTCTTCTTCTCTTCACTATCTTCCGTATCATGTTAGATCTTATGAAGGCAAAGGAAAATGAAATTATTTTTAATCATTTTAAGTTGAATGAAAATGTCGTAATCAAATACTTATAAACTAATGGAACAAGTGCTTCTTCTTCTTCTTTGTGTATGAAAGTATGAAAACTTAAGCGGAGTGAAATCAACACATCTCACCAATTTATTGTTATTGCAGATACACATGTCTGCAGTTAAATGCATGAAGCGTGTACGTACATCAATCAGTATATTTATGCATGTGTGCACTATGACAGTGTTATACATATATACATACATACGTACATACATAGGTACATACATCCATACATACATGCATACATACATACATACATACATACATACATACATACATAGGTACATACATACATCCATATATACATACATATATACATGCATATTGCATACATACATACATACATACATACATACATACATACATACATACATACATACATACATATATAGATACATACATATATACATACATACATACATGCATAATATATTTTGCCAAATATCTTGATTAATTGAAATCATTGCAAGCCTTTAAAAACCATGTCATTGTAGATCGATTTTTCGTGCTTTTCATTCTCGACCCAAAAAATTTAATCTTCAGAAGTTGAACTTGTTTATCGAAATGTATGTCTGATAATAATAATAATAATAATAATTAGCCATTACAACCCTTCAGTCAGGATTACGGCCTAGCTTCTCACACCACTTATGTTGTGTGTGTTAATTTTATACATGAGTGGCGGGACCTACAGTTTAAAGTCGACACCGAACGACAGATTTTTTTGAGAAATTTTCATGGCAATTTTATTTACTCTCAGAGTTTTTGCCAGAAATCTGCTGAGAGGAAGCCGCCGAAGAAATATTTTTTTTTTCATATTTCGTTTTTGATGTCTGACCGGGGATTCGAACCCTGGTCTTTCATCTAATGAGCCAACACACTACCCACTAGACTACGGCGACTTCGTCTGATATGTATGTATGTCTGATACCATCCGATAATCCAGAAATAATCCTGACTTTCCTAAGGTTAGCTATGAAGCTGACATAATGTTTGCCTTTCGAAGGTAGTCGACGTCATCTTAATCCAAAGAAAACGGCCATTATTAGTTTATTGGCAGGCGTATTCGGCTCAGAATTTATTAGGCCTTGATTAGCTTAGAAAAATTCATTTTTATTGGCATATAATATGTGAGTGATAAACGTTTCATAAATGGTCATGAAACCGATCAAAAACTCGTCTAATTTTCATTTCAGCAATACACTCTTGCGTAGTTAGTATACGATTGAGTTTATGGCCAAATAATTCACAACAAAGACGAACGTGGAATCTTATCAAAACAACTGAATGTTAGATCTCCCTTGCATTACCAGATTACATAACATAATTGGTCATTACAACCCTTCAGTCCACCACACCACTTATGCTGTGTGCGTTAATTTTACATGTGAGTGGCACTACCAGATTACTGCAGTATTTTTTCAGCTGAAATAATGACTATTAAAATTGCTGGTGATTAACGCATATTTTTGCTTGTAGTAAAGCGGCCATTAGACCCCCAGATAGTATGTACACCACACCTTAGTTTCTCCAAGAATACCGGATGTCTCTGGAAAAGATAGCTAGGAATTAGATGGTTACCCTCATTAGAGTTCCTGGACATGAGGGCATTGAAACTAGCAACGAAGCTGACCAGATTCAATTAAATATGTAGCACAAAAACTCCATTCATTGGCAAAGGTACTGATTATAGAGACACCAGACAGATCTAGTCCATTATGGATATAATAAACAGATTCTGGATTATACCTTTCAAGATTCTATCTAAGGAACTTCATGGCAGTGATAACAGGACACTGGTCTTTGGGTGCTCATGCTAGGAGACTGGGAACACCTCATAACAACTTCTGCTGCAGCTAAAGCGAAAGAAGAATTAGTGGTAGTGACTTGTCTTACTAGACGTAAGGCCCAATGAAACTATGAAAAAATATTTCTTCAGCTACTTCCTCTCAACAGATTTCTGTTAAGAATTGAGAGAGTAAATCGAAAATTGCCTTGAAAAACTTCACGTATTTCCATCAATCCTTACTAAAATTATTAACGACCAAAATAGTTGAAAGTCATTCCAAATCGTTCATGAATCTTTACTTTACTGTATTGTCCAATGTTTGGTAACACAAAATGAAAAGTTTATTTTCTCATACCAATTTTTGTGATTTTTATAACATGTTAATGGAATTTTATTTTGATTTACACACACACAATCATTTGACATCATTCATGTTATAAAGACATTTAAATGTCAACACATTTTAAAATGTTTAGAAAACAAAAACAAAAAAAAAACAAAAACAAACAAACAAAACTCAATGAAATAAGCTTTGATGCTGCAATAAAAACAAAAACCCCCCGTCATTTGAAAGAATCTATGAAAGAGACTCTCTCGCTCTCTCTCTCTCTCTCTCTCTATTACAAATTCAATGGGCTGTTATGGCCAACAACGTTATATTATAACTCCTCAAAAATACCCACAAAAGAAAAAAATAAATAAAAAGCAGAAAAGAAGAAGAACAAAATAAATGTGAATGTAAAATTTTAATTCAATCAATGGAAAGCAACACCACCACCATTACCACCATCACCATCACCACCACCACTACGTTTTACTCTGTGTGTTTTTCATAGCCAACCCACCTTCATCAACTGCCATAACTCTAATGGATCGCCCAATAAATTTTTACAGGTATTCTCTCAATAATTTATAATAAATATTGTACTCGTAAAGCAACAACAACAACAACAACTAAATTAAGCCAAAGTACTCGTATATATTGGTCACATAAAAACATTTTTTTTTATTTGTTTTAAAAACCATTCCAATCCATTCCATACCAGTGTGTCTATAAAAATCATATAAAATTGCTGCTGAATAGGTTGTTTGGTTCATGGTTTTGGTAGTGATGGCGGTGGTGGTGGTGGGTCGTTGAATGAAAGACTAAAGGCATGAATGAGTTCTGTTCTGTTCTGTTCTGTTTTTAAATCAATTTTCCAATTTTTATTGTCATGTATTAAATTTATATTGGCAATAAATTGAATGTCCGTCCGCATTCAATAGTCGAGTATCATCCACACACACACACACACACACACGTACACTATGTTCACATCAAATTGGTGTTACTCGCTCGTACATGTTGCCAGTTTCAGGCTTTCAAAGTTTTAGTGGAGAACAATTTGTACACCCCTCCCCCCCCCCTTTTTTGATAAAGACTTTATATGTGAGAAATCAATATGTTACTGTTGTTGTTGTTGTTGTTGTTGTTGTTGTTGTTGTCTTTTTATTTTATATTGAAAGGAAGTGATTGTGAAAACAAAAATCGTATTTTTTTTTTCTTTTCTCTTTTTTTTCGTTTGGTCTGAGGGCCAACATTAAATTTATAATGAAGTGCGAAATCACTTCAATACTGTCCATCCATATGATTTTAACCATTTAATGGTCACAACATTTATTTACTTTTTATGCTGCTGTTAGTTAGTTGTTGTTGTTGTTGTTGTTGTTGAATGTGATAAAAGATTTAAAATGTTGGTGAAATCAATTTACAATATATTGTGCTCATCGATAGATAGACAGACAGACAGACATACCGACACAGAATTAAGTAGTAAATGTTTCTTTCTTTTCTTTTTTTTTTTGTAATTTAGAATATGAATTATTTATTGGACTTTATTGCCCCCAAATCCGCCCCCCTTATTGCCAACAGTTGTATGTGGGCTGAGATAGTAAAGTTTTATTAGAAAACGCTGTATTTTATTGATTAAGTCTTTAGAATCAAATTATTGTGTGTCCATATAAGAAGGCGTCTTTCATGTGTGAAATTAACAAACACAACATAAGTGGTGTGAGAAGCTAGGTCGTAATCACACCGATTTGAAAGTAAAAAAATGTTTTTCGTAATTCTTGAATTTATGCAGAAATTATTATCTGCATACGCGACGTATAAAAGCTGGGAGTTAATCCTAACAAAACAAGAGGTCTTACCCTACAGATAGAGATACGAAATCTCTCCATTCAACGAAGTATAACTTACACTTATACAATAACACCAAATATCTCTGAAACTATACTTGATAACAAGTTAAACTGAAATTTGAATACAAATTCAAATTCAAAGAAAAAAACTGCCTTGTTGTGGGCATTGTCTTAAACTAGGGCAGCTAACCCTGTAGCATAGGCACCGTAATGGGCAATGAATTGAGGCATATACGCCAAAACGAAATTCTTTTGAGTAATCGTTCACTAAAAGTTCTTGAGTTGGAGGTTACGATGAATGTCTTCGAAAGTAGTTTTCATGGCTTATAAATTGAAAATTTTGGTGTGAGTAAGCTATTCGTAAGCGTTTTGCCTGTTGGAAGGTAGAAGTGGCTTAGTCTCGTGTTGCCCAGTGTGATATCACAGTTTTAAATTACCATTAACACTACTTGTCCATGAAGCTTCTGATGAAACTATTTTAACTTCGAAGTTATATTTTTGAAAAATGAATACGATCACCGATGCTTGCTTCTCCGTCGACATAACGCAACATAACAGAACTGTTTCCTCCTACACGCTGTGTCTGCAACATTTACAGAACGCATTGGCCATAAGACCTCCAGCGACAGCATAGAATGTCTAATGTACCCACTGCGCAAGTAATAATGGTGAAGGTAGACATTTATTTCCTCCATGTCAAGGTTATTAGGAAGTTGTTATTAGGGTAGGTAGCAGATATTCCTACCATAACAGGCATAAGTTAAATATAACTTCTGCTGTATTGATCCAAAGAGTCATTCTAAGTCCGTAACGCGGTTACCAGAACACAGTGACATTCCAGATAACTGTAAAGCGAATGAAGTGGCCAGGTGTGATACAAACCTCGGACTCTCCAATGAATTCTTGACTTTAAGAATTCCTGTGAAAACCTGTAAGATTATAATTGGCAATGCGATCGTAGATTCTGTCGATTCTGTCTGTTCTTTGGACTCGGGCAAAATGGCGCAGAAAATCCTTCCAAAACTGTATGAAGGGTGCACAACAAGTCTTCTTAAACTCCAAGGTAGCGTGCTCAGTATGATTTTCGGTATCATGACAAGACATTGCATTATGGGCACACATGCTAGGCCCATCGGTCTTGAACACCTTATTAATTATTGTTGCAGAAACTGCGGTGATAAGGCAGAGACTTTTCTTTACCTAATAGGTACATGCCCGGCACTATGTCGTATAGGAGGAAGATATCTTGGTGCTTACTATGTAAACGATCCGGAAGAACTTTCACGCATTAAGTCTTAGTCATTTCATCAGAAGCTCCGAGAGGTGCCGGGACTGAGGGATAATAAAGCACTTAGGCCCTATGTAACCTAAGTGTTTTCATCCAACGGTTTTAGATGGACAGCCACCACTATCTATCTACCTACCGTATTCCCCAACACTGCACAGAAAGCATAGAAAGCAATGAATGGTTTGGTAAGCTTAACGGATATGATTCTTTACGACCCTACTTCTACACCCAAAACATAGGGCAGCAATGAATAGTAAGAATATTTAAAAGATCCTAATTAGGCCTCATTAGTGAAGTGAAATAATTCGATTTAATTTTGTTTTTTATATCGATCACATATATTATTTGATTTTTTTTTTTTTTTTTGAAGTGAAAATTATTTACAAAGACATTATCATTCTAAGGAAATTTACAAACCAGCCGTAGTTTTTCTTTTTTTTTTAATTTTTTTTTTATAATTTTTGGAGCTTTTTTTAAACTCATTTAACACATTTTGTTTCAATTTGTTTTTCTCTTTGTTGCACAATTTCATTTAAAATTTTCTATAAATAAACGCCGTTAATAATCGTTATGTTCTTTGTTGTTGTTGTTTTTTCTTTTTTATCAAATTCAGAGACGAGATTATCCATTTTTTTTTTAAACTGGCGGCAACCATTATTAAGCATCGTTTGAGTGTATGAAAGCAGAAAAAAACGAAAAAACAGAAGCAGAAGCATCTTAATGTTTCGCATAATCGTTGCCGGTATCGATTATGACGCCACCGCCTGTGCCCAATTCCTCAAACAATTCATTTGATTGATGACTACGAGCAAATGGATTGTTGTTATTGTTGTTATTCATACTGTTACCATTGCTATTGCCGTTGCCATTGCTGCCAGGATTGTTTAAAGTCAAGGGAGTGTTCGTAACTGTATGTAGAAACAAAGGATTATGAACTAAATGTTGCAATTGTGATAGGCATCTAGAATCATAAGAAAAAAATTTTAAATTTTTTATTTAAAATTTATTCATTTAAACAAATTATTTGTTTACCTTTCCAAACGTCTGTCATTGGCCTCCTGAACTTCAAAGAACTCGGCTAGGCCGTCATCATCCTTGTGAAATAGACCGTTTAACGCTGTAGATGAAGCACTATTACCAGCTCTTTTGCCATTAGTCCAGCCGCGAGAATATTGAAATGTTTGTCCCATACAGGCCATAGAGAACAAGAATATCAACAAAGGCAAGAAGATAACAATGCGCAACATGTTACCAAAATTATTATTTTAGCAGTTTCTGTTAAAATTTAAATTGAAAAGAAAATTCAATTTATTAAAAGGGGATCTCCAAATATGACTTTTGTTTTTAATTAAATGCCTTTAGCTTATGAAAACGGTAAATTTTTGTTATTTTTCTTTTTGATTTCATGGTTCCATTAAAATATTGACTAAAAGATTGCACTGTGTAAACAACTTTACTTTGTTTTATCGTAATTACTCTCTTCAATGAACAGCAAATTCTTTGATGGCAATTCTCTTACACCATACGGGTTTGTGTCCAAGAAAATTGCCTTGAGTCAAGACCAGAACCGTTTAAAAATCTTTTTCTAAAGACTATTGGAAACGGAAATGGCAGATTTTAAAAGGTGATTACCTATGTAAACTTTACTATGGAACTAGTATTGCCTTGGCAATCATGCAAGAGAATTTCTTTGGTATTCTAAATCACAATATAATTGATTATACTTGGTCGAACCATGCCCCCATTGGATGCCCTTAATCCTGTCACGATATACTTCCATCTGATATGAAGTGAATTGATTGATGGTTGAATGATTGAAATGAATTGATTAATGATTGACATAAATTTTACAACTTCCTCGTGATTTTACCAAATGTAAGTCCCTAGCTTTCCAAACCGGGGAATGTGATGTAAATATCAATCAGCACTCTTGAAAAGTTCAATAAAGTCCGGGAAAGAGTGCTTTCAAGTATCTCGCCATTGCAAAACCATTTTGAAAACCGCAGTCTCTAAAACAACCGCCCTTACAAGCGGTCTTTGTTGTCTTTGTCTCCAATATAAACATTTTCGATGATAAGTAACTCTGCGGCCCTCAGCTCAGATTATGCTTCAAAATCTAAGTTATTAAGTCATATTAAACTTTCCCAAGCAATCCAGGTTCGAGTCCCGGAGAAAATGTACAAATTTTCATGAGGCAAACTAACAAACTTGTTTTTTTTTTTTGCATTTAAGGTTGTCAGCAGGAGACTTGATTTTAAGATTCTAACTAGGGGCCTTCAGCGTTATGATCCAAAGGTTCCCGCTTGAAGCCCTAAAGGCGTAAACCGAGTAGGCTTTAGGATATATTAACGGTTCTGACAGTAGGCTTACATATAACCAGGCTATCTGGCCACTATAGTGTTTTCAAAGCGAAAGTCATAACCATTTTACGAGCAGCACAATGGCAGTAGAAGAGTAAATAAAATATTACTAGGATCTGATGGATTGATATGAATAATGAGGAGACTTTTCTTAAATCCCTTATTCATCAATGACACTACTTTAGTCCTCAGACTTAACATTCCTCAAATGTATCCCTCAAATTTATCCGAACGTACTGTTGCTCTAAGGGGGAGCAGGACTCGACTCTTGAATTTGTTGACTTAAATTGGAAAAGAGGCAACCATTTGGAAACTACGACGCTATTGGCATCTACACGGATTTAGTTGTCAAACTTATAAAACTCCACTTAAATTCAAAGAGTTCTACAAAAGTTTTGACATCACAGATGTTTTATACACTGAAAAAAAACTATTTTTAATACACTTACACTTATAAAAATTTCAATTTTTTTTTTTGATTTTCACAAATAATTTAGCAAGGGTTTCTTGGCTTGTATTGCAAATTCAAGATATAAAATAGAACTGAATGATGTTACAAGATTTGTCTGTGGCTTTTATACTTATCCTAACTAAAGGATCCCATAAGAGGCAATCCAATAAAAAAAACGTTTTCTTAAAAAATATGGAATAAAAAGGAAACAAACTATGCTTATACAGTGAGAGAAATTTAACAATGAAATGGAAAATTCGAAATATTACTGGAGAATACATATGTAAATACATCTATATGCTGAATAAATTTGTTAATTTGTTGTTATTGCATGTGAAAAATTTAAATAAAAAAATTTTAAATTTTTTCAGTGTACCATTACATGCCCATACAGGCATTTCTCCAACCCTGCCATTCAGCAAAGGCATCTAAACACTAGTGTAGATTAAGTGTTATTAGCCGTCAATTGTTTTTGGTAACTTTACCGAAAAGTAATATTTAAAACTCAACATCTATACACATACACATGTACTCCTAAGGATATAACCGCACAAAAGGATTTCCATTTCTCACCACTAACTCACACTAAAAGAAAGGAGACGACGTGTGCCATCATACAAATTGAATGCATTTGTTGATTAATCCACACCGAAATAAAATAAAAACAAGAGGAGTAAACGAACGGGTTAAACCATGAAATTAACAAACTTTACTTGTTGTTGCCTTATTGACGCCTTTAACAATCTGGCCCAAAAGCAATTGTAATTGCAGATAAAATCTCTACCAAAGGATTTGCGTATTTTTAGAAGCAGCCATGAAATGAATTAATTCAAGGGTGTGAGGCGAGATATTTTTATTTACAAGCAGATTTAAGAAGATATCTTTAGATTTACAGCTTACGCCTGGCTATACTTCATTATTCCAGATTCTTATTAACAATTTATGGTTGTTCTTTAACAAATGGCCCGCTATAGCTGGACACTTCCAATGATTTCCAATCACATGTATTTGGAGTCGAAAAATGCAGATTTTTTAAATTTAAATTCAAGAAACATCAAATCAAACAATGAAAATGGATCAAGTTAAAGTATAGGATACCCTATACAAAGCTGTTAATTTGTTTTCATTAAATTACACTGCTCAAGAGCTTTTGCATTTTGACCTTTTATAAGGCGATGAGTGATTTGCGCAAATTGTTTACCTTACGTTATCAAAGTCAAGCGGAAACTTAATTCAGCGTATTGTGATATCGCGCCTAAGAATTTAATATACGAGATGTGTTCTAAAAGGGAAAGTCAGTGGTTTGAATTTATCAAATTAAAAGCAGTTTAAAAAGCACAGCCTGTCTTAAGCAACCAGCTAAAAGCATACCAGCCTGAAGGCAATGCTAGTTTGAATAGCAAGATACTCGACTCAGAGGCTCTAGTGACCTACAAAATACTTGCCCTAGGCATGGGACTATATTGGGGGAACTGTATGAAAATGGTAATGTTGCGCAAAATGGTATTGAAATTTCTACGCATAGTACCGCATAGAAAGGACATGATCTAATGATATATCTAAAGCCTACAGTAAAAGCTTACAACCTATAATATAATATAATAGTATGAGTAGATTGAGTTTGATAAGATGTAGAAACTGACACGTGTCAGGGACATTCAAAACTATTCATTCAGTTTCAAAAAAGTCTGTTGGACTCAAGTCCATTGCATATATAGAAGTAAACTCCAAAGTCATAGAGACTCAGATTAGAATACTGGAAGAAAAATTAAATTCCGTTTTTTTACCCAGTCAGAACCAGTAAACTGTATAATCTTGAATGCTCAGTTCATAAGAGGTCAACACAAGAATAGTACGGAAGTACATGGGCTAGCTGAATCAGCCGGGTAGAGAAAACAGAGGTCATGGGGAAATTCATGCAAATTATCAGGCATATGAGCTTGCAAGAGGGCCGCTGCTTATCTGACCAGGACTTTTACGCAGAATGGTAGGAACAGTTTGAAATGATATACTCGGGTATGGGAAGGACAAAGAGAAACAAAAGTTTTTTTCAAGCCCAAGTTTCAAGTTTTTTTTAAGCATTTACAGGGTAATAAAAAAAGAATTGAAAACCCAGAATATCCAGAAGCAGCCTAAGAATAGTAACTGAAATTTTCACTGGGCACTGCCGACTTGAAGACGCCGTAGTCTAGTATGAAGTGTGTTGGCTTATTAGACGTAAGGCTGCGGTTCAAACCCCAGGCCAGATACATACATAATGCATAATTGGCCATTACAACCCTTCAGTCCGGATCATGGCCTAGCTTTTCAGGTCAGATATCAAAACTAAATATAAAACAGAATATTTCTTTGGCGATTAGTTCTCAGCAGATTTCTAGCAAAAACTGTGAGAATAAATAAAAAAATCTATTATTAGGAGTCGACTTTAAACTGTAGGTCCCGCCACTCATGGATAAAATTAACGCACACAACATAAGTGGTGTGGGAAGCTATTCCCGTAATCCTGACTGCAGGGTTGTAATAACTAATTACTTATGTACCGTCGACTTAAAAAACACTTGTTTAGAAGAGAAATCGGTTCAAGCCCAACATATAGATTCTGTGATGAAGAAAACGAATCAGCAGAACTTATAGTTTAAACCACTGAGGCGTTAAAACATCTCAGACAACATTCTCGAGTCCATAGCAAATACTACACAGGAAGTTATTCTTACGAACACGGAACTATATCTCGTAGTTTATTAGAACAACAGGATGGAATAAGGCATTAAGGAGAGATACTCTACATAGATTGAAGGCAGTATTATGGATCATAAAGCCACAGAACTTTATCAACTCTGCACGACGATAACTATAATAATGATCATCACAACGAAAGAGTAACAATTTAAAATGCCGTAAAAATGTTCACATTTGTGTGCCAAAATTCTTGCCACGCACTTTATGACATTACTTTAGAGACCCCTTGTACATGAAAATTGTTTAAATATTAAAGTCATCTTTGCATAGTTAAGCGAATACCCCTGATTGGCAATTTTATTGTTTATTTTATTTTGTTTTCAGTTCTTATGAATGAAATATTCAACAGGTTGTTTGTATTGTGAACGAAACGAACAAAACAAAACGTTAGAAAATGCATTTAAAGACCTGCGCACTTCAGAGGTTTTCCTTTTAAAGAAAATTCACAAATAAAATGGTTTTTTTGAAGCAAAAACCATAGTTACAGAGCGTACAATGTTATTTGACAGTGAAACTTGTAAGCGATAAGATTGGCAATAGAAATACAATAGAAATATTCAAAGTGATTAATTTGAATTAAAAGGTAAAATTATTAAATTTTACAACAACAAGGAAATCTTAATTGTTTACAATACTTTAATAAAAATTTAAGACAAAAAAATGTTTAAAAAGATTAAAGATTTCAAGTTGGCAATTGAATTGATAACCAAACGTGGAATTTTATGGTGACTGACATTGGAAAAATCAATAAATTGTACAACCCATATGGCAAATTGTTGTTTTTTTTTTAATTTTTATCTTGTTGACCATCTATTCAATTGCGAGAAAAGAAAAAACGTTAATAATTCAATTTTATTGCCAATTTATTAAACACAAAAACCAGTTTCTTTTTTTTTAATTAAATTTTCTTCTGCTTTTTTATGTTTTTTTTTTTCAGTTTTATTAAGCGTATGCTGTTGACATCCAGTGCAGTTGTTGCTGCTTGTTTCGTGTTAAAATGGACAATATGGGTCGTTTACGCAGGGTAAGAGATTTTCATTATTTTCGTTCAATTAAGTTTCTGGTTCTTTCTTTACCTTGCAACTGCAGTTTAAGTGTTAATAAAATAATAAATTTTTGGTAAATAAATTGTCAACAAAATTGGTGAAATTTATTTACTTGATAAGCTAGAATCGTTCTCAAATTGAGCTGCAAGTGTTGTCAATTGTATTATGGATTCTAACCCAGCAAACAAATTTTTAATGATCAGTTGGCTCATATTTTATTTAGGAATTTTCAATTAATTTATTAAATATTTATCGATTTTTCTTTCTTAAAATTTACAAAATTGTTCCGGCAAATAATAGTCTTGATCGAACATACAGTCACAGAAAAAATTATACATACACCTTTGTATGTAAACTTTTTCCAGCTTTGATAATATAAAAATAATTCGTTTTTGTCTTTAAACTGCCTTAAACATTGCTATAACACCTCTTTCAATTTGATAAAAATAACCGGGAAAAAGTCTACATACAGTAGTGTATGTAAAATTTTTTCTTTGACTGTAGATCAAAATTCAAAACTTCATTGATTATGATTTGTTAAAACGTTTCTTCATACAAGTTTAGGCAACAAAACCAATGATTGTTTATCTTCCCATCACCATATCAAGCTTATGATAAAATCTGTAAGCCCTTATAACCTAGGCATCATCATAAAGGTTCCTGTTCCTAAAATTTTTTTAAGTATGTTCACAGTATTACTCTTTGGAATTATTATAAGACGCTGAATGATCGTTTGTTATTTGAGCATCTGAAATTCTCTCTTTTTAATTCCAAACACACACATTAAATGTTTGCTGGGTTTGCGCATTGTGCTCTCCCCCGACAATTGTAAAAACAAAACATGCAGGCCGTAATTAAAATTCCAAACACGATTGGCCCATTGTCAACGGACAAGTTTACAAAATACACACTGAAAACACTAAAAACTGCGTTGACCACAACACTCACTCCTCTGCTTAACCTCTCTGAGCTCCCCGCAATACCATACGCTGGCTACACTCTAAGCTGTAGAGTCAACAGTAATTCACTGTCATTGTTGATTGAAAATTGTTTAATGTTCAGCGTTCTTCGTTAGTTTATGTCTTAAATTCATTGCTAGCGGATCTTAATTTTCATTTTTTTCTGGTTTAAATTATTTTTTGTTTTTGTTTTTGTATTGATTGTTTAGCCGACCACAATTTGTGGCAATGATACCCAATTATTGCTAAAATCTTCACCGAATATTTTGGAGAATTTTCCATACGAAGATTTCAAATTGAAATTGGATCGCACGCAACCAAAACGCATGACATCACCGCCTATACGCAGCCATCAGCAGCAAATGAGACGTTCCAAGTCGCCCTTGTTTTGTGACACTCTAGAGCGCCATGCCTTTATGCAGAATGTCATCAACACTAAAACGGTAAGTAATTATGAGGCGCGCTATTCATCGCCCAGCCAAAAGGAAGCCACCGTCCGAAGAAGTTTGGAAGAGATCTCCAAGGACATAAAAGAAATCGAAGACTTTCTAACAGCCACCGAAGATGTGTTGCGTAAAGAGAAGGAAATGGATAAAGCAGAAGCCAAGAAGAGGCGTTCCAAGATTCTGAATAGTCCCAATAAAGAGAATAAGACGCCTTCACCTAAAAGCCTAACACGTAAGAATTCCCCGAAGAGCATCAACTATAAAATCAATTCGTTTCGCAATCGCAAAAAGAAACCCAGTTCACCCAGATTTTCAAGGTTATATTTCCGCAATGGCCGCATAGGCTGCTTGGAGGCCGAGAATGCCACTTCCAATGTGGAAAGTACCCATCAGTTGGTCAAGCATATTTTGAAGTACGAAAACGAAAAACCTTTGGTTAGTCCCGAGAGTGTAAGACGGGTTTTAAGTGCTACTGGCAATACCAATAACACACCCGTTGTGAAAACAGAACAACGAAGATTTTCCACCGCCAGCATAGCCCCTTGCACCATACCGGGCCAAGTTATTGAAGAGGTTAAACGTAGAGATGAAGAATCTTTTGAAATGCAACCCACCCAAGATGTTATAACCAAAGCTACCGGCAAGGTGCTCTTGGATCTGGAGGACTCGGGTGTGCATAATTCCCCTCAAACAGAGAGTTATGGTTCTAGCAATCAGCCTTTGGTTGATGAAGACGAACAGGATGTACAAATCTGTTACGATGAATTGCCCGAGCTGCCTAATGAGGAGCAGAATATGGGAGCCCTTATGGATAGTGAAGTAGATCGAGTGGATGCTGATGCTCCGGTAAATGTAAGCATTAATCGTTTATCCAGTGCTGGCAGTTTGGATTCGGATGGCCAGCAATTCTTAAGGGATCAAGTAAGACACTTGGTCAGACGTTTCACAGCCAGAGCCAATAAAATGAAAACACGTTTGGAAATGCCACCAACACCCAGCAGTAGTACTTCATCACCGTCACCACCGCCGCCACCTATCAATGGCAATCGCATTTTTGCTAATCTCAATAGCCAGTCTCCAGGCAAACGATCAGCCATTATAACGCCACACCAATCGCCCAATAAAAAGCCCATGTTTGTGGCTGATACACCACGCTCCAATGTTTGGCTTTGTTCTAGCCTGTGCAGCAGCAATGATGACCAGAAAACTTTAGATCCTCAAGGCAAAATGTACATCTCTTGGCTATGTGTGGTCTCCATATCATTTCTCTACAATGCCTGGGTTATACCTTTACGTTCAACATTTCCCTTTCAAACTCCCGAGAACACCAACATGTGGCTGATAATGGATTTCTGTGCTGATATTGTTTATCTGGTCGATGTGGTCTTCTTCAAGCATCGCATCATGTACTTATTCGAGGGATTCTGGGTGAAGGATAAAAATCTTACACGCAAGAACTACATGAGGAAATTGCAATTTAAGGTGAGTTGGACACCCCCATATGAAATATGGTTATAATAACGCTTTCGAATTGTTCTTTACAGCTGGATCTGTTGTCGTTACTGCCGCTGGAGTTACTCTATTTTAAGTATGGCACTCAGGCGGTTTATTTGCGTTTCCCACGTTTTCTTAAGATACAAAGTTTCTGGGAATTTTTTAGACTTTTGGATCGTGTTATATCATCGCCACATATTGTAAGTACTCGTATCTGCCGATTATTGTAACTTCGTGAGTTTTCCATAATTTCGTTTTATAGGTACGCATTGCCAAGACTTTACTGTACATGCTGTACATGATACATTTGACAGCAACTTTGTATTACGCTTACAGTGACTATCAAGGTAAGTGAGTTTGAATTTCTTTTCATTAATTTATGCTTAATGCTCGATTTCCATACAGGTCTTGGCACCAATCGCTGGGTCTTTAGTGGTAAAGGTCATCCTTATGTGAGATGTTTCGCATTTGCCACTAAAACGGCAACTTCTATAGGTGAGTCTATCGCAACGTGACCATGCAAATGTGAAATTTCCTCTTTCTTTTCAGGAAAAAATCCGAAGCCTGAACAGGAGGGTGAATACGTTTTCATGACAGCTGCTTGGTTAATGGGTGTGTTTGTCTTCGCCTTGCTTATTGGTCAAATACGTGATATAATTTCCACGGCAACCAGAACCAAAAATGAATACCGACAACTGGAAGATGAAACCCTAGAGTATATGAGACGTCTTAACCTGCCGCAAGAAGTGCAAAAGCGTGTTAAAATGTGGTTTAAATTCACCTGGGATCAACAGCGTACCCTTGATGAATCCAATATACTCGATTCTCTGCCAATAAATCTTAAAACCGATATTGCCATATCGGTGCATATACAAACTCTTTCAAAAGTACAGTTATTTGCCGATTGTGAAGAAGCTTTGCTACGTGATTTGGTTTTAAAACTCAGGGCAGTTACATTTTTGCCTGAAGACTATGTATGCCGCAAAGGAGAAGTGGGACGCGAAATGTATATCATTAAGCTGGGCCAGGTACAAGTAATGGGAGGACCCAATAGTGATACCGTATTGGCCACTTTGTCTGAAGGTTCGGTATTTGGTGAAATCAGTTTGCTGGGCATTAATGGTGCCGATCGTCGCACTGCCGATGTCAAATCAAAGGGTTACGCTAATCTGTTTGTATTATCGAAAAGTGATCTTAACGAGGTCATAGCCTACTATCCCAATGCCCAGGCCATACTAAAGAAACGAGCCAGAGCTTTAATGCGTAAAAATGCGGCACGTGAAAAAGAAGAAAGAGCACGTAGTTCCGAACAAGCTGATGTGGTTATTGGTAATCCCAAAACTCCTGAAAATCCTCCGAAACTTTTACAAACTGTTATACAAGCCTTGCCCTATGAATCGCCGGCTGTTATGCTTATAACACGCGGTTCCAAAAGAATGCGCAAGAAACGCCACTCCATGAAAATGGAAACCATAGAGGATCGTGAAGTAGAGGAAATTAATGAGGGCCGCCATATCAAGGCCAGAGACAGTTTTATGCTGCACAACGACTCACGAGCCTATTCACCAGATCTACTGTCATCCATACAACGTGAATTGGAGAATAAAAATCAATTCATAAACTTAACAGATTCCGAAAAGGCTTTGATTATATCCACCTCTAGTACAGATTCGGTGCATGTAGAGGATATCGAGGAGTATGGAAAATAAAATTTTGAATTTCAATTGTAGTTTAAGGAGAATGTGATATGGAACGCACAAACCCATAATGCCAGCTTTAAGATTGAAGATGAACGTGTGTTTCAGTTTGGTCCTGCATGTCGGAAATTATTTTTATTTGTTAATGTTTAAAACAAAAAATCTATTTTTGATGTCATATTTTATGCCGGAACCTTTACTACTAATGAAATATATGTGAACTTGCTTTTGTTGTAATTTAAATTCATTGGAGTTTGAAATTTTGTTTCGGAAAAATTAATTTCATTGCTATAGACGATATGTACCATACTGGCATACTTAGATAAGGTGGTAAATATTTCTTGCAGGATAACGTAGCACTTAGGTCAGACAGAGATTAGACCGCATTAATCAATATCCAAACCGAAAATCAAACATTCCCGACAGAAAACCATTCCGGCATCAAGATAAACCTTTAATACTGCATTAAGCCGTACCTTGTTGAGTTCAGTCAAAGATGACAGATAATGAGAGAACAAGAAAGTTTCCTCATTGCAAAAATCCAGCACTGTCATCACATACACAACTCCTACAGAATTCATTGACGGGAATGCAAAGTCTCTCGACATGCCTTAGAATGTGACAGTGGCCTATCCTTCTTACCATTAAGAGTCCAGCAGAGCCTAGATATATTTTACGCATCCTCTTGCTGCCAATAAAGCTGAACTCGTTGTAAAATACTCGAAGAATTGTTTTATCGTTTATCTTAAGATATCAGAACACTTATGTTGTTTAATATTTCGGAGATTGTGTAGTCTGTAGCCATTCTAATAAGTCCATCCATTCCAATGATATCTCTGTCCTAAAATCCGCATAAAATTTGTCATTGGATGACATGAAATTTACCGAGCTTAGAACCCTAAAGCTGGTGGTCATGGACTTGCCATTTCAGGGAAAATTTCATGACCCAACAAGTATTGAGTCGCTTCCAATGTGTCCACAACTTTCCTGAGCTCAGAATACTAAAGTTTATGGACATGGCCTGACCAAAAATGATATTCGTGAGGGACTTGGCTCTCCGCAGTTTAGCTCTCCGAGAAAATCAGGAACTTTTCAGGGAAAATTTCATGACCCAACAAGCATTAAGCCGAAGTGAAGTGATCAGATAGCCTAAGCAAAAATCTAATGTGAAAACCCTTAATCATACATCCTACTGTGCACAGAATTTTAGAGCCTTTGTTATAGGCCCCTAAGATGCTACCAGGATGCTGAGAATAGTCAGATTAGAAACATAAAATCAAATCTTAGGACACAGGGTGTTGCTAAATGAATTATTGTTGGCTCTAGATTTTTTCACAAGATATAAATTGATTGCATACATAATTGACCATTACAACTCTTCAGTCAGGATTACGGGCTAGCTTCTCTCACCACTTATGTTGTGTACGTTGATTTTTATACAGGAGTGGCGGGACCTACAGTTTAAAGTCGATTCCGAACGACAGATTTTTGAGAAACTTTTCATGGCAATTTTATTTACTCTACGAGAGTTTTTGCCAGAAAACTGCTGAGAGGAAGTCGCCGATGAAATATTTTTTTCATATTTCGTTTTTGATTTCTGACCGGGGACTTGGACCCTGGCCTTTCGTCTATTAAGCCAACACACTACCTACTAGATCATGGCGGCTTCAAGAAATTGATTACTCTTGCCATAACCTAGAAAATTGAAAACATACTACTATGGGGTCTTCATTGGCAACTCTACGAAATATAAAGTGACCAATCGATTGTGTTTTTTGTTTTTTGTTTTTTTTTATTTGTTTATTATTATAACTAAAACTAAAAATTTATTTATTTTTTATTTATTATTCATTTATTAAATACAATAGATGCGTAATATATATGTAGTATTTGGTTTATAGTAGCTTTCTTTCTTTTTTTTCTTTCTTTGTAGGGAGTACAATAAAATAAAAAAATTTGAAAGTAAATTGAGAGTTATTAGACAGTAAAGCTATACAGGGTATGGGTTGTAACACTCATTAATGTTTTATTATTATTTTTGTTTTCCTTTAATTTTACATCAATTATAACAATTATTTAATTGGAGGGGAGGGATTACATCTTGTTATTATTGCATTTAAGTAGGTTTATTTTGTTGTTGGTCTAATAATGAAATAATAATTCATTTAAAGAAATTTAAGAAATTATTTAATCGTGTTGCGGTATTTTTTTTTTTTTTTTTTTTTTTTGGTTTTAAACTCCGTATTTCTAACTAAAATATCATGGTTATCTACACTATAAATTTAATTTTCTTTAGTTTTTCATACTTTTTTCTTTAATTTTTTATTTTAATTTCAATTTTGTTTTTTTTTTCAAATATCATTTACAATTATACAATAACAGATAAAGCTCTGGACGTAAATTAAATAAAAGGAAAACCAAAATATTTTTATTCTCATTTTTTTTTCTTTCATTTTAAATTAATTATATTTTACAATTGGGATTATATTGAATAATAATAAAATGATAAAACAAAAAAAAAAGCTGTGTTCACACTACTTAGAAAATGTTAATTTCTTAATTTGAATATCATTTCATTTAAGACAAAAAGGAAGGAGTAGAAAGGCCCATTGGAAAAGCCATTGCGTTTAAAATATATTTTAGCTTGCCGTAGAACTCTATAAATTTTAAAAGTATGGCCTTTTAAAAGTATGCCATCAGGCCATCTTCCCATAGGTACTTGACAGACACATCTATTGATAATAAGAATTCCGAAGACCTCGACTTCAGAAATGGAAATTCTTAAGATACAGTTTCTGGGAATTTTTTAGACTTTTGGATCGTATTATATCATCGCCACATATTGTAGGTACTCGTATCTGCCGATTATTGTAACTTCGTGAGTTTTCAATAATTTCGTTTAATAAGTACGCATTGCCAAGACTTTACTGTACATGCTGTACATGATCCATTTGACAGCAACTTCATATTAAGCCAACAGTGACTATCAAGGTAAGTGGATTTGAATTTCTTTTCATTAATTTATGCTTAATGCTCGATTTCCATACAGTTGTTGGCATCAATCGCTGTATCTTTAATGCCAAAGGTCATCCTTAAGACCAAAGACCCTGACTTCAGAGATAGAGTAGAATTTTAACAGCTTGATACCATCTCCGAATATTCATAAGGTTCTAATTGGTTCTAGTATAATGATAAATGAGTTATGATGCGATCTGTCTAGGGTCTTTTCTATGTTCCGCTATTGTTTTAATGAAAATCAAAGCCTTAATCAGACTTGGAAGTACTTTGCGCCTACAGAACTCAGATACTATTTCAGAAGTTGTAAATCTTTAATAAAATGAAATGAGCTAACACACTTGTGCTATACTTCAGTAGTTTACTGGGGAGAAAACCATGGGAATCTAAAGGCAATACTTTCAACGTTTAGGACTGGTATCTGGAGACAATACTTTCAATATCTGTTGTTCTAAATTTAATATTTTGATAGTGTTTCGATCAGCAATAGAAGTGAACAATATTACCCAACTGCTGGTAAGTTTACGAGCAAACTTTATATGCCCTACTCCTGTAGAACTCCATAGTTTCTACAGAATATGCTTTCCAGTTATACTGTCGTATTTGGAATAACATATCCTGTGTTAAGCTATGTTCAAATTTCATCTAAAAAGATCATTTACTGGCATTCTTTAAGAATTGTTAAAAAAATATTAAGGAAAACTATCACTGCCAGTGTGAACACAGCATAAAACAAATAAAAAAATATGAAAAAAAAACTTCGTGTTTTTGAAACACATTCCACAAGTCAATTCATTGAAACTTCAAATACAATTTACAATACGTATATTATTTAATAATATATGCATGTGTCTGTCTGTCTGTCTGTCCTATATGTATGTACGTGTACGTGTTTTTTGGTCATTTTAAAATATAAATAAGTATTCTCTATTTTGATTTTGAATCTGTTTTATTATTCTCACAGACATTTCACTTCAATTCCCTTCTTCTGTTTCTTCTATTCAATACGGAGTCACTCTCTAGCTCGTGCTTTACAGTTGTAATATCATAATGTTTGTCTTTTATGGCATTTATAGGGCGAGGGGTGTGTTCTAAGGTTAACATATCGTTTAATTAAGCGTTTATCTTTCAAAAAAAAAAAGCTTAAGCGCCTGCATTTGTTTTGGACGACATCTGTTTAGGTTTCCATGTTATATTAAAAGAAAAAAAAAGTTTTCTTTTCTTTTCATTATTGTTTGGTAATACAAGTACACACGATTTATGTAAAATTGTTTGTAGGCGGTTATTGTATTTGATCTGATTCGATTCGATTTGATTTGATTATTATAGTGTGTGTTATAAATTTATTTCTTTTGTTTTTTGTTTTTCTTTTATTTGACGAGCATTTTTGTTTTTTTGTTTTCTTTTATTTGTTTTTCATTGTAAATGTTTTTAAACATTTGCAGTGCTGGGACGAGCATAGTTCATATGAGCATATGAACGTAATAATCGATTATATGGATATTGAGCTGCAGGCCATAATTCTGGTTTTTCAGTTAAGGTATCAGATAAAGCTTGCAATAGTACATCTAGAATAACAAACATACATACAAATAAATAAATGCAAATAAATAAAATGAAAATAAAATGTAATTTAATGCAATAGCTTGACTTACGTATGACTTTTTGTTCCAAATCTAAGGGAATGATACCCAATTCGTGTTCACGTTCAAAGAAATCCATCAATTTCTGAATTTCCCTTTGTGCCTCGTCACCATGTTGTAAAGATTCGGTAAACATAATCTAAAATCAATAGAAGAGGCAATTTATTAGAACATATTGGATCGGCTACACATTTTTATTCTCAGCTTTAAGCTAAGTTTCCCCTCCATTAGAAGAAGCTCATTTGGCTGGGGAAAGTGAAGTTGCCGTAGTCTAGTAGGCAGTGTGTTAGCTTATTAGACGTAAGGCCACGGTTTAAACCCCACGTCAGACATCAAAACGAAAATATGAAAAAAAAATCTTTAAAGACCTTCTCTCAGCAGATTTCTGGCAAGAACTCTCGCAGAGTAAATAAAATTGCCATGAAAAGCTTCTCAAAAATCGATCGTTTGGAGTCGACTTTAAACTGTAGGTCCCGCTACTCTTGTATAAAATTAATACACACAACACGATTGATGTGAGAAGCTATGCCGAAATCCTAACAGAAGGGTTGTAATGGCCAATTCTGTATTCTCTGCATTTGGCTGGAGATGTTACCAGAGCGAACCCGTTTCAAAATATCATTGTGAAGGAGATCAAATGATCTGGTTTTAAGGTCTTTGGTTATACGGATGATCTGGCCATTGTAGAATCAAGCTGTAATCTACACACTATTTCTTTGACATGCGATCAGGCATTGAAGCTCATAACAAAATGATGGTCGCGGTGTTGTTAAAATGTCAAACGGAATTTATGCCTAGCACAAGGCGAAATGATAATTTGACGATCCTGTAGTGTGAAGATTCTCTACAGGTTTCAACCTATCCATGAGGGTAAAGGGTATCTGTGTGTAATGTTGGCCTCCGAATTCTACTGGAGAGATAATATAACCTCCAAAAGAGGCGTGAAGAAGATTTGAAAGCTTACATATGACATCACCTAATGACACTATCGGGCTATGTTGTTGTCCTTAACGACGCTCACGTTTGGTACGCGATGCCCAAACACCAATATCAATAGGCTTCCTTCTGATATTGTATTGAAGCAGGGAACAAAACCAGTGGCGTTAGGGCTCAATTTGGTTAAATCCTAGTTCAAATTGGACTATGGGCATGCATCAGTACTCGAAAGTCATATGCCACGTACATATGATTGCTCATAATTTTCTCGATAAAGGATTAGGAGCTGTGGACTATCGATTCGTAGCTTTCCGAGAGGCCCCTGAGGTATACATTGACGTCTTAAAAATTTTGTACAGAGTAGACAGTGGGACAATGAGACAGTGGAACAGTGGGAGAGTGGATTCTGATATTAAACTTTCATATAGACTACCTAACCACTGTAGTGTTCTCAAGGCGGAATTTATGGCCGCATTAAAGAAGGCACAATGCTTGCTAGAAAGTGGTAGTTTCCCTCAAGGTCTCTTATTTCGTAAGGTAAGGATAGCCTCTTTCACTTAAAGCACCCGTGCCGATCTCTTGCTATGTGCTTGGGTGTTCATTTTCTGATATCTTAGACTGAACTCTTTAAAATAAAGATTAGTGCAAGCTAGGTTTATTTTGGAATTAAGATAGTTTGCTACAGTGATTGTGCGATCAACAGGTTGGGTGTAATCAGCTCATAAACAAATAGTTTCAAGAAAAACTTAAAATTTAAGCTACTTTTAGAATATTTCAGATTTAAAACTTACCCGAGCCAATTTATAAATGATTTCCTCCAAATTATATTCTTTATGTTGGCAATCGGTTATCTTTGGTCGTCTAGTTTCGCTTTCATACTCTGCAATATCTAAATCAACACATCAAAAATTTGAATTTCTCTTAATTAGGATTACAAAATCATCGAAATACTAACCTTGTCTGCCCTCAGCATTATTCATGGCCTGAAGTTTATGCCACAAGGAGATGCTGTCTAAAGTTTTAACCACATTCATATTATCGGGATCTTCAATATTTTGTTCCACATTCAAATACGCTAGAGTTGGCTTAACAGTGGTGGTGGTGGTAGTGGAAGTTGTTGTAGTAGAGATACTAGGCAAAGGTTTAGGCAAATAACTCTTCTAGAAAATGAAAAACAGATTCAAAATCAGGTTAACGATTATTCGTAAGATTGTAAAAGTAAATGCTCATACCTTGATAGTATTGTGGCGTATTTCTTCGGGGAATATACGATTAGCATAGGATTTCTGTAAATACTCAATGCCCACCCGGATTTCATGCAAGAATTTTAAGGCTTCTTCGCGTGACATCTGAAACAAGATGGAATAGCATTAAAAATGTTTTACGAAATACGTTTTATTTTCCTAGTACCAAATCCTGTTGTATTAATTCCTCTACGGCACGTGCTACACCAGCCTCATCACCAGTCCAGAATACATATTGAGCCATATCGAACGAAGAGTATTGACCATTACCGTGCTTCAACAAACTCTCGGCAGTCTAAATGGGGAAAAAACAAAAGGAAAGATTGTGTTCCATGAAACAGATTTTTGATAAGATTTCTTAAATAGAACTGAGAACATCATTTAGAACTGAGGAACTGAAGAACTGAAGTGAACTGAAGTGAACTGAAAGGAAAATAAAAGCCATCTTTTGTCATATTTTTGTTAAGGATGTGCAAAATAAATTGTTATTGTTTTCTGGGTGGAAATTTTAAGCCGATTCGGTTTTGAATTGATTGCAGCCAACAACTAAAGCCAATAAAAAATCCTGTTCTATAACTATTGGATCTTAATGCTATAAAAACCTTGGGTGTCATATGGGCCACCGATCGGCGAGAAGTGCTTTTACGTAGAGCAGCCTCTTCATCTACGATAACATCGCCGATCAACTGACGTTCAGGTTCTTCCTCTTTATTTGGTTTCTTGCTCGATTTTATGGGTCTCATGGGATGTAGTTGTGGAGGACCTGGTGCTGCTGTGACTGGATTTTCAGCAGGTTTCTCTTCAACTTCGGTTATATCAGATGATTCTTGAGGCTTTTCTTCATTTCCTGAGGGTTCTTGATTATCAGCAGCAGACCCGGCATTATCAACAGCCTCATCTATGTTATCGGAAGATTTTTCATCTTCGCTACCACCACCATCACCGCTATCACCATCAGTAGGGTCATCATCATTATCGTCGTCTTCTGCTGAACCAGCTGAATTAGCTTCTGGTGCTGGTGCTGATGTTGTAGTGGTAGTAGTGGTTGTAGTTGTAGTGGCGGTTGTTGTGGAAGCAGTTGTAGTGGTCGGAAGAACTTCAGGATTTTGGCCATAAACTAAGCGAGCAGCTCCATGCATACCACCCAAACGACACTAAGAATTGTGGTTTTGTTTCATTATAAAATACCTCTTAAGGGGTTTACTTACAGCAAAAAAACAACAGACAGCAGCTGACAGTTAATCTAATCTAAAGACTTACCTTTGCCTTGGGTTTCTCGCCATTATTTTCGATTTTGCCGCCATCATTATTCTGTAAAGTAGGTGGACGATGTGCCCCAGAGCCCTTAACTTCGGTAGGCGGTACTTCAGGTGTTTCTCCAACATTTTCCACACCCACAGCAGCCGGTCCTTGAGTACTCTGTACATCCGGTTTAGCCGATTCCAATTGTTGTTCCAATTCCGGTAAAGTTTCATCTGCCTGATAAGAGGCAATATCATCGGCCACTAATTCATCTTTCTTTTGATGACTAAAATTGTTCTTTTCATTCGGATGTATCTCTCGTAGCTGTTCCAGTTGCAAAACATCATCATCAGTCTGCAAGCAAGCAATATAAGAACGTTTTTACGTTTCATAAAAATATTTTAAAATTTTTCCAAATTACCTGCGGGAAACCCATATTCTTGTTTGTTTCCATTTCCGCTTGAACAGATCCTAAAAGTAAAAAATGGAAGAAAAAAAAGGAAAAGAAAATTTAATAAAATTTTATAAAATGTTACGCATTTTTCAATATTTTTTTTTATAAACATCCTTACGTTACATATTTTTAGTCTTCCAAACACAAACATACCGCCTCTTGTACATACGATGTTACAATATACGTAAGGCTGTATAATGTACTGACTGACATACATACATAATTTTCATTGTGTGGGCGCTATTTATACAATGACTTTGAAACACCCTGTTAAAATTATTTAAGGGCATAAGACTTAGTGAGCTAAGCAATGGATTTCAGTTTGTTTTTCTTTTCTTTTTTTCCTTTCTTTTCGTAAAACACATTCTAAACTTTTTGTTTCTGTTTCTTTTAGGACCGATGTGGGGCATGCGCCATACGCAGGCCCTTTTGATTTTTCTTAACATTACCGTCGTCTATATCAGCCGCTTAAATGTTGGTGTGGCTGTAGTGGCCATGACGAATGCTGCAACTACGAATCCCGATTTTGAGGTAATTATGTCAAAAGAAAATTGTTGTTGTTGTTTTTTTTAATTCAAATTTCGTTTAAAATTTTGTATTTTCAGGAATTTGATTGGACCAATGAACAGAAACAATATGTTATCTCTAGTTTTTATTGGGGTTATGTTATCACTCAATTCCCCGGTGGATTGGTGACCAAACGTTTTGGTGCTAAAATCACCATGTTCACATCGACATTTCTTTCGGCTTTAATGAGTTCTTTGATACCCTGGTGTGCTAGAGTAGGTGGTTGGCAGGCTTATTGCGTGATACGCGTTGTGCAGGGCTTGTTTCAGGGTGCACTATTTCCCAGCATAAACGAACACTTGGCCAAATGGGTGCCTGTTAGAGAACGCAATCGTTTAGGTGCCTTAAGTCAAACGGGCATTGAATGTGGTACTGTTTTGGCTATGGCAACGAGTGGCCTTATAGCTCATGGTCCTTTAGGTTGGCCTGGTATATCATATGTTGCAGCTGGTATATGCTTTGCTTGGTGTATTGTTTGGTGGATATTTGCCTCAAATAATGCTACCGAGTCCCGGTTTATAACCGAAGCCGAAAAGCAATATATTGAGACATCTTTGGAACACTCAGAGGACCATCACAAGAAAAAGATACCCATACCGTGGAAGGCTATTTGGCTTTCAGTACCTTTTATTTCGCTAATATTAGTTCGTGCTTCTGGAGGTTATGGTCTAGGCATTTTACAGGGCCAAATACCTGCCTATATGAATGGTGTTCTACACATGGACATTAAGCAAAATGCACTCTACTCCTCTTTACCCTTCTTGGCCATGTGGTGCATGTCGTATGTGTACGTAGCAGTAGCAGATATTATACAGTACAAGAATTTATTAACATTGACCGGCATACGCAAGACTATAAATAGTATAGGCTTTTGCGTACCAGCAGCTGGACTTATTGGTATTGGCTTTTTGGATGAAAAAAACAGAACCTGGGCTATTGTTTTAATGACCATATTGACTGGTTTCAGTAGCGGCGCTACCATTGGTAATGCCTTGAATGCAATTGATTTGTCACCCAATCATGCCGGCGTTTTAATAGGCATTAATAATCCAATTGGAAATTTTTCGATTTTAATAGCACCTTTAACAGTGGGCGCTATAGTTACGGATACGGTATGTTGTTTTTAGAACCTAGAAAACTCTTCTTACTCTCCTCTTCAACTAATTATTTTTGTTTTATTTCTTACAGTCAAGTCGCACGCAATGGCAAATCATATTTTTAATAGCTGCTTCTATTTTCTTCTTCGGCAATTTAATTTATGTCATATGGGGCAGTGCTCAACCCCAGCCCTGGGATGCTGATGATTTCCTTACGGCAAAAAATGTTCAGAATACCAATCAAGTCACCCCTAAAGTCGATACAAAAACCACTGAAGCAAAATAAATTACCTTCGAATAAGTCTTAATTCATAGACTTAAGTATACTTTAATTACAAATTTAATTTAAGGATAAACCTGCATATTTCTTACAAATTATTTCAAAATATAATTCAAAATTGTTTTGATTTTATTTAAAATAGTTTTTGCTTCAAAGATATTGAATTTGTTTTTCAAGAAGAAGAGGGTTTCTAAAGTGATATTTGAAATCCCCCTTTAGGATATACCAAGGCGCGTTCATATATTAGCTGGTAAAGCTGTACAGTATCGTATCACCATAGATACACATTCAGGTCAATTACATTGGTCCATATAATCTTGTCAACAAGAAATTTTTAACTTCCAACGAAGGACTGAAAAGTTCCCCTTGATTGTGCCCTTGATGTTTATACCGCCAGTTCCAAAGCCTACTACCCTTAAAGTAATAGCTCTTGTATGATTTTCCAGAGACAGAAATATCATCATAAATTGTGTTGCTAATGAAATGGCCAGGTCTGGTATAGATTTTACAATTTTCAATATGTTACAGGGCTTAGATGTTCTGATAGCCCCAGTTAAACTGGATATTCTACATTTGATATGTCTGCAGCAGAGGAGTACATGCAGAATAGTTAGGACCTGGTAGATTGATATGGAAAAGAAGGGAATTAAAGTCGCTGTAGACCTGTAAGTAGTGTTTTCGTTTATAAGAGAAGCCGTAGATCAAACAAAATGAAATTTATTTTCCGTACCAGTTTTCTAAAAAAATCTGAGAGAAAATAAAATTGCCATGAAAAGCTTTTCTAAAAAATTTGTCTCTCGGGATCAACTTTAAACTGAAGGTCTCTCTACTTATGCATAAAATTAGCATACACAATATGGCTGGTGTGAGAATGTAGATCTTAAGTCTTATTTCCTTGAATCGCATGGCCGACATGCATCACACTACTGCGGTTCTCACAAGTCACAGCACTGAGAGCCTGTCATTACCTAAAACAAATCCGCACGAGTTATTAGCATAACCTCAACTGATTTCTACATCAAATGTGGTACTGCCTCATATATATGCATGCGTTTTTTGCTATGAAAAGTAGGAGATTCTTGATCTAACGGTAATCTTTAAAAATGTTTTTAACTCGTTGCTTTTATTTGAATTTTCCCGAGTGTAGCTGAATATAAAACGCCACAGAATAAACAAGAAAATAAGATGCAAGTGTTGCTAGTGATTTTATAAGAAGGCATGTGTCAATAATCACTGTAATCCACTTTATTTTGTAATAATGAATGGCGTTGTAAAGAAAGCAAACAACAACGACAACAACAACAACAACAACAACAACAACTATGCAAAGAAAGCAATAATATGCGACAGAATATGTCAACTAATGTCAATTAGTTGAACACAATACGTACAAACGAGTACATAAAAGTGTATTACGATAATAATATCTTACCTACGTATATACATACATACATACCATACCCATACGATACCATACCATACTATAGAATACGTATTGTTATGAAATTAAATTTAAAATCGTTAAATGCTGTTAAAACATCAATTTGTTCACTTGTGTTCACTTGTAATCAATTTATGGTGTAAACGTTTTCAAACGCTTTGAAATGGTGAGAAGCATTAAAATTAACTTTGAAGCGAGCTACAATTTCATTTCAGACATTATAAATCGTTTATTACTGCTAAGAATTCCAGGTTATTTTGAACTGTTGTTGTTAATGGTAATAGAAATACGATCTTTATTTCGTATATTCTACTAAGAAAAAGAGGAATTCATGGAGCTTTCAATTACCAACTGTAAGCACTGCGGTACACACAGGAAGTTAACACATACGCATAGGAAGTAAACATAACTTTATGCTCTAGGCATGTAATTGCTTAGGTTATGTATGGTAGCAATGCAAAAAGCCACCTTTCGTTAAATTACAGGCAAAGTTTTTTCAACTACTTATAGTGGGTAGAATTTTCTCTGTTATACTTTGTAAGGCCCATTGGTTCATCAACCCTGAAGAACTTTGCTCAACGATAAACATGAGTACTTCATAAACTTTGCGATTTTTAGCCAGAAAGTCCCTTATATATGTAGCTACAGGCAATTCCGATGTAACATGGATTAAACTATGAGAGCCAAATGATTCAAATGCGATGGCAGTAACATAAGATGATCCCTGCACTTTTTAAAGAAACTAAGGCGTGTTCGTTAGTCCTTTATCTGCACTATCATCACTAGCTATTTGGCCTAAACAGTGTAATTAATGTACATCGTCAATGAAGATTTGATTGGATACCATAAGGGCTGATTTAGTGCTCGATATCCTTATAACCAACATCCTGTGGAGATTTATCTTTAAACCACTTAACCACAGTACAGGATTCCTCCAATTGAATACAACTTGAAACACATGTCGTCTACATATTCCAAATCATACAGAAGTTGTTTCGAAATGTGTTTTAAGTCAATTTGCTTTGCTTATCATCTTTATATTTACAGGAAGGGCGTATCTTAGGCAAAAGTGATTTAGATGTGGTATGAGCTCTGTGGCATGTAGCGCCATCCGATTGAAATTACATGTCGTTGGTGTCTACTTTAGCCAATTCAGGCCAAAAGAAATTGATAATAGTCGGATCTATAATGCTCATAGTTGACAGTAATAGTCTGTTTAACTTTGCACGTTCTTGGATCTCATGTGGATTAGTATCTTCTCTAATTCTACAATTTTATTTGTTCGTTGAAGATGAACGATGAAGAATGAAAATGAGGATCAGTTGGCAACTGCTTCAGAGTCCATTCAGCAAATACATGTCATTGCCTATGGTCTTCCATGGTAAGTTAGCAAAACAGACTGAATAAATGGCAACTTCATCTGTCAGTTCGATAATCCTTGTCGGAAGATCATACATACATACAAACATACATACATAATTGGCTTAGGATTACGGCTTAGCTTCTCGCACCGCTCATGTTGTGTGTGTTAATTTTTATACATGAGTGGCGGAACCTACAGCTTAAAGTCGACATCAAACAACAGATTTTTGAGAACCATTTTTTTCCATATTTCGTTCTGATGTCTGACCTAGGGTTTAGACCGATTCCTTACGTCTACGGTGAGTTCGGAAGAACCTATGCAGTAAAAACTCAGCAACGATGGTACCGCCACTTAATTAAGTCCTATACAGTGGATCGTTTACAAAATCTTCTTGCCAAACATTTTGAATATGTTTTCTCGTCGCAGTTATTGTTACACTTTTGTTTGAAGAGAAGTTGAAAAAATGTTGCAAGATTCCATGGGTGCCCAGATGAGCCCCTTATTTATTTTCATACTCAATTGATTTCATAAAACCACATTTGCCATATGAGAACTGAGGTATTTTTCCCCCTTTTTTTATTATTTTTAGTTAATGTTAGTAACACGGTGTTATTCACCCTCATACGTTATTATTAAACATTAAGATAGGTATGTGGCCAATAAGAATAATTCAAAAATTTCCCTTTTGTTGCTAAGGCACCAAATTTAATATGAAATTCACTTTTAAACACACTCTACTCCACAGATCAATATTATACAATGGATTTTAAAATCCAAAGGATTGGCATTTAACCGTGTTGATATTAAGTTAAACGAACTATTTATTCTGCCATAAAGATAATGCCTTCAAGGGTTTAATTTTAATCCTTTATTCTATTAACAATACAGAAAACGAAAAAGAACGAAAAAAAACTTTTTTAATTAAATTCCATTTTGTTATGGTCTACTGGGTTTTGCGATTGATAAGACAGAACAATTGACTTCAATCCGATGACATGAATCAGTTGATGGAAATTGTTTTTTTTTTTTAATTATCCTGCATTCGTTTAATCATGGATCATTAATTAAATCAACGTTAATTTCATTTCTTGGGGCTTGAAATTAAATTTTTGACCATTTAAGTGCATGAGCACTAGGCCAGCATTAAGCAGCCTAAAATTATTTTGTGTTGGTAAATCGTTTTGATTTCCTTTCCAATGGCTAAAATGTTCATATTAAATTACGTACAAAGGGCTACTACGCACACACTCACATGCACACATACTAATAAAATTTACATACACAATCACATTTACTCTCTTAAGCATACAAATAATCAATTTGTTACAATAGAAATGGCAATTTGTGTTCATTACACCATACCCCCGTTTGTTTCTCTATTTCTCCTTTAATTTTTTCTTTTTATTTTTTTTTTTTGTATTTTTCTTAAGAATCCAAGGACGGTCATGCAAATCATTTTTTCTTTTTTCTTTTTTTTTTTTCTTATAAAACTCAACAATAAATTGCGCTTTGGGGTATTGGCCACAAATACAGGGTTTCACTAAAAGATAGAAATTGAAAGAGAAAATTTTGCTTGAATTGTGGACCAGAGCTATGCTGATTATAATCATGATTGTAGAAAAAGTCCGACACAATATTCATCAGGATCATTGCTTCTTAACCATTCCCTGAACAAAATTCTATGATTTTAGGAAGTGCTTCGCAACAAGATTGTATAATAAGGGTAAAAGGAGCAATTTTTTGAACAGGTTGAGGTCTGTAGTGGGACAGAAAATGGGTGCTCAGACTCAGAATGAAATATTTGCAACGCATACAGGATATGCTCAAATCAATTCATAGTATTAGTGAATCCCATTGGAAAATAGTGAATCCTGCCTGAGAAATACGCAACAAGAACCTTCTTCTTTAGAAGCTGACAAGCAAATGAATGCAATTTAACGCTGTTTTGAACAAACATTGTTGATGTGCGTGTCCTACGTGTAAAAAAAGCCAAAAATATTCGGAACCCGGAGGCTATTGGTGCCGACGTCTGCACAGTAACACTATCTTAAAGTCAGGCCGACATACGAGCACTGAAATTAACTCAAGAATAACACGAGACTACGTGGGCAAGATAACACTGGTCTCTCTCTATTAAATACCAGCTATGTGGGGAGTCACGACAAAGAGCAAACAAATGAATTTGCGAAGGGGAACGCTACCACGCCGCTAATAAGGTCAGAACCTATCACAGTCATCTAGCACGTGTGCCAAACAATAATAAGAACATATGTTAACATAACCTTAATATTTAAACGGATTTGTCTCTTCCTTTTTTTGTGGTTAATTGATTCCTCTTTAATTACAACCTTTTTGGGCAAATCAGCACAATTATTGGCGTCATTTAGCGTTATTTACACAGCTCTTCTGGTCAAAATTAAGTACTTGCTGTATGGCGAAAGAAAGTACGAAATAACTGATGTGACTCAACGTTATTATCAACTCCTTTTATGATGTTTCGCTAATTCTCTTCGTATTCTTGATACGCGCGTAGATTAGTGTGTAATCCACAACTAATGTTGTCACGTTGACAATACATTCGAGATACTAGAAGACTTATTCCCCCAAGAAGCCATTCCCACAGAGTCTGACAGTTACGTAGATGATACATAACCATTCAAAATAGCTCCTGCATATGTAATCTTATCTCAAACCAAAATCAATATCGTTTATGTTACATCGTCTAGATTCATAAAAATTGTAAATTTTGTGTCCTTAAATTTATTTTTAAAAAACACATCAACTATCAGAGAACCCTTTAACCCACTATTTCAATAGAACGTTTTGCAAAAGAAAACAAGATGTGCTCATATGTGTTTTTCAATAAGGAGACCATTTAAGGATTCGATTTTATAAGAAAATATAAAAGCAACGTTTTTATGTTGAAATCATAGCTCAACACATAAAAATCTCACATGGTCCATAAAAAAAAAAGGATACCTTAACTGTGCTTGCCACAATTCAACGAGACTCAACCAATCAAATTAAATGGTGATAAATTTTTTATCACATTTGAAACCAAATATGAAATTGTTAAACGTTGGTGTGAAATAAAGGATTTTTATTGAAGCAAAGTTTATGAGAGTTTGTTGCAGAGGCGGTTTAAAGAATTTTTTTCAATTTTTAAAAGATTATTCACATGAATTCTTGCTATGATTTGAAAATGGAAACTGTTTTTTATATCGTGTGTGTTTCTCAAGCTGGTGTAATCTCAGATAAAAGGCTTTCACTAAGGACAATAGTCTTTGAAAGGGATACTTTACGGACAATTACAACCTGATGACCATTTGAACAAATATTTGTCTTTCGGAAATAGATTTGTGGTTCAGAATTTTAAAGGTGATAAATCTGTTCTTGATATTAAGTATCCATCCGTAGCATTATCTCTCTTGATAAAATTAATTAGAACGAAGGAAGTGAAGATCGTTTTGAATCCCATTTCCATATAAATTGCTTGACATTATCCAACAAAAATTTAGATTGTCTCAAGCCCATTTGGCTTGAAAGAGACTTCACCTCTTTCAATCTTCCAAACATCTCTTCCCACTCCAACAGATAGGTTATAGCATTGTCAGCCCCCTCCCCCCTTCACAAATTCATAAGCATAGTCATCGTCATAAATTTCTACACACATGATATCTAATAGAGAGTAAACAGATTTAACTTACCCTGGCAGTTCCACAATTCTTCAATGCAATCTAAATGGAGTCGAGTACGCATATGTCGTTTATCTGACTTTAAGATAGAATGTCCCACCATATCAGAGCATCTCTTTCGATGATTTTTGCTTAAAAAATACCTACAAGTTTCTACATGGATTCTAAATGTATCACCGCGGAACCAAACATGTCTCTCCAGTCCACATTCTTAAAAGAGTTTGTATATCTCCAAATTGCTCCACTCACTCTCAGTCTTCACTCACAGTCTTGTTGAGAAGCATCTCCGTAAGTCGTAGACTTTAAAGGAAAGGATAATTAAGATGAGAGCAAAAGAGCTATCAGCCAGAAGGTTTGTCTGATCACGAGGCCCCTTCATAAATCTCTTGTCAGACATGTCGTTCACAATTATAATCAATGAATAAGAAACATATTCACTTAGCAGTGTCCGCTCTATAGTCAGTCTCAACTGAATTACTTAAATATGGAGGCCATAAAACTTCAGTAGGACGTCACCTATCCTAACCTAAATCTTATAAAATATTTGATATAATGCAGCAACGATTGCAACACTAAATCATCTGTGCTTAATTCTTGGAAAAACATAATGAAAGCATTTTAAAGGGTTATATCATCAACCCTTATTAAAAAATTATTTCTTAAGTCCATTTGGATAAAAGCCAAAACAACAATATACACAACACCTCCCCTCTCCACCTTACCCTTACTTTTATAAATCCATAGAAACAACACATACACATATACACACAGCAAATCAAAACGGATATTAAATCATGCTCTGGCATGATGGCCAAGATACGCGTTTAGCCAGCCATCCTTCTAAAATATTCTAATAATTCTCGCCTTTTTCTTTCTTTTATTTCTCTATGTATGTATGTGTGTGTGTTTGTGTAAGTGTTTTCGTTTCTGTTTCATAAATTAAAGGAAATCAATAATAATCAACTTATTATTGTTATTGTATTTGTTGGTTTCGTTGATTTTGTTGTTAATTTTCTGTTAAATTACAAAGCAAAAGTATTTTGCCTAAGAAAATAAGCCAAAATAACAACCAAAATTAGAATTCAAAAAAAAATCTTAAGAGATCCAAGATTATAACGTTTATTATGCAAATTTTTAAGACCTTTTTGGGCCACTTAAAAATGGATGAACCAAACGCAAAACGGAGAAATCAAAGGAAATTAGAAAATTATTATAATCAAACGAGAGAAGAGAAAGAAAAGAATATCATCGTGGAATGTGAATCTGAATTGAAATTCAAATGAAAGAAATTATAAATACTTACTGTGTAAACGTGGCATTACTAGCGATGGAAATGTCATGGTGGCATCGAATAAGGACATCCAAACGCCAAGTATGACCAGTCCCACGGCTGGATTATGGAAATTCAAAATCATTTTTGATTTGTTGCAAATAAGCTTAAAACTGAAAATAAAGAAGAGAGCAAGTAAATAAAATTAAAATGATAACAACATATTTATCGATAAATTGATTGATAATATAATTTAAATTGAATAAAAAAAATGCCATTTTTTTCTTAGAAAATTTATAAAAATAGTCTGCTTCTGTGAAAGTATTTTTTGTTTGTTTTTTTCTTCTTTCGTTTCTATTTGCATTTTATTATAAGACTCCTTCGAGCATGACAAACGATCCACAGAAAACTAAAAATAGAAAAGAAATGCAAAGAAAAAAATACATTGAAAAAGGATATTGAGTATCCTGTCGACATGCTGCCATAGTAAGTGGTGGCTCTTTGTTACTGGCTTTATAGCAGCGATGATAATTATAGTGATAGAATAACTCCTTCTCTTCAGAAGTGCAATGAGGACTGCAACAAATAGTTTAGCCATACGCCCATGCCAAACTCTTGAATCGGATTTGATTATTTCCGCTATTCTTAAGAGGCCACCATCATGTTAGCAAAACAAGCTGCTGTAAACCAGGTAATGACTTATAGCCACAAGAGTACGATTACTCGAGTGAAAACGATACATACTAGGACTTGATTTCAATCCTAAACTTACAATGAAAATAACTGATAGATGTCATCAAGTATACGTTGACAGTTGAAACTTATATTGTTCAAGTAAAAAGATGAGACCACAGAACGTTCTGTTAATCCAGAATTGACAGTCTTAGACAAAGGATTCTTGGGGAACCAAATAATTAAAAAAACGTATCCAAACAAATTAAATTGGACTAGAACCTCCACACCTTATGAAGCCTGTGTGGATCGTCGAAAAATACCTGTAAGAAATTGTAGTTGAATGACAGAATGGGTACAAAAGGAACTTTCTAGGACCCAAATAAACTATGCTACCAACCAGTTTGAATCGTAATTTAAGAATCAGAAAACGATTCCAAAAGCTCTTACAAACAATCTCCAAATTCTATCTTTTTTTGCTAACATTTCCAACTCAATTGTAAATGCAAGTCATGCTCAAGTTTATTTACCGTTGTTTAAATATTTGAGACAATTTGTTTTCTTTCATTTTATTTTTCTTTCTTTTAATGTCAACTGGCTTGTGGATCCAAAGAAAAGAAAAACAGCCCAAGTGAAATATGGTCGTAAACAGAAGTGGTATGTTAATATGTTGGCCCTTAAGGTTTTCCACTTTTTCATTTGACTAAATGTTGTTTTTGTTGTTTGCTGTTGTGCACATAAAAATGATTAAAAAAAAAATAGAAAGAACGTAAAACAATACAGGACAACTACTAATACATAGGCATAGAACAAAAACGAAATAAAACAAACACAAATACAAGCAAATAGACTCTCACACACATATAATAGCTTACGACAATGGCGAGCATGACTTTTGTTCATGCATAAAAAATTTTGAGAAAAAAAAAACAGGAAAGAAAAGAGGAGCTAGAACAAGTTAGAAATATCCTATACTAACATTGGATTACAACATACTTCCCATCCCCTTCCTAATGTCAAAGTAATTAATTTCATTTGTTTCATTTGAGTTCCAGCATGCTAAAATTATACCTGAGACAAATATGTAAGGTATAGTGAATAGAAATCCATTATTTTTCAACAATTTAAAGGCTTTTATTAAAAAAAAAAAAAAAAGAAAACCAATAAAACAATACCTCTTATGATAGGGATCATAAGAATTTCTTCCTATTCCGACTGAACAAGTGTGTGGTCTTTATGGTCACACTACCAAAGTTGACTGAATTTCACAAACATTTGTTGAAACAAATTGTTTACACAGAAAATTATTTGACTTAAATAGGCTCAGTTGGAAAGTAACTTGCACTTGCCATCTCCAGATCTTAAGTGAATACGTGAGAACCTATTAACGAATCTCCCATAACTACAGTCTAGTCATTAAGCATATAAGAAGCCTTGTCCATTGTTACAATTAAGCACACGCAACATGCTGAACGCCACTGTATATGAATTTAGAGTTCTGCCGTTCGTTTATCTTGTTCCATGCAAATATTAGTTGAATTAAGCCTTAACTTTAAAAATTTTCAAACCTTAAAGCAAACTAAATAAACCGCTACTAACTGTGGCAATGTAGAACTTAAAAAAAAATAAAATTCTTGGGCAAAGAAATTGTGGGTGAAATTTTTCAAATTTATTGTGAATTTTTTTTTTTTGGCTAAAAATAGCCAAAACAGCAAATACAATAACAAATGCAAGTAAAACTATAAAAGCGATGTAAAAACAACAACGTTAAAATCGATAATAAAACCGTAATAATAAATAAGCAAACAAAAACAACGAAAAACAGAACATTTGAATGTATTACACCATAAACAAGCAGCAAATACTTGTAACATAAATGCGGAATAACAAGACTACAACAACTAAAACAAAATAAAAAGAAAAAGAAAAAAACACTAAAATATAAAGAGACATGTTTGGTGTACCGTTACTCTCTCTTGTGCCAAACATTTGAAGAAAGATTAAACAACAATAACAACAAACCAAATGAAAACAAATACAATCGGAAAAAAAGACCAAATAAAGAAATAATTTCACGATTTAAAGAATAAGAATAACAAAATTTATATGTTTTATGTTTGTGTTGGTGGTAGTTGTGTGGTGTAGGTGGTGATATTCTTCAAACACAGAGGGTGTGTGAGAGAGAGAGAGGGAGAGTATAAGTAAGCTTAAGAAGAAGTAATTGTAACAAAAAAACACAAGAAAAACAACAGCAACAATAATAAAACACAATACAAATGGGTTTTAATAAAACGGAAGTTACCACTCTCAAGCACATACACACACATACATCTAAAGAATTGAAAAACAAAAGCCATGCTGACACACATCTGAATGTATACGGTACTTCTTGAAAACAGGCTCTTAAAAGTATGCAATAGTTTTGTGAGATAGAGAGTTATTGCTTTAGAAATGTTTACAAAAAGAGAAACAAATGCATAACACCATGCAATTACATTTTATTTAGCGATAAAAATTGTACTTGTTTTTATCATGTAATATTATTTTAACATCAATCCTTGGAATTTTATACATTCTGAAGCAAATTAGACCAATCAATATGAAATCAAATGAACATGAAATACAAAAACAAGTGCAATTATGGTAGCTCTACGAGTTATTACAACAACAACACATGCATAGACATAGAATATCTGTCTACAACTTTAATAATTTCGTAAACAGGAAATAACAAGTTATAATAAGCAACGTAGATAATCGATAATATTTTGCGGTGTTCATCTTCAATTGATTAATTCAATAATAAAATCATCAGGGAACAACTAGCCTAGTTACTTGCCGGACACTCTATGAAATTGGTTAGTCAGTTTTAATACATCGTAGACCAAATTTTCATCATTTAATTGTTGTCGGAATCCAGACATTCCCCAAGCGGTTAGTAACTACTAGTGAAATATAATTCACGGTAAGCTAAGCATGTGGAACTAACAAGAAAACATCTTCTAAACTTCTCGCCTCTGTATGTGGTCATCCGTTTGAAGGAAGTAGTTGCCTACAAGCAATTGACTTTGACTAATTAATAGAAGGGGGGAAATGAATCCCCTTAATCCAAAAAAAAAGCAAAACGAAGATTTTTAATTTTTATTTCAGGTGAAAACCTTTACTATTGCCGAATAAGAGCAATGAAATTTGTTTTATGATAATACATAATTAATGATGAATTATTGCATCGAAAAGTGATTATGTTCCGATCGCTTTAACACAAACCCAATAAGCTAAAGCTTTCTCTTTTGAATTTATTGTACTAAAAGGCAAATAAACTAAATGCTTGGCATGTCAAAAATATTTACACAATTTCCATAATAAATTAAACCTGCTTTTTTGTTTGTGATTTATTTTATTTAAAAGATAAAAACTTTATTAAAATTTTAATTTATTATCCCTTGATATACAGATTTTTATTGTGACTCCCAGCAGTTTATAATACTTTTGTAATCTTCTTGCATATGACCTTAATCACTTATGGAGTCTTGCCAAAAAATGTTAAAAACACTTTCAAATTTCAAAAAAAAAAAAAAAATAAAATAAAAGAAAAACATGTCATGGCAACGTTTTAATTTTTTGCCAGAATTTTTTGTATTTCTTTTTTTTTTTTTTTTGAGAAATTTAGATTAAATTTTTTATTTCAAAATAAAAAAATAAATCAAAATAGATCATTTAAAAAATGCATACATTGAAGGTGCTGTCTTACCTAAATAAATTCTTATTTGCAATAGAAAAACAAAGACAAAAGAAACAAGTTTGAAATTGTTGTTGCTATTGTTGCTGCCGTATCACCGTTATTTTCTTCTTTTTATTATTGTTAAATAAAGAAAATAAAGAAAAGAAGAGGCACATAATCTAGGTAAATTCATTTAAAAATATATGGGCTATCATACCTACGAGTACATACTATACTATACATCCTAATAAATGTATTTGTTTTCGTACATGACGTGTGTGTGTGTGTCAGTGTGTGTGTGTGTGTATTTTGTCCAAGCTATTTATAATAGTATTAGTGGGTGAAACAAAAGCAACCATTTCCCCCATTTGATTCTATTTAAATGATGGGATTTATTACGACAATAATAACCATTATGATGATGATGATGGTGATGATGGTGATGATAATGATGATGACTATGACAGTGCTTGGGTTATTATGTTGAGAGAATTGTAACTGACAACGATGGTATTATTATGTTACTGGTTGACAAGACACCTTTGGGTTTAACTAAACACTCATACTCTCTCTAACACGCAAACAAACGCACACACTCACGTAGCATACAGTTAATACACAACAATAACAATTAACATGGTATATAAACATGAAAATTCAATTTTGCTTAAAACCATAACACCTTAACACATACACATACACATTACCCATTTCCATACTGCTACTCATACCTGTGTACTTGCTCGTATGTGTGATATTACAATTTAAAAGAAAATATTTTATTTTTTAAGTAAATTCACCTTTAATTCCTTACTTATTTTCTTTCTGTGTTGCCTTCTTTGTGTTGTATTGTGTTTAATTAATTAAATTTCCTTTTTATTTTTTTTTTTTATTTAATATTTTTACTTTTGTTCGTTTTCAAATTCAGAGTTCCGTTGCCAATCAATTTATTCGTATATCGAGTATAGGTTATGTGCATATATAGTTTGGATTTGACCCGTTTTCCTTGCTATTGACGACAAAGTAATTACGTTTTACTTGCTTATTTAGTTCTTCGAATAGTTTCTTCTCTAGTATAAATTGTTAATTTTCTTTTCGTTCCGTTTTTTTTTTTTGTCTTCTGTTCACTTATTTTTATTATTTTTTATTTAATTCGCGTTTACGTCCGTTCTGGCTGACTGTTAAAAAGACTGTAAAGCATACGCAAGTTAGAAAATGTAAATATTCCTTATTTTTTTATTTTTTTTTATTTTTTTTTGATTATTTTCCTGAACCTATGGCAACTGCTGATTGTGTTTTCTTTTTCGGCAGAAAGCTTTTTAGTAACCAACAACAACTAACAGTGGAAAAACAAAGAAAATAGAGCTTCAAAGCTTTTCTTAAATAACTAACAGAACAATAACAGTGGGTGCTAAAAGAAAATATACAAGGTTTTCAATTTGCTTTTTTTTTCTAATACAAATTTATCTTTTTAAAAATATCGGGTTATCCGTTTAGTGATTTTTAAACCGGCAACCATGTTTTATCATCTTAAGAAAATAGTTAAAACATGGTTTTCATGGCATCATAATTAAAAGATATAAAGATCGAAGAGATTGAAAGCGTTATACATATGCACTGGCCTTGAGCATCATTGTAATATAACAGGCTTCAGTTACAGAAAATGTGGAGGATATTCGGAATTCGTTGACTCCACTCTGTTCTCAGAAATTGGGTCTGTCTTATTATCATAATCTTCTATTGCATGCTAAAAAAGTTAGTTCAGTTATCGTTCGGCCATACAATTTTAAATTGTAGGTAACGAATCTTCGGTTGGGTAAAGAAGCAGAAGCACACACCTCCAGTCTCATCAAATTTCTTTATAATCTTGTCAATTCCACAGTGTATTGGTCATGCCGACTGTTACCATCCTTCGGTTGTTAAACGATACATATTTACCATTTGCATTTCACTAAATAAATGAACTTCCGAATATGACAGCCTTACCGTATCGGTGATTTTAAAACCATTAAATGGATGACTTCTTTTTTATCTACGAAATGAAGATTCATAAACTCCAGGAAGAATATAATCACACAAGTTTTCCAACTGCGTGTTAGATTAAACTGTCAAACGAATAAGTTAATTTTGGATCAGTTTATTAAAGTTTTTCCAAGTTTTCACATGAAACTGAATTTAATTTTTTGCAATACTTTCAAGAGATCTTCGATATGAGTTCTATTTTAAAACCGTTAAAGTAATCCCAATCTCTTCTTCCCGCTCCAAATACATTATTCAAAATACCTTTCAACACACTTTTCTTAATCCTTTACGATTAACCCCTTCATTTACTTTATTGGTCGTGCATATTACGTATTAAACACCTTGCAAATTGGCCATATGCTGCCTTTCCTTTCAACATAATCAAATCAGCAACAAGAATAACAACAAAATTTTAGTTTATCATCATTAATTTGCATTCAAGCACCATATGTTCATTATAACACACACACTCTCGCTCTCTCTCTCACACAAGCTATTTATTCCTCACTCTTTAAATAACTAGTCAGGAAATAGAGAGTGAGAGTATGAAAAATAAACAGAAAATAAAAAAGAGAGAATAAAGAAATCCTACCATTACTAACGGCTTTAAGTCGTGCTAAAAATAGAATACCCACCAAACCATTGTTTTTAATAGAATAACGGAAAATTTATAAAAACAAAAGCACTCGCACGCGCGTACAGGCACATAAAAATACAATTCAGAATGAAAAAATCCGACAACAGTAAATAAAAAGAAAAAAAAAATTAAATGATAAAGAAAAACAACAAAATACGTAATAAAAATAAAACCAGAATAAATACAAAGCAAAGGATAAAAACCAGTTAAGCAATTGGAGACAGTTACAGCAGACTTTTTAAAACTCTACACAATAGACACTACTCTGTCAGACAAGCAACCAGGTACAATTATTAATCACAGAATATACGTATGAATATTATAGCTTCCAGTAGATCGTATTTAACTACAACAATAAGAGATTGATTAATCACGTGCACGTTTAATGTTATGCAAGATTAACAACACCTACAAGTTAACATAATTTAAGTGTAGGGTATAACAATAAACTCAACCTGTTATGTAGTACATTAGAGACAAAAAAAATTCATTCATGTAATCTTTTTGAAACAAAATGGGCAAACATATACAAACACGCAAATGTGAAAAAATTTGTCACAGGAGAGTAGAGTACTCAATACTGTATTAATGTTGTCACGACAGGATTTGTGCATGTGTTTGGTGTTATTCAAAGTGAAAACCTATATTTAACAGGGCAATTCGTTGTTTTAATAACATAAACGCAAATCTTTGCAGAGAAATTTTTATTTTCATGCGTTGTTGGACTGTAAAGGTCACTGACACATTTTCATTTTTTAAAAAATATCCTAATCTGAGAGCTAACATTTTTCAAATTTATTTTGGCTAAACCTTATTCTCAGAGTCCATCATCTAATCTTTAAATTAAAAACCTATAAGAGAAGCGATAGTTTTCAAACAAAAGAAGATAGTTGCCAAACAAAGAATTTTGGGTATATTATTAATTCCACAATTTTACAAAAAAAGTCCTAAAAGTTTTACCCTATATTGATCGCAGATATATCGAAAACACGCTACTTGCGAGACAATCAACTTAATAGTGAGTGCTTGATTACTTTAAAGCTTTTTAACTCCTCCTTATGCCGTTTGAAAGTCTACATCAGAAATATGATGTTGATCGTTATCGTTGTTTTTGTGATCGCTTTGGAAGTTTTGATTTGATTTGATTTCAAAATTGAAAATTTTATTACATTGTAAAGACTAAAAATAACTTCGTGCTTTATTCTGTTAAAATAAATTCTATAAGTAATAACTACCATCATAAAGTACTGTTCTCATCTACTCTGTATACAACTGGAAGGAACTGAAAACCTATGAAGTCATGTTTGTAAACCAAAAATAAATCCTTTGACAAATTACAATGTACTTTTAAGAGCATTTAATTTCTTATCTTTTCATATGTCTATTTTAAAAATATCTTTACAACATAACAAATATACAGCGCACTTAACTACAGCCGGGGAAAGGATCAACACGATTTTTGCGGAGCACAAATTGAATTTTACGATTCATATCCTCATTGTAAATCGCTTTACATTTTTCAAAATTAACTCGACGTCTTACCTGTAATCGAAAGAGAGTTGAATAATACATGGAAATTATTTATTATTTATATATTGGTGAAGACACTTACTTGGTAGGGCTTCTCGTAGTAACGTGTGCGCCGGAATTGATCGAAAATTTCTTCTTTTCCTAAAATGCGATTCAACAATCGGCAGGCCTCCTCCACATTGTTATTTTGCACCAAGACTGTGCGCGCCAAAAATTGAGCGTGTCTCATAGTGGAATTCCTTTAAAATTTAAGTTTTTATTTAATATTTTTCAAAATAAATTATTGAATAATAATAAATTCTACTCCAATAAGCAATACCTGTTTATAAGAAAAACTGTCAGAAACAGATGTTTAACATCGAATCAAAGGCACACTATCCAAGAGCGACAATTAGCCGCCATCATCCTTACTTTCAAATTAATAGCGTTGATATGATGTGTTTCCATTAAGCGCGTTGCAAAATCGTTTACTTTCTGGCAATGGTGGCGGTGTGTTTGGAAGGGAGTTGGTGGTTGGTAGCGCGGTATTTTTTAAATGAAAATGTACTGAAAAAAGTACAGAAGTACTGAAGTTTTCAATACTGCTTCATTTACAGCAAGACTGGAAATAAAATGATAATGTAACAAATGGCTTTCAAACTGTAACCATTCACAATAGCTGTAATGTTTGTAGCCATAAGTATTGTATATAAATAGTTTTACATTAGTAACCCTGTTTTTCCTATAGTGTATTTTTGTGAATGGATTGAAAAAGGAAGGAGAAAAAATTGTTGTGTCAATTACGAAGAATAAATTATTTTATGAAAAAAAAACCTTTAAAAAATTTAACGTAATACAACTAATTAGGGCACATACAATCTATCTAGTAATACTGTGATTAGTTAATAATACTTATTGTATATTTACACGTATAAACAAAAATATTTGTTGAAAGGTGTGTAGTGAAGGTGAAAAAAGATAAAGAAATAGAAACAAACCAGTCAGTCAGTATATGACGAAAAATTAACGTTATTGATGTTTTATTAGTGGATTTGTGCATATTTTTCATCTTTCATATCAAACACACACATCTCTATTTGTATTCTAGTGTTTTCCTTGTTGTTTTAACTTATTTTTATTATTGTTATTGTTTTTTTTTTGCTCAAGTGTTAATAAAACAATGATTTCTTAACTAATTTAACGTGTCGAAAGATTAGAAAATTGTTGTTATTGTTGTTTTCATTTCACTTGGTGAGTGAGAATAACATTAACTTTTCAATTTGAACTGCAAATATTTATAAAAAGATTAATTTTTCTTGTTTTAAGAAAAAAAAATATTGTTAAAACATATGACTCAACTTGATTAACCTTTGCAGCAGCAGCAGAGGCAAATTGACAGTTAAAACAAGTACGAGTTAAAATTAAAGCATCTAAAAGTAATTGTTTTTACGTGTGTGTGCGTTTGTTTTAACATACACCCTCTTTCTTTACATTGTACGTAATTATCAACCTGTACATATACTGTTGGTTTTTTTGGTGCTTTCCTGCTGAGCTCTATATCTAAAGAGCCTCTTCAAAGCCTGGCTTTCCGCTAAAGGTTTTGCGTGGTTTCGAAAATGGTAAACGTACCACCAATTCCTCCACTTCTATGCAGTACACCGCCACCCATTGATTTTGGTGAAGATGATGAAGACGTGGATGTTATGCCACCCACACTTGACGGTGTGGACGACGACGATTTCGGTGATTTTCTAACAGTGGATGACAAAAAGAATGATGGTAAGTAGGAGAAATATGAGAAATATTTTTATCTTGCCATATTGACATGTTTGACGTTTGAGGAAATGAAGTGCCCGATAAGCTAAAATCCTCTGTACGCTCTATGTCGGGTTGTAAAGTTATTACAGAATATTTTTTACCGTTATCCGTGGTCTTACTGATAGCTATACGGCTATTAAGGTCTGGAGTGAAGTCTCTGTTTCATAATTCCTGGTTAAGAAATGCGAATTAATAGCACAACATGCGTATGGACATTCGAAAGTAATATGTTTGGTAATAAACTGCCTATTGTAGGCTTGACTTATTTGATTTTTATATTATTTTTAGTATGGACTAAAATTCAGAAATTTGAAGTTAAATTCATTTACAAGCTTCTCTTGAAGTTAATTTTGCTTTAAAAATTAAATAACTAACGAACAATTCCCTTTTTTTCTTTCCTTTTCTAATTTGGACAATTAAAAGTAAAAAATTGATCGAATTAATAAAAAACTTAAGTGGATCACCCCTATTCGAATTATTAAATATTAGTGTTTGTGTCCTTCTCAACTAAATTTGAAATAGACCTTAAATTGCTGGTACCCAATTAAGATATACAAATATATGCCGAAAACAATAATCTCTTTAGATAGTATATTCAGATGTTTTAATTTGATTACAATAACTTATCATATTTATTTTTTAGAACCTCTTCCCTCACCACGACCACCTTCAATTTGTGATCTACCAACGATCAGTATTTATGATGGCCTAATATCACCTGAAGGCGAAGAAGACATAACGACGTCACCTCCACCAATTGTGGATGGTAGTACTGAAAGGGAAAATAAAAGCATTGCAAAACCTATACACATTACAGAGGCATTTAATTTTAATATAAAAAATACATGTGATATAAATAAGGAGAATTCAACAGATGAACATGAAGATCCACCTTCGGTAGAAACAAACAAGTCATCAGAAGTGGAAATACAAAACGAAATAGAATCGCAGTCATACCATTCAAAACCAGATAGTCAGCAAGAAAGTCAAGTGAAACCACAAAACTCAGGCTCAACAAGTTCTAATAAAAATATAAATGATTTAACAATACAAACTACGAATGAGGAAAGTACAGGTGAAAGCAATAACAATAATTATAAATCGAATATAAGTTGCATGCAAAGTATGGTATCGATTGAAGATATTGAAGATGATTTAAGCGAGGATGAATTGTATTCACCGAAAGAACCGAAAAATTTTATCGAACCAGATAATTTAAGTGATTACTTTACTATACAGGAAATCAATTCGAAAAGCGTCGAGGTTGCAAAAGATGATTTGAAAGCTTTAGACAATAATGCATCTGCCTCATGGGGAAACGTAAATGATAATGTTGACAAACATTGTCCAAATAATAGTATTTCACCTCAAAACTTATACAATATGCCGCCCCCTTTAGATGAAGACTCAAATCAACATGATGACGATGATGATGATTTTGGTGATTTTGCAGATTTTCAAGACTTTAATACGGTCATAACACCGCCGGAAACACAACACTTTGTAAATAATACAGTACCTGTCGAAGACGTTAACAATAAGGCACCTTCTAATAATGATTTAGAATATAATGGTTTTAACAATTTTACTGATTATAATAAAACGAAAGAATCTATTCATGTAAATAATATAAAGGTTGATGAAAACAATTCTAATGCATCACAACAAGACTTTAATTGTTTTAAAAGCTCTGCAGAAATTAACGATGATCATAATGATGATGATGATGATTTTGATGAATTTACATCGCATAATGATGAAACAAAACAGGAACAAATTTCTTTAGAAACAGAAATCACTACTCAGGAAAATTCGAATGGTAATTTCGGAGGCTTTACGGCAGCTGCAAAGGACACTATTAACGATACTGATGAGTTAACCAACGTAAATGAAAGTTTTGTTGACTTCAGTACTGGTCCTTTAGCAGCTGATCATAGTGATGGTAAATCGGCAGACTCTTCTGCAGTTAGACGGGATGATAAACAAAAAAATTCTGTAACGTTAGATTCTAGTGAAAAATCTCAAGATATATCAGGAGACAACATTTCCAACCAGGATGTAGATGATGAATTTGGCGATTTTGCGGATTTCGAATCCCATCAGGAAATACCAAAACCCACAGAAACTATTTCAAATAGCTTCACCGAAAATCAATCGACTAAAGAAACATTTGAAAAAGAAATTGAAAACATTGACGTTGATGACGATGATGATTTCGGTGATTTCAATACAGCTCAGCCCATAACACCAACTGCCTCTTGCTTAAATCAATCTAAAACTAGTCATAATACAATCGCAGCTCCAACACCAACACAACCCCCACATAATCTTAATGAACGTATATCAAAGATATTATATTTAATGTTCTCTACGCCCCAAAATGACGCAGATCATAATGAGTCTAAACCACAAACAAATAAAATACAAGATATACCTTTCACATCAATTGACTCAGCCAAAGCTCTCGAATATCAATGGCTAAATTCCGATACGCGTCACTCGTTTATCAAATCTTTGGGTATCGATTCGAGAAATATCGTAAGTTATTCTTATTCGTATTTAAAGTAAAAATAATAATAAATTTAATTTAATTTTGTTTAAGCTTTTTGGCGAAAATTGGAATCCTTCTTTACCACGATTTGCTGCCAATTTAAGTTTCAATCCCTTAAAGCCGATGAAACCCATACAGGCGGGTAACACAACGCCCGATACAACATCCACAATAGAATCCTCTACTACAAACATCTCTGAATCTGTAAAAGCATTGGATGGGGCAGGCAGCTCAACTAAAGAATCTTTGGAATTAAATTCTAAACCTTTTAATATGACAGAGCAAACAAATGAAGGTTTGTTTCTGTATATAAAATTTTCAAAATACTTTTGATTTGAAATATTTATAATTTTTAGCTTCTAAAGACAATAATTCTACTAAAATGCCTTATGTATCCAATGAACCACCACCGTCTGTAGAGCCGGCACAGTTAACAATTTTCGAAAATCCGCTTGAAAACGAAACAACGTTTTCAAAAACGCCTCCTATTAGTGAAATGGAATCGGTGTCAACGTTTTCTTCGCCCTCACCCTCAAACGCTATAGATATAGACACAACAACAACACAAATCGCCAACAATATAACCAATTTCGATTTGAAAGAAATCGAAGAAGACTTGCAAAATGTTCTCAATGTAAATGAAGTCGTTGTAACCTCCACTTTCACTGGTTCCTTTAAGGAAACTCATATCTATACACCCTCCAAAACGAATGACTTTGATACGAAACAGATAACTACAGCAACGGCCTCTACGACATCATTATCATCGCCGTCAAAAGCATCTCCTATAGATTTTGACTATGAAAAAGCCGCCATGGGCGTTATAATAGATGAAACGGTAGTGAAAAAAGAATATAGAGATGTGGAATATAATCCACCATTTTCTATGGAATCTCTAAGTAAACCTGGCACTGCTAAAATGGAAGTTTATGATGCCAATGTTTATGCAAACAATGCGAGTGTATTGCAAAACTCTAATGATATAAAGATGGCAGTAGATACGAACGAAGAGGCAGAGAAGGAGGTGAATGATGAGTGCAGTGATGATTTCACTGAATTTCAATCAGTAACAAATGAAATTGCGGTACAAAAGCCGACGATGAATGAAGGTGCTGCAACGAAAACGAATTATACTACAGTGTCCCATGGGGGCATGATTCTAAGCCCAGCTATTCTAATACCACAAGCTATATCTATGGAAAATCAGAAACCAAAAATTGAGTGGGGCGATTCCACAGCCACCATTAATCCTGAAGAATTGGCGCGTATTGAGGAATTGTTTCCAGAACCAAAATCTCTCAAATCCTCGAATGCTTCCAATTCATCACAAAAATCTACACCTACCCACCAAATGGCCTCTACACCCTCTATAAGTGCCACCGTAGCACATAAGGAATTAGAAGGCGACGATGATGATTGGTCTGACTTTGTGTCAGTAAGTGTAACTAATAATACCTCTTCGCATAGAGCTACAAGTAGCAATAATAATATATTAACGAAAAGTCCCGCTGGTTCTCCATTCAAGCAAAGATCTCCTTTAGTAAGTCACAGAATGCCACCATCAACAAGCAACCTACACAGCAACTCAAACAATGATGATGAATGGTCTGACTTTGTGTCTAGTGCTCCGCCCTCATCACAGCCTGCTCCCTCCTCCTATAGAATTCCTCAATTTAATAGTGGTGCTTGGCAAAATGCTAATTTTTATAACAATCCCTTAAGCATGTATCATAAGGGACCCCTTAATATACCAACAACAGCCACAAAATCTCTTTACAACAATAACAATAATTATAGTACTATTTCACAACAGCCATACCAAATTGCTAACAATTTACCACCTGTTAATCAACAAATGACCAACAATGTGTATCATCAGCAACAGCAGCAAATCCATGTTATGCAAAACTTTTCTACGGCACCAGTACCAACGCCTGAACGTCTCTCGGCAGCAGCGGTTGCCGCCAAAAACAATCAATTTCAGGTGGGCTCAGCAAAAGTAGCACCCAGTATAGCTTTAATACCCGATTTGGGTTTTGTTGCGCCAGCCATACCCACACACACGTCGTTTATCAATTCTTTGCCCAAACCAAGTATTAGTACGAAAAAATGACGTTTGCTCAATCATAATCACAATAATCAATATCAGCAGCAGCAACATACAAATGCTGCTTACCCTCAACACAGCCAAAATTCCCAATTGCAACAACATTCCCGTTCTACGAATCGTTACCAAAAGACTACCGCCATGATGTCGAAAAATAATTATCGTTCCAATAATGCAAATGTATGTCTGGCTAGTTACAGTGATGATATTCTAATATAGAACCAAATTTAAAACAAAAAACAACAACAATACATAATAATAATAATAACGATAACGATAAAAATTATAATGATATTCATAATTGAAATGCATTCACTAAGTGTGTATATTTTATGTTAAACTAATTGAATTTGTTTTCTTTTTTAATTTCATTTTAATTTAATTTAGTTTAAATTTAAATTTATTAAGAAGTATTATCTAGAGAAACTAAACTAAAATTATGAAATACAGTTAAGAATGCCTCATCACCAGTTATAAAATAGTTTTATTGTACTTAAAAAGTCTTGTTATTATTTCCAATGAACTAACGACTTAAGTCTTAACATGCCACAGTTTTATGCCAACAAGGTTAAGAGCGAAATTGTTTTTTTTTTTTTTTTGATTCAATAAAATAAGAATTTTATTAAAAAAAAATTAATGTTCAAAATTACAAATGTACAACGGCATCTGTATATGTGGTGGTATGTTCAGTTTTAAAGTCTTTTTAGTCCTTGTTGTAACCAAAAAAAAAAAAAAAACAACAGAAAAAAAAACAAACAAAAAAGAAATCAAATGAAAATGTTTTTCAAAAATAAGAATTTTATTAAAAAAAAATTAATGTTCAAAATTACAAATGTACAACGGCATCTGTATATGTGGTGGTATGTTCAGTTTTAAAGTCTTTTTAGTCCTTGTTGTAACCAAAAAAAAAAAAAAAACAAAGAAAAAAAAACAAAACAAAAAAGAAATCAAATGAAAATGTTTTTTATTACAATTCTCTGGCATTATTTATTGTTTATGTATGTACAAGATTTGTTTTTAATCGCTTTAAATAATAAAGAGATTGTAATATTAATATTATAATCACTATATAAATAATCTTATAGTCCTTAGTCTACATACATATATAAGTAAAAATGTTTTCTTCTTTTTATTTTGTTTTCTTGTTTTATTTTTATATTAAATTATTGATTATTGTCGTTCTATAAGAACGTACATAAGTTAAAATTTTTAATGATTTTTAATTCATTTTAATTAACACATATTATAACCAAAACTCTAATTAACTGTTAATGAAAAGACAGACAAATTATAATATATATATATATACATACTATATATATAAATATATGTATAGTATAATACGATATATAGATAAAATAAATATACGATATATTGTTATAATACTTAAAAGAATACCAACTAA